>JAJJWW010006238.1:0-496351 GCA_023531295.1 Papaver armeniacum | reverse complement strand
CAATTGATATCTGGGACTTATATTCAGCGAAGAGTGACTAGAAATATCAATCCCCTCACAACCGTCTTAATCGACTAGCGAAACATGATATTGTGGAATCACAAACGATGAGACGAAGATGTTTATGACTACATTTCTATGTTCTATCGGATAAATTAATCTCGAGCCAATTTTACAATTATACTCAACATGATAGAAACAACAAAGATCGGATCACGCGACTACGGAGAAATAGTTGGGTTAAGCCCCAAAATCCCAATGAAGTCTTCAGAAGTCGTTAACCTACGGGGTCTCGATAGAAACCTAAGGTTAAAGGAGAATCTACTATAGCTTATAAAACTAGTATCATACAACGCAGTTAGGTTTCCCAATTCATGGGGATTCTCAACACATGTAGTTTCCAAATACGAGTTTGCAATCTAAGTTACCTTGGTAACAAAGCATTCAATATTCAGTTAGATGAAAACACGATTAGATTTCAAGCTAATATCTTTCAGTTAGATCAGATAGCTTGTTATACACACATGAAATGTAACTTCATTTAGGTTTGAGTAACGACACCTAAGCGATGTGCAGTCGTTGGTTCAACGGTAGTTAACCAATGGTTAGCCATATCAGCCTTTCATATCGGCACTTATTCATCTTCACAATAACTAGATCAAATGACTCAAAGGGCAGTTTAGAGAGTTCAATTGCTTAGATCTCATAAGTATACAGACACAATCGAAGCAAAAACATTTTGATTTACTCGAATCAATTCATGAACATTATAGCCAGTTTGCAAGGTGCATTTCGTTGATTTATAAATGTCTTAGTTCACGAATTAAAATGTTTTGAAAATAACCCATAAGTACGCATACTTAAGTACCGGTGAGCTTGTTTTTGAGTTCACAAACTCCAACGAAATTCACCGGGATGTGAACTTAGGCGATGCAGCGGACTTAGCTCCAGTTATTTTGACCAGCAAAGTACGCATACTTTGGTTCAAGGATTTTGGAATTATACAAGTATGAATTCACATACATGTTTATATCCAAACATGGTTATATATTATAAACTCTCATTTCAATCATTGAAACTTTCTTAGAGGACATTATATAGTTGTTATTCACAAACTATTTTTTTCATGCGATTTTCAAGTTATTGGAAATAATCAACATGACTTTAAGTCACTAGTAAAGATGAACTTGGCGAAGCGAAAGCTTGCAAACATATTTAGAAATAGATAAGCGAGATAAACTCGGCTCGGGAAATAGCAAATGTGTATAATCGAAGTCTATATAGCAATAGGACTTTTGTCTCAAGATAGGAGATAGAGTAGATAGACTTTTGAGTGATAGATAAGTTCAAGTCTCCACATACCTTTTGTCGATGAAGTTCCACCCGGTTCCTTGATTAGTTCTTATTCTTTGCATGATGAACGTTGTGGAGTCTAGAGCTCAACTACACTTTCTATCCTAGTTCGATACTTAGCTATAAGTAGACTAGAAAATCAAGACTTATAGTTTTGGCAACTAAACTTGACAAACAAGATTGAGATAGCAACGCTTGCGAGTTAAATAGGATTGCTCTAACAATCTCCCCCTTTGTCAATTTTAGTGACAAAACTATCAATACATATGGAATACAAAATAAATAAACTTTGCGGCTTCTCATACAGGTTTGATCTCCTTTGTTCTTCAACATTACTCGAAATCTTCGTCACTTTAAGTACTCCAATGATTACGAAGATATTCATTGCAGCATCATCGTTGTTGAAGATCAAGTAGCTATAACAATAAGAAAACAATATTTCTCGTCATTGTTACACAGTGTCATAGTATTATTACATAGCATCAAAGTTCAATTGTATCACAATTCAATCAATAGAAATCATAATCATTCATCTTAAAATGACTTAATTGTGTACATTCTAGTGAGGGGGTGTAGTGTAGGATTTCCTGCAACTACAGTTTATAAAGATATAAGATAACCCCTATAATATTCCACAGCCGCACTACCCACAAAGATTTGGCAATTAAGCACAAGTTCAATTAAGAACTCTCCCACATAAAATGTCATTCCCGAAAGAACAACAAGAGCGACCTTACTTTCACAAGAAAAGAAGGATTTCTTTGGATGAATTTGTATCCAAAAATCTCAATTAAATTAACCACAAGAGAACCCATGGTTAATTCAATCGGAAATGCTCACATAAGAGAACTTATGGAGCCGCATAATATTTACATAAAAATTATGGATCAAGGAAGATCAATACTGCGGAATAAACAAAGATTCATTCTATTCTTCATCACCATTTGCACAATGACATAATAGACTTAATCTTTGTAAACAAAAGTTCATCCTTTCTTCCATCAATATTTGCATAATTACATAAAAGGCTTAACTTTTTTTTGTCAAAAGTTCATTCAATCTTTTATCAATACATGCATATCGACATATGAAAGACTTAGCTTTTGACCACGTATGGGACACTCATAGTTCATGGACGCAAACACACATATCCCATAACAAGTTGCAATATATGAAATCATAAAGATTAATACTGCAAAATCATCTTCCAAATAAACTTTAGAATTTAAACAAATAAATCTAAAAATATTGAAGATGAAAATCGTTGGACATAGCTATGTGTACTCACAATAATGGCTATTCCAAACCCTAGTTATCCTTCTTAAAAACACAAGAATAAAATTCTCATAAGAAGTTTCCTAGACATATAAGAATCAAGTTTCTTTGATAACATCATACCTTTGAAAAGGTCCATCATAAAAGGTATCACTGATATCCTTGATTCTTTTAACCGTAGAGACCCCATGTTCATGAGTGAGAACATTAACATTTCGATCAACAATGCGGGCAAGATGCCTAGCTTTGATACAGTTCATGATGATCTTCTTCTGATTCTTGATTAACGTGTTTTGATTATCAAGGATTTTGGCCTGACCATCAATAAGTTGATTTATTTGCAGTTGAAGATTTGCAAACTCGACCCTAGAGTCATTCTGAAAGAGAATTAAATCCTTGACAGATTCGCCAACCCAGGCGTTGTACTATTTCCTTTCAATCATCCTTTTCAAAATAAGTTCTTGAACAAAATCGCATCCTTTAGGGTCTTCTTCCATCTCAAGATTCACAACTTCTTGAGGAGTTTTTCGTACATTTTTTTTATTATTAGGGAACGCAAAAACAATATAAGATTGTTTATGGGTGAAATCTATTTCTGCCGGTTTTGGTAATTTGGGGTGTGTGGATGAGAAATGAGTCTAAACCCTAAACAAATGCACTGCACGGGAGTGCTTGTAGATTCAAGAAATCAATCTGTGCAAATCCGGCCTAAACCAAGAAATGGCCGTTCCAGACTTATTTCGGTCACAAAGTGAAGGAGATGGGGTTGATCTTAGGGAGGGAAACGAAGAAGGTGTTGAGATTGTGAAGGTGTTGGCTATGTATGACTTGTATCAGAAAGCTGAACTGGCTTGCAGGATGTAAGCTATCAGTTCCGGTGTTTGAATACGATTATATCAACACTTGCCTCTGTTGTCTTTTGTTGCCTTGTTCCTCTTTTGGAAAATAGGGAGGAGAACCTATTTATACAAGTCTTTAAGCCTAACCCTAGTATCTCGTGGGAAGTGGAGAAAGTGGAGTGATAGAGTAGTGGAGTCGTGTGTTGGTGTCACACGACCAGTCTTGCCCACTTCTCCCATCATCACTAGCCGTCCATGACTTCCTGACACGTTTTTGTGATGGCGCGTTATGCGCTGCACGCTGTAAACCGCCAGACCAATACCCCAGTATGTATCCCCCAGTTTGTGACATGATTGATGTCTCGAGTGTGTGGATTGTGGGACCCACAGAAAGTAGCATGTAATGCTAGATTAAATAACTAAGTTATTTATGAAGTCGATACTTGTGAAGTATCATGTGTATTCTATGCAGGTACTGCATCGAGTATATTCAGCGTGCATGAAGCATCGCTGTTTGAGCGTCTCAAAATAACCTCATGTCCAGCCTACTTCATGTCACGGTTTGGAGGTTGCGTAAGCAAGTCCTCCCGGCCGACCACATGGTGTGGTAGAGTGACGGGTGATGATCACCATAACGCCTCACTGACCAATTAACTCCTGACCGGGGCTGTATAACCAAGCCGGTGAAGTTGGACGGACGAGATGATCTTTGAGACACTCATCTGCGACCGTTAGTGGAATTAGGGTTTTGGAAGAGGTGCGCAAGCACCACTTTTCAGCTTGGTCGAATCCAAGCTTGGGACACGATTTTGGCATGGCCGATCGGGCATGCGTGTAGACGGCATGCCGGTATACATGCCCATACCTCATTGTCCCGTGAAAGTGTGATCTGGACCGCTTAATTTGTCCGGCAAAGAGGAGCGGTCAGGATTGATTTATGACAGAAGTTTGGTGCCGCAAATGCCGCGCGTCATGCCTTCTTCATGCGCGCGTTTCGGGACGACCAGGCTTGGTCGGTCCCGGCCGATTGGTTCGGCGTGTAGGTGGCAGGCTGGTGTACATGCCTATACCTTACTTTCCCATAGGAACGTGATCTAAGCCACTCAATTCGTACGGCGAAGTTGAGTGGTCGAGATCAGTTTGCGATTGGGAAGTGTGACCACGCTAGTTTGGGCGTGCGATTGGAACGACCAGGAATGGTATGCCTTGGCCGATCGGGTATGGAGATAGATGGGTCCACGGTGATCATGTTGATGCTCACCGGACCTGCTCAGTCGACTCCTAAACCCTCCATTCGATCAGGAGAAAACAGACGTTTGCGATCAATGCAAACTCTAATTTAGGGTTTTTCGTCCATACTACTTCGGCTTGGACGGTTTGGCAAGCTATGCCACCCTTTTGGGGAGGCCGACCATGCGGGGCCCGCGTTGGGTCGGTAGTGAATATTCCAATACCTGCTTGGGGTCATGGATTCAATCTAAGCCATCCAATCATGCTGGTGAATTTGGATGGTCGTGATCGTTTCTGAGACTGAGATGGACAGTCCATATTCAAATATGCTCACTCGGGCTAGTATAACACACCGAGATATGTATGCTCAATCGGGCTAGTATAACACACCGAGAGTTGTAGCATGTACGGGTATTTCGTACATACTTCATTATTAATGCTTGGAGGTTCGTGTTGCTTTGCTGAGAACAACACTCAGTCGTCATGCCGCACCAGTAATGAGTACATGAAATACAAGGCTGGTCATGCATTAATTAATAATGATGTAAATTCACAGGGTATAAGGGATTGTTGCTACATGCTCCAACCTGGATGAATTTCGTGTATTTAATTCACAGAATACTGGGATTGTTGCCACATGCTCCATTCTATGTGAATTAGTAAAGTGAAGAAGTATTCATCACTTTATCAGTGGCTATCCTTTGCAGGATGTCAGCGCATAAATTTGGTTTCACAATTTTAGCCCTGAACTAAAATCCACCATCAACATTAAGTCCCCTGCCTAGCACATAATGGTTACACTATTGTGGGGTAGGCATTAGATGGTGACATATACAGATAAAACTTATGAGACAAAGTTAGATGTTACCAGGAGAGACGAGTCGTCTGTCCTTGGAGCATGTCACGTTCAAGAGGCGTTCGAAGAGCGTTCCCTAGCATGATGTCGGTCTTGCCTGCGATCGACCTTGCTATGCCTGCTTCGGTCGAGAGCCTTCTTCGTGATTGTTCCGCTCGAGCGTGGGGCTGATGTGCCTGCTCAACGGGCTATTGCGCCTGCTTTGCTCGATCGTGGGACTCATTATGCGCCTGCTTGATCGAACATGGGCTTGTTATGCCTGCCTTGCTCGAACGTGAGACCCACCGTGTGCCTGCTTTGCTTGGGGCCGGCTGTGCCTGCTTCGACCAATTTGGGGCTGGATGTGCCTGATCAAGTGGGAGCTGCCGCGTGCCTGCTTCGACCAATTACCAAACCTGTTGCCTCACCCCAACACCAGACTTGCCCCTTGACCAACACCGGCCTTGCTGATTTGACGAACCCTGACGGACATCACTGCTTCGACCGACACCAGTCTTGTTTGCTAACATGGCCCAATACCAGCCTTGTTCGCTGACGTGGCACAATACCAGCCTTGTGACGTTGATCGGCCTTGACCAATACCGGCCTGACATGACCCAATACCGTCTCTACTTGCGTGACGTGATATCGATCTTGTTTGCATGATGGGATGTTAGCCTTGCGATCTCGACCAACACCGGCTTTGCGGACTTGACTAACACCGCCTCGTTTGCTGGCCCAATACCAAAACTCGTGACTCGAGCGATCTCGCCTTGTGACTTGATCAACACCGCCTTGCTTTCTTTACCCGTACAGTTTATGTGCTTGCTCGAGTGTCATCCTTGCTACTTCGACCAACACCGGTCTTGCCTTGACGAACACCGGTCTTGCTAACCAACATCAGTCTTCCCTTTGCTCGAACGTGGGATCTAGACGTGCTTGCTTTGCCCAAACTGAACCTTGTATGTTCGAACGTGGTGTGGGTCCCGCTGAGAGCGTTGAAGCATCTTCTGGAGCAAGCAGGTCCCGGAGAGCGTTGAAACAACTTATAGTGGGTGGAGCGTTGAAGCGGCTTATGCTGGAGAGAGTGTTGAAGAAGTTCTTGACTGACGGTAAAGGAATTTCATGCTGAACCTCAGTCCCTAAGCGTGGTCTACTTGGCTCTATCTTGTATGCCCGATGGATCTTTTGTACGTAATGGTCGTTGATATGGTGAAGCTCTGGATGGTATTAATCGACGAGCAATAACAGTTCTTGGCAGCAGATGTGATCAGAAGAGACTAGCAGGGAGAGGCGTGATTACTACGGGCACGAACTTGGCAGTCTTCATATAGTAGTAAAGCTCGTCTCATTGTTAGAGGGATAAACTGGAACCGATGGCTTTCTTGACGTTTCTTCATGAAATAGAGAAGAGGTAGACAATCCCATGCCCACGAGTATCCAGAGCTTTGGACTTGATAGACGTTGTCACGCTAGGTTCATGAGGATGTCTTTGAGATAGGCAGTGCTAAGCAGTCCCAGTCATACTCCTTTGGTAACGCAATTAAATCTTCTACGGGAGACAAATTCTGAAAGCGTCTCTCATTGATGTAGTTACCATCGATCCAGATATGGAATATCTTGGACGTTGTTTCAGCATTACGGCAGTCGTGCATATGGTGCTGGAGTTGGAGTTGGTGATTTTTGGACGCGCAGGATGTTGTATCTCGGTGGCTTTCCTCTTACTGCTTCAACAAATAAATCATTATGGAAGGCTGAAGGTTGTATTGCCTATTGGTGGGATGTATGCTTCCATGAACATCATGAGGCTCTTTATTACTAGAAGGCCTGGTTCTTTCCAGCAGGGTAGATGCTGTCGTAGATGAGCGTTCAACAGCTTCACGAAGTCCAGAGGATGACCAAAAGTGCAGATTCTCCAACATAACACGGTAGACATGCACCATCCTCTGATAGAGTGATTCGCACGGATTCTTTCTCGACATGACACGCGGACTTCTTTATCTTCTTGAGGATGCTCCCTTGAGGTGTCGGCTTCAGTGGATCTGAAGATGTCCCATGATCGCTCTTGTCTGGGCTGACATAATAGGCTAACCCTTTGTATGACAATATTTGTTGAATCCTCTGAAACGCTTCCTGTTGTAGTGTGATCCAGACGAAACTTGATCCTTTCTTCAGCAGGGGGTGAATGAAGCAAAAGTTCACCTTGCCCATGAAGTTTTGGAGCTCATTCACAGTTCACGGCAGCGACATTGTGAGGATAACTTGAGTCTTGGATTTGACTACTATATCATCCACGTAGTCTTCGACTTGCTTATGCACCATGTCGTGGAAGATTGCCGTCATAGCACGTTGATACGTTGCGCCGGCGTTCTTTAAACCGAATGGCATAACAGTATAGTAAAAATTGCCAAGAAGGGTTCGGAAGGCTTTCTTACTTGCATCGTGCTCATACATCCTTATCTGATTGTAGCCGATGTAACCATCCATGAAGGAGAACATGCCGTGTCCGCTGGTGGCGTCTACTAACATGTCGATGTTAGGCATAGGAAAGTCGTCCTTGGGGCAGCACTTGTTCAAGTCTCTGAAATCCACGCAACACCGAATCTGTCCGTTTTTCTTATTTCTTAGACCACATTAGCTAACCAGGTCGGATGATGAATAGGTCTGATAAAGCCAGTAGTTAGCAACTTCTGAATTTCGTTCTTGATTTGTTCTTCCACTTCGTGTCTGAATTGCCTCGGAGATTGATTGATTGGCTTGGATCCAGGTATGACATGTAGGTGATGGGTGACCAATTTTTCGTCTAGACCGGGCATTTCCTCGTATGTCTAGGCAAACACATCTTGGTACTCCTTGAGTAGTTGGACAAGACTCACACGTTCTTCCACGGACATAGTCGAACTGATAGAGACAGGCCTGGGAGATTCTTCATTCCCGATGTTAACAGTCTTGGGCTCGTCAGTTGTGGAGTTGGTACCATCTTGTAGCTGTCGCGGAGCGTCCAATACCTCCTCTTGTGTTTCGTCGTTCTTGCAGCATTCAATTGGGCGGAGAGACTGGGTGCTAGTCTCTCCTGCTAATTGCTAACAGCGGCGCCAATATATTATCTTCCCCTTCTGATCACGGTTTGCCTCGAAAGTGCGTTCCCTTTTGGTGTGAGCATGGGTTGAAGCTTCACCGGATAAAGATGGACGCCTCGTCATAGAATGTGTGTCGTAGTGTTTAGCCCCCAGTGATGCAAGTCGGTCTTCTTCCTGGATTGAAGCCCACGTGGGTGGTGGGGTGCACAGGACTTTTTCTGACCTTCCCTGCGGAGTTTCTTTTGGCTCGAACAGTTCCACTCCGCATATTGGTGCGTACGGAGACAATGATGCAGGAATACGAATGAGTTCCTCATTTAGCATGGTCTTCAAGCACTGGTGATATGTTGAAGGGATGGCCTTATTGTCATGAAGCCACGGTCTCCCTAGTATCATATGGTAGTCCGGCTCCTTTTCTATGACTTCAAATTTCACTTTTGAATGAACGGGTCCTACTGATAAATTCAGATTGACATACCCGTATGTCTTTGGTCTGTTTCCTTCAAGTCCGTCATTGTGGTGGGCTGACGTAAAATCTTGCATGGGCTAACCTTGGCTGTCCCGAGAGTCTTGAGAGTAATCACATTCGAAGATGCTCCTGTGTCGATGAGGGCCCTCTTGAACTCTGAACCCTTGATGCGTGCGGTAACATGTAGGGCCCGGTTGTGACCTTCCTCTATCATCATGTCGTCTTCTGTAAATGTAACATTATTTACAGATGTTTCCGATGCAGTTAGGACTTCTAGACGTGAAGGAGTCAGGTGTACGTCCAGAGCTATTTTATTAATTTCAGCAAACGTCTCTGCCCGTTGATTCTTCGAGAGGTGCAAGAGTTCAAACAAGCTTTCCACTAGAGATGCCGCTTCCTGATCCACTGGTCTCTGGTTCGTAGTAAAGCTGTTGATCTGAGGGGAACTAGTCCCCGATGTAGAGGTCTCCGGAACGCTCATCTCTGATGTCATCTTGATGAGGAGATCAAGTATGCCGTTTACCGCTTCTTTAATTAGTTCCATGTTCTTCATGTGAATCTCCTGTACCCGTGCTAGTTCGCTTAATGTTGGAAATCTCCTGATCATGCCGTCAGATACGCCGTTAGGAGGAGGGGTATTTCCTTAGAGGAACCATCAAGAGGATTTGAGACTGTCGAGGCGGTCCAAAGACCAACCATCTCGAAACTGATTGAATGGTATTAACGAAATTGACTTTACAACCGGGAGATTAACCTCCCACTATGGTCGCCAATTGTTTATGGGTGAAAACTATTTCTGCCGGTTTTGGTAATTTGGGGTGTGTGGATGAGAAATGAATCTAAACCCTAAACAAATGCACTGCACGGGAGTGCTTGTAGATTCGAGAAATCAATCTGTGCAAATCCGGCCTAAACCAATAAATGGCCGTTCCAGACTTGTTTCGGTCACAAAGTGAAGGAGATGGGGTTGATCTTAGGGAGGGAAACGAAGAAGGTGTTGAGATTGTGAAGGTGTTGGCTATGTATGACTTGTATCAGAAAGCTAAACTGGCTTGCAGGATGTAAACTATCAGTTCCGGTGTTTTAATACGATTATATCAACACTTGCCTCTGTTGTCTTGTCTTGCCTTGTTCCTCTTTTGGAAAATAGGGAGGAGAACCTATTTATACAAGTCTTTAAGCCTAACCCTTGTATCTCGTGGGAAGTGGAGAAAGTGGAGTGATGGAGTAGTGGAGTCGTGTGTTGGTGTCACACAACCAGTCTTGCCCACTTCTCCCATCGTCACTAGTCGTCCATGACTTCCTGATACGTTCTTGTGATGGCGCGTTGTGCGCTGCACGCTGTAAACCGCCAGACCAATACCCCAGTATGTATCCCCCAGTTTGTGACATGATTGATGTCTCGAGTGTGTGTGGATCTTGGGACCCACAGAAACTAGCATGTAATGCTAGATTAAATAACTAAGTTATTTAGGAAGTCGATACTTGTGAAGTATCGTGTGTATTCTATGCGAGTCTTTGCATCGAGTATATTCAGCGTGCATGAAGCATCGCTGTTTGAGCGTCTCAAAATAGCCTCATGTCCAGCCTACTTCATGTGACGGTTTGGAGGTTGCGTAAGCAAGTCCTCCCTTGGCCGACCACATGGTGTGGTAGGGTGACGGGTGATGATCACCATGACGCCTCACTGACCAATTAACTCCTGACCGGGGCTGTATAACCAAGCCGGTGAAGTTGGATGGACGAGATGATCTTTAAGACACTCATCTGCGACCGTTAGTGGAATTAGGGTTTTGGAAGAGGTGCGCAAGCACCACTTTTCAGCTTGGTCGAATCCAAGCTTGGGACACGATTTTGGCATGGACGATCGGGCATGCTGTAGACGGCATGCCGGTATACGTGCCCATACCTCATTGTCCCGTGAAAGTGTGATCTGGACCGCTCAATTTTTTCGGCAAAGAGGAGCGGTCAGGATTGATTTACGACTGAAGTTTGGTGCCGCAAATGCCGCGCGTCATGCCTTCTTCAGGCGCGCGTTTCGGGACGACCAGGCTTGGTCGGTCCCGGCCGATTGGTTCAGCGTGTAGGTGGCAGGCTGGTGTACATTCCTATACCTTACTTTCCCATAGGAACATGATCTAAGCTACTCAATTCGTCCGGCGAAGTTGAGTGGTCGAGATCAGTTTGCGATTGGGAAGTGTGACCACGCTAGTTTGGGCGTGCGAATTGGAACGACCAGGCATGGTATGCCTTGGCCGATCGGGTATGGAGATAGATGGGTCCACGGTGATCATGTTGATGCTCACCGGACCTGCTCAGTCGACTCCTAAACCCTCCATTCGATCAGGAGAAAACAGACGTTTGCGATCAATGCAAACTCTAATTTAGGGTTTTTCGTCCATACTGCTTCGGCTTGGACGGTTTGGCAAGCTATTCCACCCTTTTGGGGAAGCCAACCATGCGGGGCTCGCGTTGGGTCGGTAGTGAATATTCCAATACCTGCTTGGGGTCATGGATTCAATCTAAGCCATCTAATCATACTGGTGAAGTTGGATGGTCGTGATCGTTTCCGAGACTGAGATGGACAGTCCAGATTCAAATATGCTCAATCGGGCTAGTATAACACACCGAGAGATGTATGCTCAATCGGGCTAGTATAACACACCGATAGTTGTAGCCTGTACGGGTATTTCGTACATGCTTCATTATTAATGCTTGGAGGTTCGTGTTGCTCTGCTGAGAACAACACTCAGTCATCATGCCGCACAGATAATGAGTACAGAAATACAAGGCTGGTCATGCATTAATTAATAATGTCAGTAAATTCACGTGGTATATGGGATTGTTGCTACATGCTCCAACCTCGATGAATTTCGTGTATTTAATTCACAGAATATTTGGGATTGTTGCCACATGCTCCATTCTAGGTGAATTAGTAAAGTGAAGAAGTATTCATCACTTTATCAGTGGCTATCCTTTGCAGGATGTCAGCGCATAAATTTGGTTTCACAATTTTAGCCCTGAACTAAAATCCACCATCAACAAAGATGTATATATGTTTTTAAGCAAGAGAGTGACACCCTTGTTGTGGAAACCCTAAACTCCCAAGAGAGACCCGGACGTTCGTGGACTGGTTGAAAATAACAGAACAGAAGAGATTCAAAAAAAGAATAAAATATCTCTGTTTTCATATATCCCACATCATCATGACTCAATAATTAAAAATTTAATCAGAGCATAAGAGTGAGATACATAACAACAAGGAGTCAAGTGACTCTACTTACGCATCAAAAGAAAACAACATAGTCAAACGTAATACAAATGGAAAACTACAGTAGACTTGAGTATCTCCCAAAAGTCATTCTTGCATCTCTCAAGTTAGATACAAGAATAAGAATGCCTACGATTAGGCAGTCAAGTGAGATGTAATCTCACTATGAGTATTGAGAGATGAGTTTGTAAATTCTATCTGAAGCTTTGAACCTGGTATTCCTTACCTTCCTTCGGTTATTTTTTATTCCATAAGAATTTAACATAACCTTATCAGGTGATCCATCAGAAATATTTTTCTGAGGATTAAGTCTAGGACCTCTAGAAATTGGTTCCAAAGAATTAGAAGAGACATGTCTCCACCATCTAGACTTAGATTTACCAGACTTATTCTCATAAATACTGGGAGTGTGTATTTTTGTGGTGTAAGAATTTGCACCATTCGGAGGAACACGATTCCTGTGGGGATTTCGAGATGAGTGACCATTGAAATCCATTTTATGAGAATCCTATTTTTTTGCAGGAATGAAATCCATTGTAGTGGTCATTAGGGAGTTTACTATGTTGAAAGTGAAAAGAAGTAGATTTTGAAGATCAGAAATCTGTTTCTTTCTAGCAAAATAATGATGAACATAGTGATTCTTTTTCCCACGGACATCCTAACGATTATGTGAAAAGGTTCAGAGTTCAAGCCCTGGACTGTCATGATCCAAATGTCACAGAGCAGCAACTTGTAGACTTGTGCATCAATGGAATGATCCCGGTCTACAGAGCTTTACTGGAAAATCTCTGGTTCCATACTTTCTCAGAACTTCATGAAGCAGCTAAGCGACCAGCAACTACCGCACCTGCTTTACTGGAGAGAGCAAAAGCTACAAAAGCTGAAGAACCACGAGAAACTCGAGGTAGCAGACGTTTGATTAACAAACAGTACAACCTCCAACCTTCCACAAACATTGTTGCAGAAGGGAGCAAACGAAAAGCCGAGCCACAACGCAATCATACTTCTCCAGCTCCTTCGAAAGCACAAAGGAAGGATAATCAAACCCGAGACGCACAAACTCCTACCCAACGCACATGAACTGATCAAGAAGCACCTGATTTCCCTTTTCCCATTAAAGAGGTGATTTAACTCCTGGATGTCTGGATCAAAGACGGTGCAATCAAATTACCATATGACAGGAAAGAACCAAATGAAGAGGAGATAGAAAATCCTCGTTACTGTCGTTTTCATAGATTTGTCAATCATCCCACTAGCGACTGCAGGATTTTGAAGCGCATATTCAAAGAAAAGTTCGAGTCATGAGAGCTTAACTTGGGGACTGAAGGAGTACACAAATACCCTCTCCCAGTCAGTACTTTCACTCTCTCGGAACCACCTGTCAGAGAAGCAGTTCAATCTTTAATTGAGCATGTCTGTAAATTGATATACTTATCAAAAGCTCAAAGGAATGACATGTTTGCTGCATTGAATCACATCGTGTCAGGGAGGCATTTATCAATTCAAGAGACACTCCCTGAACCTCCAGTCACAGACAAGGAAATGTATGACTGGGGACTTCTCACCACAGTCCATCTCAAAGGGAACGAATTCAAACGAGCGTTGATTGATGTTGGCACTGCTGTCAATGTCATCCCTTTGAAAACTCTCAGAGCTGTTGGTATCACTCGACAAAAAGCTATTCATGCTCCAATCTCAATCATGGATCATGAAGGGACGCCCAGAGATGCTTATGGCTACATTACTCTCAAGATGAAGGTAAATTCAACCTGGACAAAAGCCAAATTTTACATAATCCGAGAATACCCAAGATATGATATGATCCTCGGACGCACGTGGATCCATGCTGAAAAGGTAACTCCAACACCTTCAATTGCACATTTCTCTGTTGAAGAAAGCTCTGATTCAGAAGAAATAGAGGATATTTCATCGTTCGAGCATCTGAAGGAAGTCAAAACCTTGATGGAGCTGACACAAAAACCTGAAGAAAATGTGCATGCTTTCATCAAAAGTTTTCGCACTCAGGCAAGTCTTATTCCCCCTCATGCGTCCATATTATCAATTTTTGAACATGCTGCTCTGGTCCGCGGGCTTCACTCCACCAACAACTTAGCTATTGCAAAATGCTATGAATGGATAACCTCGCCTCAGCAATATTACACCAAGTGGTTGGACGCAGAGCCTCTTCGGGTTAAGCGTCTCACTAATACAGTCATCACTGAAATAATGGCTGAACACAACAAGCAGTATCCTCGATATTATCCCTTGCACGAGTGTCCATATGTGCCGCAAGATTGGAAGTCTCCACAAACGTGGAATCCCACTATACAAGGAGTTCCGAACCAACATAAGATATTCATGGAGCGGACGATCAAGTCTAACAAGTTTCATGAAGGAAATTTAGTTCTCAAGGCAACTAAGCGTAATCTCCATTCTACAAGGAACTCCAACTGGGAAGGACCTTTCATGATCTCTAAGTCTGTTGCCGGTGGATATTACAGATTAATCAACATGGATGACAAGGCAAACGTGGCAGTAATACACGAGACTTGGCTCAAAGCATTTGACGCCAAAGATATTGGATCTTTGAGGTATTGGGGTTCAAAACACGAACGCCCAAAATATCTGAATTTGGCATTTAGGATTTTCTTTCACTGTATTTCAATTTCCTCCAAAATGTTTGCAATACTTGCATTCAGTAATTTGAGTTCAGCAATTTATCAAAGTTCAGTTTACTTAAAGAAAATCTCAATCAAATCCAAAATAAAATCCTCAATCATCTACTCATGCAAAACCAATCAAAAAATCAAAGCCAAAAAATAAAACCTCACATCTCACTAAAGTTCGAAAGTTCAAGAGATCATGGAAAGGAAATCAAAGAAAATCAGCAAAGTAAGATTTTTGCTCATCTGCATCCTTCAAGACTTGTAAAGCCGCCTTCTCCATCTCTAGCTCTTCAGTCAATCTAGCAATCTTGTCTTCCTTATCCATCACAGCATCATTGGGAAAGGGTATGTTATTCTTATTAAAGCACTGCTCGGTGGAACTCGCAAGCGTTGCTATTTCAAGCTTGTTTGTCAAGTTTAGTTGCCAAAACTATAAGTCTTGATTTCTAGTCTACTTATAGCTAAGTCTCGGACTAGGATAGTAAGTTTAGTTGAGCTCTAGACTCCACAGCGTTCATCATGCAAAGATGAAAAACTACTCAAGGAACTGGTGGAACTTCATCGACAAAAAGGTATATGGAGACTTGAACTTATGTATCACTCAAAAGTCTATCCATTTCATCTCCTATCTTGAGACAAAAGTCGTATTGCTATATAAACTACAATTATACACATTTGCTATTTCGAGCCGAGTTTATATCGCTTATCTATTTCTCGAAATATGTGTTGGTAAGCTTTCGCTTTGGCCAAGTTCATCTTTACTTGTGACGAAAGTCATGTTGATTATTTCACAACTTGAAAATCGATTTGATGAAAAATAGTTTGTGAATAACAACTATATAACATCCTCTAAGAAAGTTTCAATGATTGAAATGAGAGTTTAGAACATGTAAACATCTTTGGATATAAACATAGTGTGTTCTCACATTTGTATAAAAGTCCAAAACCGGGAACCCAAAGTATGCGTACCCGTACGCGTACTGGTGGAAAGTTCACGTCCGAGAATTTCTGCTGGATTTTGGAAGTGAAAAAAAAACTCAATCCGGTTACTTAAGTACGCGTACCTATTCGCATACTTAGGTAGGTTACTTTCTAAAATTGGTTTGTTCATGAACTAAAACATTTATATATTAAGGAATGTAATCTTTGCAAACCGTGGCTATAATGATCATGAATCGATTCGAGTGAATCAAAACCTATTGTTGAACCAACTAAGTGTACACATTTAGGTAAAGTTACTCAAACCTAAATGAAGTTATATTTCATTTGTGTATAACAAGCTAAGTTCGATCTAATGGTTGAAAGATATTAGCTTGAATCTAATTAGGTTTTTATCTAACGGTGAATATTGAATGCTTTGTTACCAAGGTAACTTAGATTGCAAACCTTGATTTGGAGACTATATAAAGGAGAACTCTAGCAACTGGGAAACATAATCCCCACACCTCCTATGTGATACTATTTGTATAAGCTAGAGTCGATTCTCCTTTAACCTTAGGCTTTTCACGAAACCCTGTAGGCTAACGACTTGAAGACTTCATTGGGATTGTGAAGCCAGACCCAACTATTTTCTCTGTAGTTGCGTGATCTGATCTTTCTATCATATTTGAGTGCAATCGTAAGATTGGCTTGAGATTTATATCTCCGATAGGCAGGATAGAAAAGTAGTCACAAACACCTCCGTCTCATCGTTTGTGATTCCACAATATCTTGTTTCGCTACCATACGGTTAAGATTATTGTGAGGTGATTGATATTTCTAGGCTGTTCTTCGGGAATATAAGTCCGGTATATCAATTGGTTCCTGTTCACCTTGATTTATCAAAAGACGGAACAAAACTCGTAGGTATTTTTATGGGAGACAAATTTATCTATTCCTATAGACTTTTCTGTGTGAGACAGATTTGTTTATTAAAGTCTTCGACTTTGGGTTGTAGCAACTCGTGGTTGTGGGTGAGATCAACTAAGGGAATCAAGTGCGTAGTATCCTGCTAGGATCAGAGACGTAAGGAGCACAACTGTACCTTGAATCAGTGTGAGATTGATTGGGGTTCAACTACAGTCTAGACCGAAGTTAGTTTGTAGTATCCTAGTGTCTGTAGCGGCTTAATATAGTGTGGTGTTCAATATGGTCTAGGTCCCGGGGTTTTTCTGAATTTGCGGTTTCCTCGTTAACAAAACTTCTGGTGTCTGTGTTATTTCTTTTCTTTATTATATTTTGTTATATAATTGAAGTATCACAGGTTGTGCGTTGAATCGATCAATTGGTAAATCCAACCTGTGGTTGTTGATTGAAATTGATTGATCCTTGAACATTGGTCTTTGGTACCGTTCAAGTTATCTCTCTTATATTCAATCGGGCTTGCAAATTATTATTTGTTTGATTGCGGATTAAATTGAGAGATTGAGATATAACTCTTTGATATACCTTTCTTAAGATTGAGTCTGACTGGCTAGTTGATTCTCATGAAAGTGTATATTGGAGTTAGTCCATACAGATTGCTAAGCGAAATATTGGGTGTGGTTGTTAGACCCCCGCTTTTTCAATTGGTATCAGAGCAGGCAAACACGTTTAAGACCTTATAAGTCTGTGTTTGTAGCGATCTGACTCTATGGACAAAAATTATATGTCCATAAACGTACCACCAGTCTTCGATGGCTCAAACTACTTGTGGTGGAAAATCGTTATGCTTGCTTTCTTCAAGCTGGTGATTTTCAAACATGGGTACGTGTTGTTAATGGATATGATCCTCCGGTTAATACAGAAGGCAATGTATCTATACCTAAGGATATTGGTAGATATAGTCCTGAAGAAATCCTTGCTGCAAAGCAAAATTCTGACGGCTTAAATGCTACCATACATGCCATTACCCCAGATTTTCAGCATCATGTGACTACTTGCATGAAGTCTAAAGAAGCCTGTGATATCTTACAAACCTTATTTGAAGGGAAAACCTGTGAAAAATAAGTTAGGCTTCAAAACCTAAATTCTGATTGGGAAAACCTTCGTATGGCAGATGAAGAATCATTTGATGAGTTTAATCACAAAGTGTCTGAAATTGTTAATGCATATTTTGCATTGGGTAAGACTATTCCTGAAAAGGACATTGTGATGAAGATTCTCAGATCTCTGCCATCCAAATACGATTCTAAGAAGCATGCTATCGTTGAAGGAAATAATCTCGCAACGCTTTCCAGAAATACTTTGGTTGGGAAGTTAAAGATCTTTGATCATGAGCATACATCCAAATCTGGAAAGGATGTTGCTTTCAAAGCACAAAAGAACACTAAATTACTTGACAAAAGTAAAAGTGTTTGCATCTCTGAAGATGATTTTTCTGAGGCTGATTCATCAGATGAAGATCTTGACAAGTCAGTCTCGTTGATCACAAGACAGTTTAGGGATCTTCTTTTGAAGGGAAGTAAACGGTTCTCCAGAGATAAACCAGGTCATCAGATAAACCCCATAATCGTGTTCCTCCTAAAAACAGGGATAATGATGAAACTGATGACGAGGATATGCCTCGGTGCTTTAAGTGTAAAGGTTTTGGCCATTTTGCAAATGAGTGTCCAAACCGCAGAAAATACACTGGGAACAAAGGTTTTGCTGCAACTCTTGATGAAATGTCTGATCACTATGATTCTAATGAAGACGAAAAATCAAGTGTTGCACTTCTTTGTGAAAATATTGATTTTGATAATTGTAGCAATACATACATCAATCTTGATATTCTTTTAGAAGAAATATCAACCAATCTGGAAGAAAAAATTGATCTACTATTTCTACTGGAAACTCTTCTTCTGATTTTTCAGGTTCCACTATGTGTCTAGCCGCGTACACATCTCGGGCGTCTGAATCATTTACCAGGTTGACATGTCCTTATTGTTCTCTCAGAGGTCATGAGTTATCAAAATGTTTCAAGTACAAACATAAGATAAGATATGTCAACAAACTTCAACGAAGAGCGAATCGATTAGCAGACAAGCTAAAACTTGTTCAAAAATCATCAGAGGTATGTAATCGCATCTCTTCTTCAAAGAAGTTAGTTTTCAAAGAAAAGTCTAGATCATTAGAAAGAAATTTATGGTCTAAAAACTATAAGAAACAGGGCTCTATGAATTCTGATCAAAAAGGATATGGTGGACAGATTATTGTTCACCCCAGCACAACTTAAATTGTGTTGGTTAGTGCATCTTGTCTCATGTGCCTGATCAAAAGAGACAAGATTTTGCACACCTCGGGCTTTAGAAAAAGAAAAGTCTTTAGATTGTTTTGATTTTCTTTTTATGTTTTCTTTGCTCTGATAGCGTTGTAAAATCTGGAATTCATGCCTCTTTTCATATCTAATTGATATTGGAAAGGACTTCCCTAGTCAATCAATAAAAGAGGGTTATTTTCGACAATTCTACCCTTCTTAGGGTTGAGAGTTGTGCGTGCACGAACCTGTGTTTAAAGGTTTCGTAACCCTACAATCTCTTTTTCCTTCTCTGAAACTCTTTTTATCTTAAGACTGCTTGTTGAGTATTAAATTGTGAATTCCTCTCACAAAACCGTACGCATATGGATACTCCAAGCATCATGTCTTATAATGGAAAATATGTTAATATGATTGTTAAGCCATCAATCATGAAGGAAAAAGAAAGATCTCCTTTGCCTCCAACTTTGAAAAGAAAAAGAAGGAATGTGAGAAAGCAAGAGTCGTTCCTTCAAATTCTCAGAAGTTTTTTGATGTTCCTGATGAGTTGAAGGAAACGAGGAAGGAGATTCAGCAAATAAAGGCTATTGTTATGAGAACTCTTGAAATTCAGAAAGCCGTGGTTCGACATCATCATCCTAGAAGGTTTGTTGGAATTGACTCCTTTATTCATGAACCGTACGTTCCCATGGCTGTTGACGACAAGGAGTTCGGGGACGATAAAGAATTTTTCAGAGGTCTCAATGTCTAGGAAACTTCTTATGATAATTTATTTTTGTGTTTTTAAGAAGGATAACTAGGGTTTGGAATAGCCATTATTGTGAGTACACATAGCTATGTCCAACGTTTTCATCTTGCAATGTTTTTAGATTTATTTATTTAAATTCTAAAGTTTATTTGGAAGATGATTTTGCGGTATTAATCTTTATGGTTTCATATATTGCAACTTGTTATGGGATATGTGTGTTGGTGTCCGTGAACTATGATTACGTGGTCAAAAGTGAAGTCTTTCATATGTCGATATGCAAGTATTGATAAAGGATTGAATGAAATTTTGACAAACAAAAGATAAGCCTATTATGTCATTATGAAAATATTGATGGAAGATATGATGAGCTTTTGTTTACAAAGATTAAGTCTATTATATATCATTGTGCAAATGGTGATGAAGAATAGAATGAATCTTTGTTTATTCCACAATATTGATCTTCCCTGATCCATATTTTTTATGTAAATACTGTGCGGCTCCGTAAGTTCTCCCATGTGAGCATTTCCGATTAAATTAATCATAGGCTCTCTTGTGGTTAATTTAATTGAGATTTTTGGATACAAATTCATATTCTTATGTGATTTGTTAATGTCCAAGAAATCCTTCTTTTCTTGTGAAAGTAAGGTCGCTCTTGTTGTTCTTTCGGGAATGACATTTTATGGGGGGGAGTTCTTAATTGAACTTGTGCTTAATTGCCAAATCTTTGTGGGGTGTGCGGCTGTGGAATAATATAGGGGTTATCTTGTATCTTTATAAACTCCTTGATGAATGCATTTAGTTTCGGCTATATGATTGCATCTAAAAAAAGTTGACATGTGCTTCTTTTGGTCATGAAGTGTCTCTATGGAAATTTCATTAGGATCCCACTAGTTTTCGTACCTTTGCCAATTTTATTGACAAAAGGGGGGAGAATTAGTGTGTAGTTCACACTACAAATACATATGGTTTTCTCATTGTTATGGCTACGGAACTTCAACAACGATGATGCTGAATTGAATACCTTTGGAATCATTGGAGTACTTGAAAGTGACGAAGATTTCGAGTAATGTTGAAGAACCAAGGAGATCAAGCATTTAGATGAGAACCTGCAAAGTTTATTTATTTTGTATTCCATATGTATTGATAGTTTTGTCACTAAAATTGACAAAGGGGGAGATTGTTAGAGCACTGATCGGTCGAACTCACAAGCTTTTCTATCTCAAGCTTGTTTGTCAAGTTTAGTTGCCAAAACTATAAGTCTTGATTTCTAGTCTACTTATAGATAAGTCTCGGACTAGGATAGTAAGTGTAGTTGAGCTCTAGACTCCACGACGTTCATCATGCAAAGACGAAGAACTACTCAAGGAACTGGTGGAACTTCATCGACAAAAAGGTATTTGGAGACTTAAACTTATCTATCACTCAAAAGTCTATCTATTCTATCTCCTATCTTGAGACAAAAGTCGTATTGCTATATGGACTTCGATTATACACATTTGCTATTTCGAGCCGAGTTTATCTCACTTATCTATTTCTCGAAATATGTGTTGGTAAGCTTTCTCTTTGGCCAATTTCATCTTTACTCGTGACGAAAGTCATGTTGATTATTTCAATAACTTGAAAATCGCTTTGATGAAAAATAGTTTGTGAATAAAAACTATATAACATCATCTAAGAAAGTTTCAATGATTGAAATGAGAGTTTAGAACATGTAACCATATTTGGATATAAACATAGTATGTTCTCACATTTGTGTAAAAGTCCAAAACCGGGAACCCAAAGTATGCGTACCCGTACGCGTACTGGCGGAAAGTTCACGTCCGTGAATTTCTGTTAGAGTTTGGAAGTAAAAAACAAACTCAATCCGGTTACTTAAGTAAGTGTAACTGTTCGCATACTTAGGTAGGTTACTTTCTAAAATCGGTTTGTTCATGAACTAAAACATTTATATATTAAGGAATGCAATCTTTGCAAACCGTGGCTATAATGTTCATGAATCGATTCGAGTGAATCAAAACTGATTTTGCTTCGATTGTGTCTTGTATACTTCTATGAGATCTAAGCAATTGAACAACTCTCTAACTAGTTCATTTGAGTCATTTGAACTAGTTATGGTGAAGATGAATAAGGTTGATATGAATAACCATTGGTTAACTATTGTTGAACCAACTAAGTGTACACTTTTATGTACGGTTACTCAAACCTAAATGAAGTTACATTTCATTTGTGTATAACAATTTAAGTTCGATCTAAATGTTAAAAGATATTAGCTTGAATCTAATCAGGTTTTCATCTAACGGTGAATATTGAATGCTTTGTTACCAAGGTAACTTAGATTGCAAACCCTGGTTTGGAGACTATATAAAGGAGAACTCTAGCAACTGGGAAACCTAATCCCCACACCTCCTGTGTGATACTAGTTGTATAAGCTAGAGTCGATTCTCCTTTAACCTTAGGTTTTTCACGAAACCCTGTAGGTTAACGACTTAAAGACTTCATTGGGATTTTGAAGCCATACCCAACTATTTTCTCAGTAGTTGCGTGATCTGATCTTGCTGTTTCTATCGTATTTGAGTGCAATCTTAAGATTGGCTTGAGATTTATATCTCTGATAGGCAAGATAGAAAAGTAGTCACAAACACCTTCGTCTCATCGTTTGTGATTCCACAATATCTTGTTTCGCTACCATACGATTAAGATTATTGTGAGGTGATTGATATTTCTAGGCTGTTCTTCGGGAATATAAGTCCGGTATATCAATTGGTTCCTGTTCACCTTTATTTATCAAAAGACGGAACAAAACTCGTAGGTATTTCTGTGCGAGACAAATTTATCTATTCCTATAGACTTTTCTGTGTGAGACAAATTTGTTTATTAAAGTCTTCGACTTTGGGTCGTAGCAACTCTTGGTTGTGGGTGAGATCATCTAAGGGAATCAAGTGCGTAGTATCCTGCTGGGATCAGAGACGTAAGGAGCGCAACTGTAACTTGAATCAGTGTGA
This sequence comes from Papaver armeniacum, assembly GCA_023531295.1. NCBI lineage: Eukaryota > Viridiplantae > Streptophyta > Magnoliopsida > Ranunculales > Papaveraceae > Papaver > Papaver armeniacum. The sequence goes on along the minus strand of JAJJWW010006238.1, from coordinate 473,388 downwards.
GATTGATTGGGGTTCAACTACATTCCAGACCTAAGTTAGTTTGTAGTAGGCTAGTGTCTGTAGCGGCTCAATACAATGTGTGTTCAATCTGGACTAGGTCCCGGGGTTTTTCTGCATTTGCGGTTTCCTCGTTAACAAAACTTCGGGTGTCTGTGTTATTTCTTTTCCGCATTATATTTTGTTATATAATTGAAATATCACAGGTTGTGCGTTGAATCGATCAATTAGTAAATCCAACCTTTGGTTGTTGATTGAAATTGATTGATCCTTGAACATTGGTCTTTGGTACCGTTCAAGTTATCTCTCTTATATTCAATTGGGCTCGCAAATTATTATTTATTTGATTGCGGATTGAATTGTGAGATTGAGATATAACTCTTTGATATACTTTTCTTAAGATTGAGTCTGACTGTCTAGTTGATTCTCTTGAAAGTATATTGGATTTAGTCCATATAGATTGCTAAGAGAAATATTGGGTGTGGTTGTTAGACCCCCGCTTTTTTAATTCTCATATGAATCCTTGATAGCATTTATCTTCTTACGAAGCCACTTCACGTTGAAGCCGAGTCTCTCAGAATTCTCCAAGTTAAACTCCCAATCAAAGAGTACATCTTGAGTAACAATATTTCTATCCCTGGTGCATATATCATTTATAACACGCAAGATAACACCTACTTGCATTGTTAAAGAATATGCACGTTTAGGGTCTCTGGTAACGATGATGTGACCAAATTTCTTTCATATCTTCTCGTACAAACCTGCATATCCAGTCAGAATGTTGAATCCGCCAACTAGTTTGTGGTATGTGAGTGATTCACCAAATGGAGGTTCAAAAGCAACTCCTGCATTAGGGTATTCATGCACCACTATACGTGTCTCCACCATTGGAACAGTCTCGTCTATCTCAAGAGCAGTATCTTCCATCTCTGGGGCAGTTTCTTCTATCATTGGAGCAGTTTCTTCTATCTCCATCGATGGAACATGATCAGTTTGGTTTATCACAGTTTCTTCCATACGAGGCGTGGTTTCTTCTATCCCTGGAGTAATGACGACCTGAGCCTCGGTTTCCTTAATAGATTCAATAACGACCTCTTCACGATCTTGAGATGCAGAAATGGTTATGTTGTCACTTTGATTCATAATGTCGCTTGTACCGTCATCATCAACTCGGTTATTCTCAACTTTGTCATTTGGCACCTAATATGATGAATACATGAGATTAGAGCACTCCAAGCATGAAAGGCAAGGGCAATCGTAAATTCAGGTTGTAAGTGGTCTAACATCATCAAAGTTCATCATTATGCATTCACAACATGAGCAAATAGCGTGAAAGTCATAAAAACACGTTTTACAACAAGCTCGTCTGAAGAGATTTTACACTGCCCGGTATAAGACGACGATCTGGAAGCAATTGGTGAAGAATCTAAGGTTTATTTATATACCATTCTCTTCGTATGGATGTTCTTTACAACATATCAAAATTTCATAACAATCTGATAAACGAGAAAATAGATGTGGCCAAAACATTGGACTACATGACAGTTGAAAATTTTCTGAAAATCTCCTGGAAGTTTACTGTTTTGTCGATTTCGACCCCTAAACATGATCAAAACTCAAAAATCTTCTTCTCAAAAGCTTGGAAATTTCCTGGGCATAAGAAAACTGGGGTGGACCGTAAAAATCCGACATCGGACGAAGATTCTACAACATTTTTACTAAAGGGCTGAATTCTGGATTTTCTGGTGACGCATTTCGGCAAAACTTTTCGTGTATTCACATGGATTCTCATTCATTCATTCACAAATCAACAACTTTATGCTTCTATGAATAAAATACAAGAGTAATACTCACTTGGGTGGTCTCTGAAGCATTCAAAGTGCCAGAATTGCCCGTATCAGCATTAGGAGCATCATTGTTTTCATTCGGTCTTGAGTTCTGGGAATCTTCTTCATCACGATTTTCCGAGGATGAACGAGCATCACCAGTGTTCTTTGCTTCCATGAGAACATCCTCCTGGATATATTCTCAATAATTAGCATTTTATTCACAAAGCATCATAACTGATTGTGCGAAGAAATACTTACCTCTTCTTCAACACTCGAGTTAGAAACCGATTGCCCATCAACAGTGAATTGAAGACCGTCAATACTTGACGGAGCAAAATTCTGTAACGAAGTAACAAACATTGGTTTTGTAATCCTAATTACGTGGATAAGAAGAAGTCACGGCAAAAAAAAATATTGACAACTCACCGAAGAAGCAACTAGGGACTTTATGGTATTAGGCAACATCTTATAATTTTTGCTCCTGCCTTCTCCACAATGAATAATTGCTTCCTTTTCCGAGAAATCTACATCGATTCGAGGTCTCACAATACGACCGTCCTGTGAAAAATTTTATGAAATAATCAAAATACAATTACCATGACTTTATGAAGATTATAAAAAGGATACATACTTGTGGAAACCCTGGAGGTGTCTTTCGTTTATCACCGCCAGAGAGATACTTCAGTCTTGGTCGAGTGGAAATCATCTCAGCAGAAGGAGGATCTTTCAACAGAGGCTGAATAGCCATCACGAAATCATGTAAGCGTCCATGTTGCTGATCCCAAAAGTCTATGTAGCCTGGAGTTACATACGTAATTCGCTCAGAACAGGGGAACCAGTATTTTCTTCCTTCCACATGAGTGCGATCTAAACGGGTCTTAAGCTGTTTAACCGATAGTTTCCTCCTTCGAAAAGTCAGAACACATTGATTCATACCCATTTGTCGATTAGCTCTATCGATGTTGTATTCTTCTACTGAAAGGTATCCATATATTGCTGATACTAAGTAACCAGGAGTGCAACTCAACATAAAAGATCTCTCACCATCGCTCCGATCTGCACCAAATTTCAAAATAATACTTTCTCCAGCATTGAAAATTGTCAACTGAGAAATATAAAAAGGAATTGACACCCATGGACGAAAATTAAACTCAGACTCATTGTATAACACATCGACAAGACGCGTCTTGAGTCGGGGCTGCTTTGTAGACCAACGCATAATCCTGACATTGTCCTTCTCGGAGAAAACATGGCGAGCATCAACATTCTGTCCTTGTAAGATATTACGAGGAATGGGTGCATAATTCTTGAAGCGTTCCAACATTAAAGCTTGGAGAAACATCGTATTAGCATAACATTCAACCTTCATGAAGCTGTTAGAGATGCTGGAGTCTATAACCAAGGAGTCTAAGTTGGAGTATAAAGAACCCAAGAATAGACTATCGATTGGAAGTTGCTCACCTTGGGCCATATTAATAGCAAAGGGAATCACGAACGGCTTCAACAAATTTCCACTATCTTCAAATATATCTCTGGACAGCCATAAACTCAAGAAAGCAGCAATAGATAACGTACCGTCGACAGGCCTGTCAGGAGCATTATCTCTCGGCCACCAGTGTGTTAACCAATGAGCATAACAACATTTGCTGGATACTTTATTAATTTCCTCCATCTCAGCTGTCAAGATGTTAGACATTGCCATCTCCTCTGCCGAAAGACTTTCAGGAAGATTGCCTGTGATTGGGAGATGCAACAAAGCAACTACATCCTCTAAAGTGATGGTAAACTCTCCCCATCTGCATATGAAAGTATGGGTCGGAATGCACCAGCGAGAAAGCAGAGCTACTATACCTCGCACATCGTGAAAAATAGACAAATCTCCAGATGCTTGAATAGCCCTTGTCACCTGCGCATGGTCCAGCATGGCTCGAACATGAGGAAAACCCGGATATGCCTCGCCCATCCAGAAAAGTTTTCTAAAGGTCGACGAGAAAGCTTAAATTTTATAATTGAAGCATAAAAATTTCCTCGTTGGAGACAAAATCGAATGGCCGCCCGAGGAGTCACCAATTTCTTCTGAGTAACATCTCTAGGATTTATCAGAAGACGAAATTCTGGAGTCCTGAGACGTTTTTCAGGTTTATGCTGAACCACGAAGAACTCATCATCTGTATTCGGGATATTCTTGATTCCAGGTGTTTCTTCTTCTCCTTCTTCGCCAATAGAAGTCTCATTCATGCATGTATCATCTCTGGAGGCATCATTATCTTGGGAATCAGACATCCTTGCGAAGTAGCTGTAACATCCACACAATACTCTAATTCAGTATATCATCCATACAAGATGCAAACCTCGACGAAGCAATGGAATAAAGCAATTGGATGATAAAAATGCTCATACTAGTGTTGATGGTGGATTTTCACTTAAGGCTAAAATTGTAAAGGGCCAAAATTATGGTCTAACATCTTGCAAAAGATAAAGCTATTAATAAGTGACGAATACTTCTTCACTTTACTAATTCACCTAGAATAGAGCATGTGGCAACAATCCCGATGATTCGTGAATTAAATACACAAAATTCATCCAGGTTGGAGCATGTAGCAACAATCCCATATACCCTGTGAATTTACAACATTATTAATTAATGCATATCCAGCCTTGTATTTCCTGTATTCATTACCGGTGCGGCATGACGACTGAGTGTTGTTCTCAGCAGAGCAACACGAATCTCCAAGCACTAATAATGAAGCATGTACGAAATACCCATACAAAGCTACAACTCTCGGTGTGTTATACTAGCCCGATTAAGCATATTTGAACCTGGACTGACCATATCAGTCTCAGAAACGATCACGACCATCCAACTTCACCAGAATGATTGGATGGCTTAGATTAAATTCATGACCCCAAGCAGGTATTGGAATATACACCACCGACCCAACGCGGGCCCCGCATGGTCGGCCTCCCCAAGGGGTGGCATAGCTTGCCAAACCGTCCAAGCCAAAGCAGTATAGACGGAAAACCCTAAATTAGGGTTTGCGACACATTACATGTATCGCAAAATGCTCTCAACCATCCATCTTCGCAGGCATAGATGGAGGGTGTAGATGTAGATTCAAAGGGCCCGAGCATGTCAACACAAACACCGTGGGCCCGCCTACATACCTGACTGATCGGTCAGGACCAACTATGGTTGGTTGTCTTGATTTGTGCGCCCCAAACTGGGTATAACACGCGGCCGACAAAACTTAATTAGGGTTGTGTCGCGATCACGAGCGTCCATCTTCTCCTGCACAAATGAAGGGTCCAGGAATAGACTAAGCAGGTCCGGTAAGTATCAACACGATCATTGTGGGCCCACCTATCTCCACACCCGATCGGCCAAGACCAAACTTGGCTGCACATCTTGATTCGCGCACCCAAACTAGGCGTGGTCACACTTCCCAGCCACAAACTGATCTCGACCGCTCAAGTTTACCGGACAAATTGAGTGGCTTAGATCACGTTTCTATTTGACGATGAAGTACAGGTATATACACCATCCCACCGTATGCACGCCGGACTGATCGGCCAAGACCGACCAAGCTTGTTCGTCTTGGAACGCGCCCAAAATTGGCATGATGCGCGGCTTTTGCGGCACCAGATTTCATTGCAAATCGATCTCAACCGCTCCTCTTTGCCGGTCAAATTGAGTGGCCTAGATCGCACCTTCATGGGACAGTGAGGTATGGACGTGTACACCAAGCATGCCATCTACACGCATGCCCTAGTCGGTCCTTTCCAAAATACCTCCCATGCTTGGATTCGACCAAGTCAAGAGTGATGCTTGCGCACCTCTTCAAAAACCTTAATTCCATCAACGGTCGCAGATGAGTGTCTCAAAGATCATCTCGTCTGTCCAACTTCACCGGCTTGGTTATACAACCCTGGTCAGGAGTTAATTGGTCAGTGAGGCGTCATGGTGATCACCACCCGTGACTTTACCACATCATGATGCGTGCACATAGAATACACACGATACTTCACAAGTATCGACTTCCTAAATAACTTAGTTATTCAATCTAGCATTACATGCTACTTTCTGTGGGTCCCACGATCCACACACTCGAGACATCAATCATGTCACAAACTGGGGGATACATACTGGGGTATTGGTTTGGCGGTTTACAGCGTGTAGCGTGCAACGCGCCATCACAAGAACGTGTCAGGAAGTCATGGACGGTTAGAGATACAGGATAAGTGGGCAAGACTGGTCGTGTAACACCAACACACAACTCCACTACTCCATCACTCCACTTCCTCCACTTCCCACGAGAGATGTGAATAAGGCTCAAATGACTTGTATAAATAGGTTCTCCTCCCTATTTCCAACAACAAGGAACAAGTCCAGACAACAGAGGCAAGTGTTGATATCATCGTATTCAAACACCGGAACTGATAGCTTACATCCTGCAAGCCAGTTCATCTTTCTGATACAAGTCATACATAGCCAACACCTTCGCAATATCATCACCTTCTTCGCTTCCCTCCCTAAGATCAACCCCATCTCCTTCACTTTGTGACCGAAACAAGTCTGGAACGACCATTTCTTGGTTTAGGCCGGATTTGCACAGATTGATTTCTCGAATCTACAAGCACTCCCGTGTAGTGCATTTGTTTAAGGTTTATACTCATTTCTCATCCACACACCCCAAATTACCAAAACCGGCAGAAATAGTTTTCACCCATAAACAATTGGTGACCACAGTGGGAGGTTAATCTCTCGGTTGTAAAGTCAATTTCTTCGGAATCCGATTCAATTTCATCAATTTCAAAAAAGGGTAGATCTTAGATCCAATTCAATCAACAATTCATTTCAAGATGGTAGAACTCAGTGTCCGGATCGGCAATCAATCTGATGGAGCTAGTACGGATAACACTCCCGGTGTCGATGTACTGCCCGGTGGAGCTACCGTGGTCAATACATCTCGTGGAGCCGTCACTTCTATCCCCAACGCTAGCGGAGCGGAGACATTCCGTGGGTGTAACGCCTCCCATCACTGAGAGCCAGAGCAGCCGCGAATCCCGGCATCTCCTCAAGTGTAACGCCTCCAGTGGTCACCAGAGCAACAACTTTCACTCCTTCATCATGACGAGGAGCCGGAGGGACGAGAGGAGGACCACCGCCCATTACCATTGCAGACTTGATGGAGAAGCAGGAGATTCTTGCTAAGACTCAAACGGATATGGCCGCAACTCAGAAAGAGGTACTCACTTTCCTTAAAACTTTAACCGAACGATTGCCGCAAGATTCACGGCAACCCTTGGAGCCAGCAAGGGATGCCTTCAATACACCCGGAGAAGGCATTTCCACTCGGACCCACATGAGTGAAGAAGCTCGTGTTGCTCCTGAACGCCCAAGAGAGAGGGACCATCCATCCAACTTCATCACACATGAGGACCTGAAACGACTTCTCCAAAACCGAGGCAAAGGAAATCTGATGGATGCACACCAACATCAGCCGCCGTACCCTCAAGATATGCAACGAATCCTGTAGTAGCAGGATTTCCCACACTACACCCCTTACTCGATTTTGCTTAATTAATCTCTTGAAAGATGTAAGATCAAGAATATTTATTGATTGAATTCATGAAGTGTTTTACACAGAAAAATAGAATTACACTTAGAAGTTAAAACACTCCTAAATTTTCTCTCTCCTAATGACTTGCTCAACAACTCCAAAAAAGATCCCCCTCTTACAGACTCATTTAGCCCTTTATATAGGGTAATACATAATGGATGACAGCTAAGCTCCCCTTTATTTTCGGGAATGTCTCGCGAAGTGTCGCAGATGCACAAACATTCACTCTCGCGACACTTCTTAACCCTCGCCAGGTCTCACGTCTTCTTTATGTTTTGCCTATCGTTATTCATTGCGTCGTTTATTTTAGCTTCCTGCGGCTCCCTCGCGACGCCGTCGTTCATTAATCCCGCGAGCCTTGTACATTGCGATATTATGATCCTACATCTTGCCTCTTTTTCCTTGAATATTGCTTGAAGAGCGATTTAAAGGAAAAATTCATTGTTGTCATATTCCTTGGTTTCAATTGGTGAAGGAACGAGCAAAAGAATACTTTCCTTGAAAAGTACGTACTTGCCTCTATTCTTTTGCAAAGTCCGAAGCTTCTTTGAGATATATGCGAAGTATCGTCTCCTATCTCTCCTCATATTTCTCCTGCGAGGGGAAGAGTATCATGAGATTTTTACAATATTGTTTCCGCGACTGCTTATCTTTATCTGTTTCAGTTTTGTACTTTTACACGGATTTTGATTATTAATGTCTTTTCTTGACACGTTTCTTTCAACCGCTTATTCTTGACCATTCATGTCTCTTCGCATTAAATGACCTCGTTTTTCTCGAGGATTTTTCTCCCTATATATAGCTTTCTTTTCCCCTCCTTTTCATTCTTTAGTTTCTCTCTGCAACCTTTCTTTGACTCTCTCCTTCCGCAATTTGCGCTCCTGCTACTGCAAATCTTTTCTTCGTCCTTTCTAGCGCTGATCCTAACCTTTAACATCCCATCCATTCCCATACTGATAATGGCTTCCATTAGTCGTGCATACAAAACTTCTTTTGAGGAAGTTCAACAGAAGTTGCTCGAAAAGGGTTTTACTCTATCAACCATTCCTGATCAAGAACCTTCATCTATCCTTTCTGCAAAGCTGTTTTCTGATCATCAATGTGATGATCAAAAGATTATAGTCTCGCTAGGTCGGCTTCTCATGGGGCTTCCTATTCCCTTGTACAATCTGAGATGCCTTTGTTTTATGAAATCTTGGATTTGACAGGGTTAATCGCAACTAAAGTATATCTCCCAAGTATTACTTGTCTAATTACAAGACAAATAATCCGAGGAACATAATAATCAATTTAAACTTGGGTTGTAGCATAAACAACACAGAGTGAATCAAACTACAAGTGCATCCATGGCATTGGCATGCCTTTGTGAGAGCAAAGTGCTATCATACCGAGATTAATTCCATCTAGAAAGTATTCAAACAATCAAGAACAATACAAGAGCATGAAGAACACAGTTGTAAGCTAGGGTTTCATCTCAAACCCTAGCAACTAAATTAAAACATGAAAAACAGAAATTAAATCTAATTGACAAAGATCAAGCTAATCCAAAGCGTGTCTAAAATCATCATCCCCCCTTCTATTTATACATGCCAAGCAAACTCTAAAACAGCAAACCCTAATAATTCAAAAATCGAAATTAATTGAAAAGATAATCGAAACTACCCTCACCCATGCTCTGTATCGTTCTCTCCACTGTCAATTTGCCTCTGAAAACACCATGCATGGGTTGCTGAGAAAACCCTAACCCTAATTAGCTCGACCTAGCTTCTAAAGTGAGAAGAAGCTATGTGAGAGGTAATTGAGAGATAGGGTGGCGGAAGCGGTGGTGATAGCTTTGTCGGGGGAGTTGTTGGTGAGGTGGTGATGGCGAAGGTGGTTGTGGTGTCGGAAGAGCAGAGCTCTGCTCTGAGAGTGACGGGAGAGGAGAAGAGAAGAAAGAGAAGAAAGAGTAGGGTTTCTCGAGGGGGTATAGGGTATGGAGGTTTTGTTGTGGCGCAGGTGCATCGGGGGAAGATGAGAACGCTTGCACCGAGCGTTGGATCTAGCCGGAGAAATCTCAACTACCGAGAAAGGTAAGCGGTATTGGAGTGATTCGATGTTGAGCGGAAGCGACAAACTTCGATGCGCATGAGGGAGCGACCGTAGGATGTAACTAGATGCGATCTCAACGGCTCGGGATAATCGGGCTCGGATCCGGTCTAGCTCAAGCCCATTTCTTGTAGATGAGTCGCTACTTGTTGGGTTGCAATCTGTTAGCGCGCGCGGGCTTTGGCTCTCGCTCCATAGATACTTGCCTCCGATTCTTCGCTCTTTTGGCTTCTCAGTTTCTCCGGACTTTATTTAGTACCTAAAAATACAAAATTAATTAATACAAATATTTATTCTTGAAAACAAAGAAAACACGAACTGGGATAATATCTCGATTCTTGAGCACAAAAGATGAGTAAAATGCCAATAAAAAGGTGTATAAATATGCACTATTTGGCACTCATCAAATACCCCCAAACCTGAATTTTACTTGTCCTCAAGTAAAACAGAAAATAAGAAATCCTAACTATACCCCTGTCAGCAGTCTCTCGAATGCATTTAGCGTATGCACTAAGCCTTTAAACCCCTAGGTGTCCCTAGTGGACGAGTTGTAGTCTCGTGAGGGTTTACAGAGGTGTACCCACAAAACCTTCTCCAACTTCAGAGTGTAAAAGAGTCTCAAGCCTCCAAGAAGCTATGAGGACATAGAGTTTCGCATGCTAGTAATGTAAGTTAGAACTATCGAAGAACGCATTCTCATCCTTAAGTGCTTTGAGCGAGAAGTAACCATACCATATGAAAGAATTCGGATTCGATTGTGATCATAAGCCTCGACTTCTGCCTCACCATTAGGGTTTTATGATAATTGCACTCAAAAGATCGCTTTTTTAGTCTCTCATGTGTGCAGGCAGGAGTAAAGAGAGAAATCCTGCACACGTTGTAGGTAAGAAGGATAACCTTCCGAAATAAAATCTGGAGACTCCACGAAGTGTGGACAAAAAGAATCTTTTTCGATGATCTCTAAGGAAGGAAATCAACCATTAGCAAGGGGTGGGAGTACTCACTCACTTCTCACCCGATCGGTAATTAATATCACTCTCTCATAAGAAACCATAGAAACGTCTTCAATCTTCGGTCTTCAAATGTTGATGACGAACTTCTAAACTTCACAAAACTCGACAATTTTTAACTTTTCTACTCAAATTCCTTGTTGTTTGGATTTTTCTTTTAAATTCTTCTTTACCATGGTGGTAGCAAAAATAAGAAAATAAACTAAAATATTTTTTTGACTTTTGACACACCATTTTTTTTTTTTTTTTTTTTTTTTTTTTTTTGATAATAAGTGAAAATAAAAATACAAATACAAATAATGAAACAACTAACTCCATGGACAAAGGACTTTATCACTCAATTTTTCCACAACTTGTATTGTCTTGATTTTATAAATTTTATTAATTCTCATCCTATTTTCTTTTCTTTGTTGCACAAAAACCTTGGACTATATCAATTTTTCTTTCAATATTCTGATTCTGCTCCGGTTGCTGACGATGATGTGTTTCTATGGGTCTTGCTGATTGAGAGAGAGAGTGATGCTAACTGCAAATCGGTATTTAGAAGGAGTTTTCATCTTTAGACGTCACCCTCATGATTGACAAAAACTAGCACTCAAGAGATCAAAAATAGTGCTGAAAATGGTGCGAAGTTGGGTAGCTCACCATTCCTACCCTAATTTACGTAAGGTGACACACACTCTAACAGCTTTTTCTAGAAAGTTGCAAAAAATGAAGGTTGGTGCCTCACTTGATGTAAAATGGGTAGTCTCCACTATGGGTGATCACAATTCTACTACCGAATATCTAAACATCACCTAATTCGCCCTCCGGTATGGTTAAATCCAACTTTAACGCTCTAATCAACTAAGGAACCCGATTGTGTTCTCCTCACTTCTAACTTTTGTTATTTCTGGTCGATTCTCTATGTAAACATAGCTAAAAGCATGCTAGTGACTCTAAAATCTCTAAAAGTTGGAGGTTTTTATTTGCAAAAAGTTTTGAATTTTTTTTTTTTTTTTTTTTTTTTTTTTAAGAAAAAAAGGTGAAATAAAAGACTAAAAACTCTAAATGCAAAATAAAAGACTAAAAACTCTAAATGCAAATGCACCCCCAAACCTAAATCAAACATTGTCCTCAATGTGTCGCCAGATAGGAAAAATTTAAACAGTCACGTACCACGAGAACTATGTTGATAAGATAAAAAGGGAAGAGATTACCGGATGTCGGCGGGAGCAAGGTTGAGCTTCATTCGTCAAGGCAAAATCCAACATTCTCAGTGGTGATTATATCGGATTAGCACAAAAAAATGCACAAGAAGACTCAACCGATTCAAGAAAGAAAAAAAATTAACAAGTCCTACAAAAATTTACTAACAGTCTAAAGAGTTGAGGGTCAACCCAATAGAAAATATGTACAAACATTAACAAATATAACATGAAAATGGGCTTTGGTTTATGTGGGAATTTGGTTTATTGGGCTTTTGGTTTCAATGGGATTCATTTGGTTTGTTGGGAAAGCTTGGTTTATTTGGGAGTTCTTTGTTTGAAGCCCGTGGTTTTGTGAAAACCAAAGATTGTGTGACCCGATTGTGTTTGAAAAAGTATAGCCCAAAAATGAATTGAGTTGGGCTGAGTTTTGGTGTAAGCCCAAGTTAGATGAACGAGTGCAGCCCAGCTTAGGTTGAGTTGGGCTCGGTTTGGTGTAAGCCCAAATTATGAAAAATGAAAATCGATTCAACTCGGTGAATCGCTGAGTTAGGATTGACTCAGCGATTTAGGGAGTCAACTCAACTCGGCCGGTTCAACTCGGTGAACAGTACCAGTTCACTCACTCAGCTCTCCACTCAGACTTTTACTCAGCTGATGTAAAGTTTTCTATTCAGCCCTCATGATTAGTGCAGAGTGTATGTGGAGCCCAGATTGATGGTGCAAGCCCAGATGTATGTGCAAGCCCAGTGGTTGTGTATTGCTGGTTCAGTTGTGCAGAGCTTGGCAATTCCGCTCGGCCTTAGGTTGGCGAGGCTCTCAAAGCTCGGAGTCCGAGAGCGAGCACAACTCAAGCAAGATGTTGGTAGGTGTACCGGATCAGCGGGACAGTTTAAGCTTAACTCTACAAGATGTTTAGCACAGTTTCACTGTTGCGCATATTAGCAGGCTAGCATTGTTAAGAGTAATGAGACACAGGGCTGAGCTCAGGGTTTTCAAGAGGTTGCAGGTCAGATGCTCAGCAAATTCAAAAAGTGACTCAGGGTTTGCACACAGCACAGGGCAGACAATGGTTCAAAGGTGTTATAGCACAGGCCTTGTAAAGGCCAAGATTTCACAGCACAACTACAGCTCGACTATAGCTCAACTCGCAGCTTCAGGGGGCTGGAGTTCGGCTCAGAGCATTGCACAAACACTACAGGGCAAATGGAATTGGCTCACTTAGCTTCAGGGGTGGTTACCTAGCAAGGTAGCTAATCATGCAAGGCACCAGGGCAGCTGGAGTTTACGGTTTTCGCAGGTCGAGCTCAATGGTTTACAAGGCTTGCTCTGAATTACAAACTACTAGCTAACCAATGTAAGATCAGACACACAAGGTACGCCACACAGCAAGGTCTCACACATTCGAGTCTAGCACAAATTCAACAAAGAAATGAAAATAGCTTTCATACACAAAGCTAAAACATTCACGAGATGCAAAGAGCATGCTCGGGGTTGATAACAATTTGGCTTAGACTTGCGGCTTTCAAAGTGGATTTGAACACATGGGTTGCAGGGCATACGTGGCATACAGGGGAAGTTTAGGCTTACCTCAAGAGCTGGGCTTTCCCTTGGGTTGGCTCAGCTCTGCCACTTGCACTTGTACTGACCAAGATGGTCGTGTCTTCTTCACTGGACACACATGCACTGTTCACTCAAGGGAGATTTTTAGTTCTATTGCATGATTCAGAGCAAGAAAGTATTAATGCTTTGGCAAAATTCAGATTATGTCCATGGCAAAAATGAACCACAGGAGGATAACAGCTGATGCGGTGTACACAGGTTGCTAAGTGGTGACAGGAAGAGCAGCTGAGTGCAATGAAGATGCAAATAGTTAAGTGCAATGAAGATGTGATGAAAAAGGGAACAGCTATATACGGGGTTACATGCAATAATACATGAGAGTAATGGAACTTTAAGCTACGATTCTGATTCTGATGGCGGGGAAATAAGAGATTGTCTAACACCTATATACGGGTTACATGCAATAATACAAAGTAATTATATACAGGTGATATGAACTCGGTAAAGGCAAGCCAAAGAACAACAGGGCACACGCCAAGTCCCCGGCAGCGGCGCCAAAAACTTGGTAGGCCCGGAAAGTGTATAAATAAATTGGCCTACGGTGATACCGCAAGTGCACGGTGTCTGGTTTGCAGCACAGGGCAGGTGCGAGTCGAACCACAGAGACTTGTGGTGCTCTAGTGATCTAAGGCTTCTTCTTCAACTGAATTCTAAGTGACAGAGTACCAAAAGGCAACAGAATGTAACAAGGATGTTTTGGTTGCCGAAACGGCTGAGTTGTGATCAAGTGAACCTAAACTAAGGTATGATAAAGTGACAAGGGATGCTAAGGTCTCAGTTCCACCACTCACTCCTACTGTGTGCTCAACTAAATTGAACTCCTTGTTCCTATGGCAGTTAAGGGTAGGGTGTCAATTCCACCACTTAACTAGGATGTTTCACCTTATAACACTTCAATTATCAGCTGAGGATACTAACCTAGAGTACTAATTGTCTAATGAAGCACAATTAGTCAAGAGAATTAGTTTTTGTGTCTAAAGATTAAGTCAGCAGCACACACAATACATTTATACCACGACTACAATGCATACATGCATTGTGAAAGAAATGCATTGGGTGCTAAAATTGAAAGCATAATTATAAATTAAGCATGCAAGGATAAATCAACAGAGCTTGAAACACAGTATGGAATTAGGGTTTCACTGAAACCCTAATAACTAAATTAAAACATGATAAAATGGTGTTAAACCACAAAATAAAACCTAAGTGAAGCACCGGCTAGCCCAGGCGTGTCTAAAATCATCATCCCCCCCTTCTATTTATACATGCCAAGCAAACTCTAAAACAGCCAACCCTAATAATTCAAAAATCGAAATTAATTGAAAAGATAATCGAAACTACCCTCACCCATGCTCTGTATCGTTCTCTCCACTGTCAATTTGCCTCTGAAAACACCATGCATGGGTTGCTCGAGAAAACCCTAACCCTAATTAGCTCGACCTAGCTTCTAAAGTGAGAAGAAGCTATGTGAGAGGTAATTGAGAGATAGGGTGGCGAGCGGAGTGGTGATAGCTTTGTCGGGGAGTTGTTGGTGAGGTGGTGATGGCGAAGGTGGTTGTGGTGTCGGAAGAGCGAGCTCGCTTCCGAGAGTGACGGAGAGGAGAAGAGAAGAAAGAGAAGAAAGAGTAGGGTTTCTCGAGGGGGTATAGGGTATGGAGGTTTTGTTGTGGCGCAGTGCATCGGGGAAGATGAGAACGCCGCACCGAGCGTTGGATCTAGCTGGAGAAATCTCAACTACCGAGAAAGGTAAGCGGTATTGGAGTGATTCGATGTTGAGCGCACTCATCACTTGGCCCATGAAAAATTCTCTCTGGCTGTTTATCAATTAAGTGGTGATTGTATTCGCCTGATGCTTGAGTTCGCGAACCGCGGTGCAGGCAAAGGATCTTTATACCCTAACTCTGTCAGAAATCCCAAATTCGCAGACTTGGAAATAACTGTTGAGAAATACACTGTGGAAATTTTTTTTGAAAATTACGCAGTGATAACTATGGTGAATGTGAAATCTCGCTGGGGCGTTCGCCTGAAGAAAAAGGATAATGTCCCTGAAGATAAATTACTCATGCAAGACATTGATTGGCACCCAGGCAATAATACCTCTCCTCGTCATTCCAAAGATGAGAAATGGTGGGTCGTACCCTTGATCTTAAACGGCCCTTACATCGCGGGCTTACATATTCTTCCTGCGAATCTCGCAGATATCATCCTTGGGAATTCAAATGGCACGAGAAGAAGAAAGAGGTATGTTTCCGACTTCAAATTTTGCTTTCGCAACTTTCTTTCTATAATTGCTTTGAGTTTGTGAAATCTTTCGGATAACCGGAGTTGAGAAGAAGCTACAAAAAGGATCCGTCGGAGGATACTCTGACATTGCTTCGATCGCTTACGAGTGAAGTAAGAAACACTTCCTTTCTTCTTATTTAAAACAATATTGTTGCCTCTGTTTCTTATCTTTACGCGTATGCGAAGGTTGGAATTGAAGAAACTATTGCTGCGAAGATTAAAAGTAAGGGAAAAACAGTCGCTCGCAAAGATAAATCTTCCGCTCCATTATCTAAGAAACGAAAGGCTCAGTCTTCTTCTCGCCTTAACTCAAGTTCTGATTCTTCTGATGATAATGATGATAATACAAACCCATCTTTTCGAAATAAGGCTCAACCGGCCAATTCTCCTATGGACCAACTATCCAGCATCTTCTCAGACTGTTTCCAAGGAATGGGAGATGCTCCCCTAGCTTCTCTTTGTGGGGCTCTCGCGAACGTGTGTAATGCTGCTTTACTGGAAGGCAATAATTCATTCAATGGGGTCTCTAGAGTTGTGTCTCCTGACCTTTTGAATGCACTTGGGTCTCTGGTATGTGTGCAGTCATACTTCCCTGCTAACTTTAAATTGTTTAAGTATATATATGTTTTAATGATTTTTCTATCTTCTTTTATAGGTTGGAAGAACTTCCTTTGTAGTTGCCTCAGACCTTGAGAGAAGACGCAACAGCCTTGAAAAGAAGAATTCCCAATTGAACAAAAGGATTCGAGAGTTAGAAATTGAAGCTGCGTCATCTCGCGATAAAGACGAGAGAATTCAAAAGTTAAATACCGAACTTGACTCCCAAAAGGATAAGGTGTCCACTCTTCAAAACGCCAATCAGCAACTTTATGGTATAAAATTTTACCTCCTTTTACTATTTTTATTTTATCGGTCGCATATTGCTACCTAACTTATTACTTTCGCAGATGTATATAATCTCTCCGATGAGGCTATTCTTCTCCATACATTTCCTGATCCTATGGATAATAATCTTCTTCTCGCTCACCTCAACAACTCTTTAAGTAGTTCATCGAACAAAATTAACTCTCTTTCATTAAATGAACTTCAGACCAAATATCGTCTTTTAGAAATTGAGCATAGATCTGGTTTAAGTGCTTCCAACCAATTTAAACGAATGTTTCTCGAGTCCCATAAAGAAACCAAAATTTTGAGGAAGAAAATTAGTGACCATATAGATGA
This sequence comes from Papaver armeniacum, assembly GCA_023531295.1. Lineage (NCBI taxonomy): Eukaryota > Viridiplantae > Streptophyta > Magnoliopsida > Ranunculales > Papaveraceae > Papaver > Papaver armeniacum. Next base: position 456,529 of record JAJJWW010006238.1, on the reverse strand, counting down.
TAAAGATCGCATTGCTAATAATGGTGCACAGGCATTAGCAACATTTCAAAAATCTCTCCTTGAATTACAAATTGAGCGAGATGAATTGCTTCGCCAGAATTCCTTGCTTAGTGAGCGAGAAGATCAAATTCGTTCTCTCCTTGTTATAAACAGTGACGACGAATTCGCCTGGGCTGCGAAAATTTTAGATAATGCCAGAAATAACCTAGGTGTTGATGTTAGTCTTCACGCCGAGCATACTTCCTTGGTTAAAGATATGATATCTGACAGAGAAGGTTGCTTATTATACCTTATTGCTTCTTATTTCTGTAGTATTGCCTGTAAATTGTTAACTTGTTGTTTCTTATTTGCAGAATCTGAGAAGAGGCTTCAGGTTAGAATTAGAGAGCTTGAATCGAAAAGAACAACTCACGGGAATTTTCCAAATGAGAATTGAAGAACTCGAAACCGAAAAAGAACAGCTCGCAAAGAATCTCTCCCTTCGCGAGAATAGATATTCCAAGTTGAAGAAACAATTTCTAACGACAGTGGAGAACTTTAACAATGATGCTGTTCGTTTTCGCAATGGTGGCATGGAGTATGTTTGTAAGGACCACAATATCCCTTTGCATTCATATCCCTGTCTCCTTGAAAAGGTTCCTGAGAATCTGCCTGTCTCAGACGTTTCTGATAGCGAGGCTGGCGAAGAAGAAAATTCTGCGATGAGAATAATCGGATCAAGAATCGGATGAAGAAGAAGAATCGCCAAAGAGATAACTCTTTTTGTTTTCTTTCTCTCGCTTGTAATATCTCGTACATTTACGTATCCTTATTATAGTGTATTTCTTGGATTTTTCCCCTCTGAATTCAATCTTCACTCCCCCTTTTTTTGGTAGTTCTTCCTTGTAATATAATTGGCTAACATTATTGATGTATAACTCTTTCATCAGAAGATGAATAACAATATTTCATCTTTTTCCATTCCCATACTTGCCTCTGTTATTTATCTTCAGATGGAAGATTTTAGTTGTCATCATGTATGTTGTTGAATAATTATTTTATTGTTATTGAAATATATCGTTGCGACAAGGTCGCAAGCCGCCTTTACACTTTCATGCAATGGCCCATTGACCTTGCCTTATCATTTTTGTGTGGTCTTCCAAGTCGGACCTCCCTAATTAGAGGTCTTCCCCTGCCACCTTTCATTGCGACAAAATCGCAGGACGTCTTTACACTTGCATGTAAAGACCCATTGATCTTGCCTTATCATTTTCCAAGTATTTTTGCCTCTGCAGGATGTTTTAGTTGCGACAATATGACAGGCCTATATATCCTTGCGAACACATAGCCCCATGACATTGCCGTCGTGCGACGAAATCGCAGGACGTCCGTACACTTTCATGTAAAGACCCATTGATCTCGCCTTACCCTCGCGTTAGTATTATTGCCTCTGCAGGATCATTGCACAAATATGACGAGCCTAAATTCTCTTGCGAGAACATAGCCTCATGACATTTGCGTCTGTTTTGACACCCCCCCCTAATGGAGAGCGTCGCCCTTATCATCTCCCCGGTTGCCCCTTCAAGGAGGCGAAACATCGGCCATACAAGACTAGCTCCTCCCATCCGGTCTTAACAACAACCAGTTGTTTTCGCAGCCTCTTATCCCTTATACCTATATGGTTTATGGTTACGAGACTGCACCCTAAGTGGAGTTTTCTTCGGGCGAGTGCATGCCAAGAATGGCCAGGGGTAGGTTCATCCATCCCGGGCACTCGGCTCAACCGTGTACCTCGGCGCCTTGAGCATACACTCGACTCCTAAGAAGAGACCCTCGGTCGCCCAACCAGGTATAACCTACATATATAGTTGGGAATCCAAGGTACCTCTTCCGGATAGGCTTTCATGGGCCCCAAATTTCCATGACTCGAGCTTCGGGAGCGGTGTAACCTTCCCCCTGAGCCATGTCGAGAGATACCCCCTTATATGACGCACTTTAGGTCTTACATTTGCCTCTTACGAAATGTTATTCGCGAACTAGGGTGTACGCCATAAAGGTTCGTCCCATTCATTTACTCATTCATCTCCGTTAAATCATTCAATCATTCAATCATTCAATCATTCATGTTTCATTATTTGTTAATATTTGTTTGCGAAGTATTCGCAAAATTCCATTTCATTTGTTGTGTCTTTATCTCTTTCTTAATCGAATTCTCATTTACCCTTGACTGCAAGATTCTCACACATCATTACTTCAATTGCTACTTTTCCTCCTGCTTTGTTGGCTATTCACTTCTTATGCCTTTTGTTCCTCATATCCTTCGCTCCTTTATTATCATAACATTCGCCTGTTTCTTTCTAGGCATTCACCTCGCGAGGTATGTTCGATCCTTACTTCTATAACATCTACCATCGCTTTTTCCTTTCTCTGCTCATCTCTCACATGTTGCTTCCAACCCTTTCTTTTGGCATTTCTTTCTTCGCAGCTTTCTACATCGACCTCATGACATTGCTTTGTGACTCCTTCCAATCTCCCCGTATAATACCAATGCCATTTGGATGTGGAAATTTTATACATTGATGATATGTTGATGCGACTCCCAAGATTTCATGAAGCCATGGCCTCCCAATCAGCGCATTATATGGAGATTCTACGTCAACCACACAGAATAAGATATCGCTTGATAATCCTTGTAGAGGTATTCTCATGTGAACCTCTCCCTTTGGTTTGTTTGCAAAGTGCCATTAAAGCCATATATCTTGTATGTAGAGGGGATCAAATCCTCATCTTTTCCTCCCATCGTCTTGTAAGTATGGTAGAAGAGAATATTCACCGAACTTCCTGTCGATTAAGATTCGGTTGATCGCCCAAGAAGCTTCTCGCCTCATCATCTTCTCCATCAACTAGTTTCGGGTTAATCTCTAGTTTCACAACCAACGGGCTATCATGTGTTTCTCTTCCTTTTGGCACTTCATCTGCAGAGAAAGAAATGGTCTTCGGCTGCCACTTTTCTAATCTGCGTCGTTCTCGCTGAGCTCATTATTTCTTTATCATTAGCATCTCTCGCAAAGACTCTACTGAGAGCACGTTGTCATGAAAATCTTCGATTGTGCGATAGGAGTGGACGATAGAGTTGCAATTCAAGTTTTTAGCTTTTGTTCCGACCTCTATCACAAATGTTTCCTTTCCTTTCGCCGACACTGTTCTGTGCATTTCTGGTGGTGGTGGTAATGTCTGGCCCTTTTCTTCTCCCTTTAGAAAGTGATTCAGCTTCCCTTGATCAATCATCCTGAGAATGATTCTCTTTACGTTTCTGCAGTCGTTTGTTTGATGTCCATGGAAGCGATGGTAAGAACAAAACTCATGACTTCTGTCGCCCGGTGGTGGTTCCATCCCCGCGTTCCAAGGTCTTTGGTACATCTTCCATCACAAGTATAGCCTCCCCAGATCTTTTCCACACTAGCATTCAGTGGAGGCATCTTAATTGGTTCCCATACTATTCTGCGGCTTCTCTGCCCTCCATGGTTATATTGCCTTCGTCCACCGTAAGTTTCTTGCACATGATCTAGCCTTTGAATCTTATTATTGCTGTTACGGTTATAGTAGTTCCTTTCTTGTTCAAACTCCTCCTGGTCATGGCTTCCCATGGCTACTATCTTCCGCTGTCCCTCATCAGCCTTCCCTGCTTGTCCTTGCGAAGTGCTCGCCACTGTATTGATGAACTGAGGTAACAAGCTTGCGTTCGCAGCATTCGAGTTTGTGTTCGCGACCGGATAAGAATTCATTTCATTCTGTCTTTCTTCTAAGGCGATGTATTCTTCCACGTAACTCTCGCAGCTTCGCCATCGTGATTGTATTTTTGACTCTAAAAATTTGAATGTATAACAAGTTAGTCGCGAAGAGAGCATTCACAAATGAGAGGATGAGATATCTTTCCTCAACCCGTCCCCGCCATTTCGCTACACATGGTTCTCCATCTTATTGTCAACTGCCTTAAGCTCTCGCCAACCCTTTGTTTCAACCCGAATACATCTTCAATACCTGGTCGTGAAGAGTTGTTACTTATGTATGCTCCCAGGATGTGGCTTGTAAATGATTGAATGACGTGATTGTGTTCCTTGGTAGACCCTCAAACCATTTTAGTGCTTCTCCAATTAGGCTTGATGCGAAATACTTGCACAAAGATGGCATCATGATTCTCCCACTGCAACATACACCTCATATAGGCCTTGATATGCTGTACCGCATAGGTTGTTCCGTCGAAGATGTTTGTTAATGCGGGGAGATTGCACTTAGGAGGTATTCCTCCCATCTGTACTTCTAGCGTGAAGGGATTCTTCGCAGCCTTTGCAATGGCTTCATCCAATTGTTTCCTTCCTCCTTCCCTTCTATTGTTCAAAGAATCCTCTCATTTCAGCCAGTTCTCTTAAAAATTTGTTCATTTGCCTCGAATTTGATTCTACTTTGTCTTTTTAGCTCTGCTTCTCTCCTTCTTCGCTCGTGCCTGTTTTGACCTTCTTGCTCGTTATTCTCTTCTCTCCTTTCCCTGCGACACTCTTCTTCGTTTCTTTCCTCAATTCGCACGCCATTATATCGGTTGTTCTCTCTTCTTGGCTGTCTCTCAGCTCTCATCTGCACCCTCTCATATTCTTCATTAATATTTCGTTGGTACGATTCTTTCCCTTCTTCTTTCGCGGTTGTCATGGTTATTCTGTCGGATTGCTTCTTCCATCTCTTGGTTTTCCATTTCTGCTCTTATCCTTTCTCTCTCGCGAGCCAGCCGCGCTTGTTCAATGTAGTGTCTCTCAATGTCATCCTCGATTTCTCGGTTTCTTCTCAATTCTTCTCTCCCGTGCAAGATTATTCTCCCTTCGGCAGCGGGGTCATTCGGTTCTTGGAGTTGCATGTTTCCTTGATTTTCCCTATTCCGCTCATTTTGAAGATTTTCGGTTGAGGAATATAACGATCTTCTATTTCCCCTCTTCTCTCGCCATGCTCTATACTCGGATTTTGTGTTTCTTCCTCGGTACTTTCTGTTGGTAAAACTCTCCTTCTTTCTTCCCTATTCGATCTTGAACTTGATCGCACACTACTTCTTGATCTTCTATTGTGCAATCTTATATTTTCCATCCTCAATTCATGATTCTGTCTTGTCAAATTTGCTCGTTCCTCTGCCTCTAGCCGTCTCTCTTCGTGTATTGTTTGTCTCAATCTTTCTAATGCCGCGATTTCTTCGTTACTGGATTCATTTCTCCATTCATTTCTTGCTCTCCTCCTCCTTGTCCATTGTTCACCAACTGCTGCTCCTCTTCCCTTCCGTCTTCAGAATCAGACCTCCAAGTATGTACACTTACTCTATCATAATCCACAGCCGCGTTTGCTACTTGGGAGATCGGTGGCTGATTTTGATCTTCTCCATCATTTCTCATATTCATCCTTGACGATTCTCCTGTTTCATTCCTCCTTTCTCCAGCAAGTCTCCCACTTCTCCTTACAATCGTTGGTTGTCCTTGTACATTTCTTCTTCTAGCCATTTTTCTTTTCCACTGAATTCTTGAGTATCTTCTCCAAATCTTTTCTCTGTTAATCCAAATTCCTTCCAATTTCTACGTCAATCTCTGCTCTCTCCCTGTTTCTAGCGCATATGTAGTAGCAGGATTTCCCACACTACACCCCTTACTCGATTTTGCTTAATTAATCTCTTGAAAGATGTAAGATCAAGAATATTTATTGATTGAATTCATGAAGTGTTTTACACAGAAAAATAGAATTACACTTAGAAGTTAAAACACTCCTAAATTTTCTCTCTCCTAATGACTTGCTCAACAACTCCAAAAAAGATCCCCCTCTTACAGACTCATTTAGCCCTTTATATAGGGTAATACATAATGGATGACAGCTAAGCTCCCCTTTATTTTCGGGAATGTCTCGCTAAGTGTCGCAGATGCACAAACATTCACTCTCGCGACACTTCTTAACCCTCGCCAGGTCTCACGTCTTCTTTATGTTTTGCCTGTCGTTATTCATTGCGTCGTTTATTTTAGCTTCCTGCGGCTCCCTCGCGACGCCGTCGTTCATTAATCCCGCGAGCCTTGTACATTGCGATATTATGATCCTACAAATCCCTCTTCCAAGAGGATACACCTCTCCTCAGTTCTCCCTCTACGATGGTACTGGTAACGCTCGTGAACACGTTTCTCAATTTTTGGAATCCTTGGGGGAGCATGACTACAATCATGTTCTCCGCCTGAAAGAATTCTCGAAATCACTTATAGGGAGGGCGTACACCTGATATAACAACATCGTACCTGATAGCATATCCAATTGGGGGGAGATGGTCGGTGCTTTCTACAGGAAGTACTTCTTCGTATCCGAGCAGGTCACCTTTTCAGATCTAGGGAGAGTTTCTCAGCGGAACAACGAGCATCTGAACGACTTCGTTAAGAGGTTCAGAACTCAAGCACTAGATTGTCATGATCTGAACATCACTGAACGCCAGTTGGTGGAGCTATGCATCAACGGGATGATACCCATATACCGCGCTTTACTAGAGAATCTGGGCTTTCAGACGTTCTCCGAACTCCATGAAGCTGCCAAACGTTCGGCTACAACTACCCCAGCATTGCTAGAAAGAACCAGGGTTGTTCGAAACGAAGATCCACGTGAGAGTCGAGGAAGCAGGCGTCTCACAAACAAACAATACAACACTGGTCCTTCTGTGAGCGTGGTTGGCGAAGGAGGAAAAAGGAAAGCTTCAGCAACAGAACAACAACCCAAGCGTGCGTCTCCAGCACACATGAATTCTTCTCAAAAGGGAGCGGGCAAGACTCCTGCACAAGACACCGAAGATACAGGTTTCCCGTTCCCCATGAATGAAGTAGTGGAACTCTTGGAGGCGTGGATTCAAGACGACGCCATAAAGCTGCCTCCTATCAGAAGTCCACCAACTGAGAAAGATATGGCAGATCCTAAGTACTGTCGCTACCATAGGTTCGTTCACCATCCAACCAAAGACTCAGAATAGTGAAACAAATCTTCAGAGAAAAGATAGAGATAGGAGAACTCCAGCTTGGAAACGAAGGTGTTCGTAGAGACCCTCTTCCTGTCAGGAACTGCATGATTTCTGGGGATTCCGTTTGCAAGACTGTACAATCTATGATGGAACATTTATGCGAGATCTTGTACTTCTCCAAAGCACAGCGTCAGGACATATTTGCAGCCCTCAACCGTGTTGTCTCAGGCAAACGCAGTATCTGGAAGAGGAAGCGGTCTCGAAACCTCAGTCCTTGCTGGAAGATGCAAGCAAGGGAAGTTGGGGACTCTTAACCGTTGCCCGTTTGAAGGATATCGAGTTCGGTAACACATTGATCGATACGTCCTCTGAATTCAACATCATCACTCTCCAGACCTTAAAAGCAGCAAAGATTTCAAAAAAGGAGGCTACTCGCAACCCAATTGTGATTAAGACTCCAGAAGGAGAACTCAGAGATGCATATGGATACATCGATCTTGAAGTAAAATTGGGCGATGCCTCGACACAAACAAAGTTCTACATAGTCAGAGAGCATCTGAATTACGACATGATCCTAGGACGCTCTTGGGTACACGACAACAAGACAACACTGGGAGTTTGCCCTCTACCGGTTATGACACCTGAAAGGATCTCTAACAAGACGTCTGGACCTGAAGGATGTCCGTTGCCGCACCTGCAGCTTTCCAATGTGACACAACTTCCTGGAGAGAGCACATCAGCATACATTAATAGATTCCGAGCTCAAGTAAGTCTCATCACGCAACCCTTCTTGCAACCGATCACTCCTCACTCTGATAAGTCCTGGGGACTGGCTCCAACCAACAAACCAACCCCGGCTAAGAGATATGAATGGGAAGCGGCTGTCTTGGTCAAAGACGATAAGGCCAAGGTCCGGGTATCTGCATGCCCAAACCCATTTGGAATTGGAGATCTGGTGACGAAGACGACTGCATTCAAGGTTGGGAGCATGATGGTGAAAATGACCACTCCACCTGACTCACCCACCGAAAGAGAAGATGAACCGTACCTGGTAGCAGATGTTATCCTAGGCGGCTACTGCAAGCTCATCAACGCTGATAAACTAGAAGGCATAATAATTCACTCACAATGGCTCAAAACCTATCGAACTTAAGACGTTGTGCTACCACTTTCCAGCGTCCTCCACACTTTAAAACGCTGTGCTATTTCCTCCAGCGTGTTTCCTTTTACAATTTCATGTCGTATTTGTAATTCCTCCAGAAAATGATTGCAATACTTGCATTCATAGTTAGGGTTTCAATTTTCCATTTTTCAATTTAATTGAAGCGTTATTTCCTTCTGAGAACCTCTCTACCCCTAAAAACACAAAATCCTGAGTCAGCCTAAATCAACCCACTAGAGCAAGGAAGGAAACCCTAAGCAAACATCTCATGGGAAGAAAGAAATAAAATGTGTGCACAAAAGGAAAATGATTTGAGCCATCGGCCCCAGCAAGACCAAGGAGATCTCACATCAAGAGCACATACAGATGCAATCTTAACGAGGGGTTATGACATAAACTTTTATTCAATGGTAAGCAAACAGAAGAAAAGATCTTGAACTCAGCCGCCACTGAGTACAAGAAAGAGGTTCAAAAATTACGGGAATACACTTGAAAAGAGAAAAAGAAGCAAAGAGGTTTAGCCGTCAAGAAGAATAACCGCGCCTGTACCACTGCTGGGTCCTGCTTCAACGCCATCACCTGCTACCGCTTCTCCCTTCAGAACCTCAGCTTCCGCTTCAGATGTTTCCGCAGCAACGTTCTCCGTCCTAACATCATCGGCAGGAATAGCTTCCAAGTCTTCCTCAAAGCCCACATCAACATTAGGGTTTGCGCTGATTGCCTTCGAACACTCAGGTCCGTCTGTGTCAGAATCAAGGATTATCACACCGTCCTGGATTGGATAATCACGCCTATCTTCATCCGGAGGCCGTTTATGCTCCACTCTCTGCTTCTTTAACCGCGCTGCAAATCTTTCTGCCCTTGTGTTTACTGGCGCTCGCAACGCTTCCTCATGCCCCCACCGTTCTTCCATGTCGATCGCGGCTGAAAGGGCACCTATGCGTCCCCTGGTGATACACAGGTGCAGAACAGACATCCCCTGTATAGCACGACCAACTTCACGAAGTGGGGGATCAATTTTAGCCATTACCTCCTCGTGCGCATTAGTCTCAGGTTTGTCAACTTCAAAACTCTCTGGAGAAGTTACAGAATAATCATCGCCCGCTTCCATGATAGGCTGCAAAGAAAAAGAAGTTATGGGCACACAAAAATATGTGTATCATCATCAGTCAAATCTGAAGATCAGATGAGTACGGAGCAATACCTGAGATACAAAAGGAACAACTATGTGATGAGAAGAATCCTTAGAATTTTTCTTTATAATCTAACAAGTCAACAGAATCCCAGGAGAAAAGGAGTCTCTACTTGCCACCTATAAAGGCTACCGATTCAAGATAGCGATCAATGATGCTTATCGGATATATCTGAGGAAAGCAGCCGTGTAATGAAGGGGAGTGCACCTAGTCCAAGCAATGGGCCAAGCTCTGTCCAGATAATACGGAGGAAACCCAAAGCGACTCGCCAGATCAAATCCTGCTCCCTTCACCATCCTAATCAGTACCGACCAGTTCTGGACAACACCTGACGATGCCGACCTATGCGGTAAATGTATATTCACCTTAGCTTGGTCATTTCTGTATACAAACTTGTCACCATCTTATGCCTACCCCACAATAGCGTAACCATTATGCGCTAAGCAGGGGACTTAATGTTGATGGCGGATTTTCACTTAAGGCTAAAATTGTAAAGGGCCAAAATTATGGGCTAACATCTTGCAAAAGATAAAGCCATTAATAAGTGACGAATACTTCTTCACTTTACTAATTCACCTAGAATAGAGCATGTGGCAACAATCCCAAAGATTCTCGTGAATTAAATACACGAAATTCATCTAGGTTGGAGCATGTAGCAACAATCCCATATACCCTGTGAATTTACAGCATTATTAATTAATGCATATCCAGCCTTGTATTTCCTGTATTCATTACCGGTGCGGCATGACGACTGAGTGTTGTTCTCAGCAGAGCAACACGAATCTCCAAGCATTAATAATGAAGCATGTACGAAATACCCATACAGGCTACAACTCTCGGTGTGTTATACTAGCCCGATTGAGCATATTTGAACCTAGACTGACCATATCAGTCTCAGAAACGATCACGACCATCCAACTTCACCAGCATGATTGGATGGCTTAGATTAAATCCATGACCCCAAGCAGGTATTGGAATATACACCACCGACCCAACGCGGTCCCCGTATGGTCGGCCTCCCCAAGGGGTGGCATAGCTTGCCAAACCGTCCAAGCCAAAGCAGTATAGACGGAAAATCCTAAATTAGGGTTTGCGGCACATTACATGTATCACAAAACAGTCTCAACCATCCATCTTCGCAGGCATAGATGGAGGGTGTAGATGTAGATTCAAAGGGCCCAGAGCATGTCAACACAAACACCGTGGGCCCGCCTACATACCTTAATGATCGGTCAGGACCAACTATGGTTGGTTGTCTTGATTCGTGCGCCCCAAACTGGGTATAACACGCGGCCGACAAAATTTAATTAGGGTTGTGTCGCGATCACGAGCGTCCATCTTCTCCTGCACGAATGAAGGGTCCAGGAATAGACTAAGCAGGTCCGGTAAGTATCAACACGATCACTGTGGGCCCACCTATCTCCACACCCGATCGGCCAAGACAAAACTTGGCCGCACATCTTGATTCGCGCACCCAAACTAGGCGTGGTCACACTTCCCAGCCACAAACTGATCTCGACCGCTCAAGTTTACCGGACAAATTGAGTGGCTTAGATCACGTTTCTATGGGACGATGAAGTACAGGTATATACACCATCCCACTGTATGCATGCCGGACTGATCGGCCAAGACCGACCAATCTTGGTCGTCTTGGAACGCGTGCCCAAAATTGGCATGATGCGCGGCTTTTGCGGCACCAGATTTCTATTGCAAATCGATCTCAAACGCTCCTCTTTGCCGGTCAAATTGAGTGGCCTAGATCGCACCTTCATGGGACAGTGATGTATGGACGTGTACACCAAAGATGCCGTCTACACGCATGCCCTGGTCGGTCCTTTCCAAAACACCTCCCATGTTTGGATTCGACCAAGTCAAGAGTGATGCTTGCGCACCTCTTCAAAAACCCTAATTCCATCAACGGTCGCAGATGAGTGTCTCAAAGATCATCTCGTCCGTCCAACTTAACCGCTTGGTTATACAACCCCGGTCGTCAGGAGTTAATTGGTCGGTGAGGCGTCATGGTGATCACCACCCGTCACTTTACCACATCATGATGCAAAGCACTCATAGAATACTCACGATACTTCACAAGTATCGACTTCCTAAATAACTTAGTTATTCAATCTAGCATTACATGCTACTTTACAGGGTCCCACGATCCACACACTCGAGACATCAATCATGTCACAAACTGGGGATACATAGTTTGGGGTATTGGTCTGGCGGTTTACAGCGTGCAACGCGCCATCACAAGAACGTGTCAGGAAGTCATGGACGGTTAGAGATACAAGAGAAGTGGGCAAGACTGGTCGTGTAACACCAACACACAACTCCACTACTCCATCACTCCACTTCCTCCACTTCCCACGAGAGACGTGAATAAGGCTCAAATGACTTGTATAAATAGGTTCTCCTCCCTATTTCCAACAACAAGGAACAAGTCCAGACAACAGAGGCAAGTGTTGATACCATCGTATTCAAACACCGGAACTGATAGCTTACATCCTGCAAGCCAGTTCAGCTTTCTGATACAAGTCATACATAGCCAACACCTTCACAATCTCAACACCTTCTTCGCTTCCCTCCCTAAGATCAACCCCATCTCCTTCACTTTGTGACCGAAACAAGTCTGGAACGGCCATTTCTTGGTTTAGGCCGGATTTGCACAGATTGATTTCTCGAATCTACAAGCACTCCCGTGTAGTGCATTTGTTTAAGGTTTAGACTCATTTCTCATCCACACACCCCAAATTACCAAAACCGACAGAAATAGTTTTCACCCATAAACAACTAGCATCTACAAAAATGGTAATTCTTAACTCTTACCTTTTTACGATTCCACTAACAGTAGTGATTGTGATACAAGAGTTAACACTTCAAAAAACTCGCTTGTTACTTTAAACCTGCAAAAACGAGCAAAACTTTAATTTTCGAAAGTCGAAACCTGATTTTTCATAAAATCATGAACATAATTTCCACCGTGTGAACATTCACCACTGATGTATGAAAAAACTCACACCAAGACAATATTTTATCACAAACAATTGGCTACCTTTAATGATTATTCAAAACCATATTTTGATTTTAACAAAATAATAATACGTGACTTACTCACGTAAATTTTCAAAAAAAAAAAAAAAAAAAAAATTTAGCGTGAGCAAACTCACGTAAATAAAACATATTTTTCGTGAATATTCACGTATTAAAAAAAAATCCCCTCGTACGATCATCCGTTTTTGAAACGAGGGTTTATTTCGATTTTGTGAAAACTCACACTTTTAAGATAAAATTTTGGTTTTCAACAAATCTCATGAACAAAATTTTATCACTAGACACAGGTCTATATATTAAAAAAAAATCTCTCCTAAGTTAGGGATTATTGCTCGTTTCTTAAACTAACGAACGAACGAACAAACGTCTGTTCCTAAAACAAGGGTTTTCTATAAAACTCACACTTATATGTGCATATGTATATGTAATTTTAACATGAACAACTCATGAACAACCTACAAACTTTCTAGGAAAAAAAAAATCGTACCTGGTCGGTGCGGGCCGGAAACTGGCCGGACGGTTGTCGGACAACCGACGGTGATGATTCCCGGCGAAATTTTTTCCTTCCTCTGCTGTTGACGTGAAGGAGATGAAGGGATGAAGGTGGTGGTCGGTTATGTGAGGGAGAAATAAAAAAAAAAAGGTATTTGTCCCTTTTATATTAAATTTTATCCAAAAACCTAATTTCACAAGGATTCCCTTTCTTGGGCCCGGCCCGTGAATCCTAAACCAACCGAGATTGAGCGTCCCATCACCAAATCAGCGATGCTACACCAATTTACGCTCATTAGACGATGGTCTATCGTACTACTGGGATCTTCTTTCAAGCCATGACTCGCTCGTACAATCGAAAATCCGGTAACATTCTTTCTTATGACTAAGTTCAATTACTTATTTCATCTGCAACTAGAAAAAATCACCATCCAGTATTGACTGAGGAACATGAATGTCCCTCAATAAGCAGGGGACTTAATGTTGATCGTGGATTTTTGGCAAAGGCTAAAATCGTAACCTTACATATTCCTGATCCAGTAGTCAGACGAACATTAAGACTTATGTCTTTCATTAAAGCATGAAAACTCATGTCACGATGATCTCTGATTGAGTATACCGCCTCTCAGAATATTCCTAAGAACCTATGATTAAGAGTATTGCCTCTTAGAGTGTATATATGCGGTCTCTTAACTGAGACGACGACATATTTCATTAATACCGAACAATTTGAGTAATCACTTTTATATAGAATCTAACGATTAGACGGCTCCTAGACAACTTGCCTGCTAGTATAGAGCGATAACGACTTCAGGATGCAACAATGTTTTCCCTGACTATATAAAAGACATATGTATATAATCTTAACGATTGGATGGCTCCTAGACAGCTTGCCTGCTAGTATAGAGCAATAACGTCTTCATGATGTAACAAAGTTTTCCCGGACTATACATAATAAATATGACGCTTCAGTTAGCTCATATCGCTCAATTCTCGAATAATTGTAATGCTCCTAGCTTATCTGCTAGTGAAGAGCCATCAATTGATTATTCTAGTCGCTAGATTCATCAATTGGATTCCTAGAAAACATTTTACGTTCTTTCTAATATTTCGTTACTTCAATTTATGGATTTTCCCAGCAGAATTCCATGGGTTAGTAATAAATATTCAACGTACGTGCATCTGAGCTACCACCGAATAAGACCTTAGAAAATGGTGCAAGTGTACTCAGCAATAATGCACTAACGAGCACCTGAATGCACGAATGAGCATTCAAAAATACGAAGGAATAAGAAAATTCATGCAAAATAAGGAAGAAAATAATAATAATAAAATATTAATTGAGGCGTCTAAGGGGACCAGGCCCACTGGCCGACCGTTATGCCGCCATGGCCGATCACACGCCTCTTCCCGTATTTTATCTTATTATTTTCCTTGATCTCATGAAAATCCCTTCATTTGAACAAATTCCTTCATTTTAGCAAAACTCCTTAATTCCATGATATTTCATTCACATCATGGAAATAATATAAAATTAGCAAAGGTGTCGCGAGATCGGGCCTACTAGCTGGCCGACCATGCCCTAGCCGTGGCCATCCCCACACCTTGTAATTCCTTATTTTATTATTATTATTTCCTTCATCTCATGGAAATTCCTTAGTTTCAACAAACTCCTCAGTTTCATGAGATTTCCTCCGCATCATGGAAATAATATAAAATTAGGAAAGGTTTCGCGGGACCGGACCTACTAGCCGACCGACCATGCCCTAGCCGTGGCTGATCACATACCTTGTAATTCCTTATTTTATTATTATTATTTCCTTCATCTCATGGAAATTCCTTAGTTTCAACAAACTCCTCAGTTTCATGAGATTTCCTCCGCATCATGGAAATAATATAAAATTAGGACCGGGCTTACTAGCCGACCGACCATGCCCTAGCCGTGGCCGGTCCCACACCTTGTAATTCCTTATTTTATTATTATTATTTCCTTTATCTCATGGAAATTCCTTAGTTTTAACAAACTCCTCAGTTTCATGAGATTTCCTTCGCTTCGTGGAAATAATATAAAATTGGGAAAGGTATCACGGGACCGGGCTTACTAGCCGGCCGACCATGCCCTAGCCGTGGCCAGTCCCACACCTTGTAATCCCTTATTTTATTATTATTATTTCCTTCATTTTATGAAGTTCCTCAGTTTGAACAAAACCCTGATTTCTTCATATTTTCTCAAATGTTGCCCAAACGCACATCAGAAAACACCAGAATTCTCAGGACTGAGACACGAACACTCTGGTGACTTAGGCATGCTACCTTGACCAACCAGGGTCGTCCCTTTGGCTTACAGGAAGCCGGTCCCATATATTTTAATAATTTGACCTAATTTGCTCATATTAGGTTCAAACCCTTCCAAACGACTTGGATTTTCATCAAACGATCGTCAGTCGGTCCCATGTCCACCAGGGCCGGTTCCATGACCCCTTGGTCGGTCCCTCACTTCTCCATAATTATGCCTTATTACCTAACGCTCAAACGAGCACTATTTTAATAAATTATTAAACCAGCATTTAATCATCCTTTCACCGAGTAGTATTCAAGAGACTTTGGTATTAGCTCACTTTAGCTATCAACATTTATTCGAAAATTATACATCTGTCTTAACAGACATGTTCAATTCATGAATACTAGAACATTCATAAATCATGTTCTACAAAGACTCATCGTCTCATCGAGTCAACAACTTACTAATTAAATACATGTCTGCCTTGCAGACTCCACAATGACGAGACATCAATCGTGTCACATTGGGGATATTAACTAGGGTTTTGGTCTGGTGGCCTACGACACGTGTGTTTATCCACGATGAGAATATGACTAAGTCGTGCAAGCGGTTGAAGGAGTTAACGAAGTAGTGGGTGGAGAATCAACCAAGTCTCTGCACGATGAGTAACTGGTTTTAACACGATTTCCCACTTTCCCACTCCTTGACTTCAGCAACCGTCACACTTACTGAGATCAATGTGTCTACTACTTCTTGCAATATAAATAAGTCTCTGAACTCATGATTAAAATAACAGACAACAAGAGAAACAATAAATCAGCGTATGAGCAATCACTCTCAACAGAGCAAATTCAATCATCAGAACTTATTTCTTACGCAGAATACACAACACATTCACAATCCTTGATCAGCATTGATCTCACACACTTCTCAGCTTCCCTCCTACAGATCGATTTATCCTCTCTTGTGACTGAATTGATTCTGGAACGACCATTGTCTTAGTTTAGGACGGAGTCTTATAGATTGATCTCTCGAATTCAAAGAACTCCCTTTTTGCAGTGCATCTAGTTGCAAAAGGTTAAAGAAATTTGCTCGGTTTGAGGAATCTCCTCCGCACGGTCGTCTCCTCAATCCTTAAAAAACCAGTAAATCATTTTCTCCCATCAACACCAGTATTAGGGTTTAGCTCCTCATGTCGAAAACACGCTAAAAATATTTATTCATGGCTCAAAAAGTGTTACAAAGGTGAAAAGATATAAAAATAATAAAACAGAGAATCTACAACGATGTATTGGCATTACAGATCCACTGTTACAAAGGAACAATTGCAAAAGATGATTCTCAGTCGCTGAAAGCTTTTTGCGAGAACAACAGTTTCTGCGACAGTTCTCTTGATTTTGCGACTGACTTAAGCGAGTCTTTGTTCTTCAGCTTCTTCCTGCTTCTACAGAATCACTCTGCAATGATTTTTTCTTCTCTGCAACTACCCCAGACCCTCGATATCCCTTTGTGACTCCCCCACACCCTTTATATAGCCAATAGGTTCAAAATATCCCGAGTAAATCTTTATTTTATTTCTTCCAAAGTTACGAACTTTTCCTTCTTTGTTTCCAACTCTCTCCAAACATTTTGCCTATCTCTCCACGGAACTTCCATATTTGGAACAAATAGAAACCCGTAATAGCTATTTCGTAGAAAATATGTGATCTTTCTTTTCTTTCGAATATAACCCATTACCTTTCTTGTTTTGATGAAACAAACCAATCCCAATCCTTTCCCGTGAAAAACTCCAACAAAATCTCCACCAATTTCTTGCCTGAAATTCATGCAGACGGTGAAGAACTTTTCCCGCCAAAACGATTCTTCAAAAGGGGCAGAAGAAGGGTGCCCCTTATCCGGATGCGGAGTCCGTTTAGCACTGGGGCGTAAATAGTAACTTTGGGATGCCCGATGTAAAATTCTTGGGGTGCCTTTATAGCTTTTCTTGGGTGCCTCTAACATAATTCCGGGGTGCATTTAGTAATTTTCCCGGGAGCGCGAATATATCTTTTCGAGTCAATTTTTCCACAAAAGTTTATTTCTCCGAAAACACCTACAAATACACAAAATACCATAATAAGTACAAAAATGAGCACTAACAATATATAGAATTGAGATCAAATCAGATACAAAAATGTGTCTATCAAATACCCCCAAACTTATTATTATCTAGTCCTCGAGCAAATATAAAAAAATTCTAACTCAATGTCGCAGGCATCGCGATTGCACTTAGTATGTGCTACAAGCCTTTGAACCCCTAGGCGGACATAGTGGCTGAGTTATAGTCTCGGGAGGGTTTACAAGAGGTGTACCCAGAAGAACTTTACTCCAAACCCTAGCTACCTATGAAGAATATAGGAACGACACTAAACAATCTCCTTAGTTGGCATACTCTCATTGACTACAAGAGGAAGTACGCTGATTGTGAATCCAATTGGTGTATACGAGTTTGCACTCAAGCATAATAAATTCATACATAAGTGATAGAACTCTACTCAGATAATCGCATTATGGACACCAATATCCGGAATCAAAGGATATAGAGATTGATGTTTTGAGAATGTTGACTAAGGTGAACGGTGTTTCCTGGAATACCTGTTTGATCATCATCACCAACACAAACCCTAATAATAGCTGGCAACCAAGCTCAAAACCCGCGGGTTGGCCCGTATCCGGGTTTTATAAAACCTGGACCAGCTTGGCTGGTTGTCTGAACAAGCCGGGTTAGAGTTAGAAAAATAATGACTTGCTGGAAAATAGGTTGTCCCTGATTGGCTCGTAAAACCCATTATTCAACTCGTTAGCCCGTTAATTTTCTTTGAAAGGAAGGTTTTCTTTTGAAATGAGCTAGTTAGGTGTTTAGTTATTAAGTTTGTTAGAGCATAGTTCGGTTGAACTCACCAAGCATTGGTATGTCAAGTTTGGTTGTCATATTTTAGTATCAAAACTCATCTAGAGTCGCTTGATTAAATATTAGAGTCAACTTCGTTTAGGTTAGACTAGAAAGTCTAGGAATGTTGAGACATACAAGTATTACTCCGAAGACCTGAAGAATGTGAAGAAGTAATGAACTACAACGACGACATCATCTGTCACAGTGTGACATGCAACTCAGTGGATGCCCTTAGTAATTAGCTAGGTGCCTTTAATCATTTCGGTTGTTAGTTATTGGTGTAACTGCACCCGTTAGATATTTGACACGCGTTGCTCATCCATTGCGTGACTAGTAGGGTTAATGATTGGTATTTATTCTGTAAGAAAACCCCAATTCATTTTATCTGAAAAATTATTGAAAACAAAACACATTTGGCTGTGCACATTTGCACAGATTCAGGTCTGGATCTTCGATTCAGAAGGTGATATCACCATTTATACATTCATTCATTTGATTTGCTAGATTATTTGTTGTTCATTCACAACAATTGGTATTCAGAGCAGTTCGAATCCACCCAAATTTTTTTTCCAATGACTCTTAAAGCTGTAGAAGAAGAGGTAGCTCAATTAAAATCTTCTCAAACTCAGATGCAAGCAGACTTCAATACCCTCTACTCAGAACTCACTACTAAGTTTGATTCTCTAGCAACCAACCTTAACAGTACACTACAAGAGAACAATCGAAACTTAGTGAGATTATTCAGTCGACCTTACAATAACCAGCATCAACATCATCCTGAGGATTCTACTGGATCTCATATTCATTATTTGGAGGAACAGAGTGCTCATCATCGCCACTACACCCCTCCTAATCGATTTCCTAAACTAGATTTTCCTAGATTTGATGGTGCAAATCCGCGTGGTTGGATCCAGAAGGCTGACAGATACTTACAGTTACATGACATTGAAGAACATAAAAAGGTGGGTATCGCTGCAATCTACCTCGAAGATAAAGCTGAGAAGTGGTTTTTAAATTTTCAAGTTAATCGTCATCGAATTACTTGGACTAATTTAGCTAAAAGCATATGCGCTAGATTTGAGAATCCTGTGGATGAAAATTTTGTGGGTAGTTTTAATAAACTAGTTCAAACCACCACAATGGATGATTATTATGAAGAATTCGAATCCTTGAAAGCTTTAATGCTCGACATGAACCCATCTCTCAGTGAAACATATTTTGTTATGAGCTTTCTTAGTGGCCTCAAAGATGAAATAGGCAAGTCTGTGTCAATGTTTCATCCACAAACTTTAGCTGATGCTTTCAATTTAGCTAGATTACAAGAGCAAAAACTACACTTGGCCAATACAACTTCTAAGTCGTTCACTAATCCTTTTCACCAAATTTTTCCTCCACCAGGCATTACTCTTCTACACCACTGTCACCTAAACCAATTCTTACCTCTCCTAAGTCACTACCAACAACCCCTAAATCCTTCTCCCAACCCCCACCAAAGACCAATACTCAAAACCTACTTGTCAAAAGACTTTCCCAGGAGGACATGGATAAGAGAAGAGCTCAAGGGTTGTGCTATAATTGTGACTCTGTTTACACACTAGGGCATTTCTGTAAAGGGAGACAAAAAGTTTATATGCTACATATGGATACTGCTGCGCCTCAAGACACTGAAGAGGAGGAAGAAGTCTATGAAGAAGCACAAAAATCTCCAGTGTAATTTGATGTTGAGATTTCTCTTCATGCATTAACAGGCAATGCAACTGGAGACACAATCAGAATTCCTGGTCTACTAAACAATAAAAAGGTTTCTATCCTTATTGATACTGGCAGCACCACAAGCTTTATTGATTTTACTCTATCCACTTCATTGAACTGCTACATTGAGCCAACCAAACCAATGATGGTCACTATGGCCAATGGGGACAGAACAGTCAGCACTGGCATTTGTTCTAACTTACAATGGAGTATGCAAGGGTATCAATTTAAGGAGCAGTTGAGAAATTTACCACTAGGAGGCTGTGACATTGTCCTTGGTGCAGACTGGCTCAAGACTTTGGGTGATGTAATATTTAATTTTTCTTAGCTCTGTGTATCTTTCAAGCACAACAATCAGAAAATTACTTTACAAGGTATTACCCCACAATCCTCCTTAATTCAAATGAGTAGTGCATCTCTCACTAAATTTTTTTCTACTACTTCTCATGGATTGTTGGGTACCTTGTTTTCTATTTCTTCTTCTCCTATACCAACAACTCCTGATATCTTACTTCCTTTACTCAATGACTTTCAAGATATCTTTCATGAACCTACTGAATTACCCCAAAAAAGAAATTTAGACCACACCATTCTTCTTCAGCCAAATTCATCACCTGTTAATCTCAGAGCTTACAAATGTCCCTATATTCAAAAAGATGTAGTAGAACAGATAATGAGAGATATGCTACATTCTGGTATTATTCAACCAAGTCAAAGCCCATTTGCATCTCCAATTCTTTTGGTCAAAAAGAAAGATAACACTTGGAGATTTTGTGTAGACTGTAGAAAATTAAATAGCATTACCATCAAGGATAAATTCCCCATTCCTATTGTGGATGAATTATTAGATGAACTATGTGGATATGCTATTTTCTCCAAGATAGATCTCAGGGATGGCTATCACCAAATCATAATTCATGAGTTGGACATTTCAAAACAGCTTTTAGAACTCATCAAGGTCACTATGAGTTTAAAGTAATGCCATTTGGTCTTACAAATGCACCTGCAACATTCCAGGCTTTGATGAATGAGATCTTCAAACCATTCTTGAGAAAATTTGTTTTAGTTTTCTTTGATGATATACTTATATACAGCCATAACATGGAGGAACACTTGGAACATCTCAAGATTGTCTTCTCCTTACTCAGACAACACAAGTTATTTGCTAAGATGTCTAAATGCATTTTTGGGCAATCTTCCCTTGACTATTTGGGTCACATCATCACAACTAAAGGAGTAAGTGCTGATCCTTCCAAGATTGAGTGCATGAAAAACTGGCCACTTCCCAAGACTATTAAAGATCTTAGAGTATTCCTTGGCCTCACAGTCTATTACAGTAAATTTGTTCAAGGATACAGCCCCATCAGCAAGCCTCTCACAAATCTGCTCAAGAAAAATGAATTCCATTGGAACCAGGCTGCTACTATTTCATTTGAGAACCTTAAGACTGCCATGAGCAACACTCCTGTATTAGCACTTCCTGATTTCACTAAACCATTTGTGGTTGAAAGTGATGCAAGTGATTCTTGCATTGGTGCAGTCTTATTACAAGAAGGGAGACCAATTGCTTACTATAGCAAACCTTTAGGTCCAAGAGCTCCAGCTTTGTCCACTTATGAAAAGGAATTTCTTGCTGTAGTCATGGCTATTCAGAGATGGAGACAATATTTGCAAGGGAACAAATTTACCATTAAGATAGATCACCAAAGCTTAAAATACTTCTTGGAGCAGAAACTTACAACTTCATTCCAGCACAAATGGTTGATCAAACTCCTTGGTTTTGACTATGACATTCAGTATAAAAAAGGAGCTGACAATGTTGTTACAAATGCTCTCTCCAGAAGACCATTGGATACTGCTTCTTGTAATTCATTGTCATTATCTACACCACATTGGGTTGCTGAAGTTACAAGTAGCTATGCAAATAACTCTCAAGCTCAACATATTATTTCTTCCCTTCTCCCCAATCCTCTCAGTGTTCCAAACTTTACTTACAAGGAGGGTGTTTTTAGGTATAAACACAAACTTTACATTGGAACTGGAGGCAATGTGAGGCAAACACTCTTAGCTTCTCTACATGCTTCAGCCATTGGAGGACATTCTGGCATTCTAGCCACTTCTGTGAGAGGAAGGAGCCATTTCTATTGGAAAGGAATGCACAAAGACATAGTGCTTTTTGTCTCTCATTGTGACATCTGCCAAAGAAACAAAAGTGACTCCACCAATGCTGCAGGACTACTTCAACCTCTTCCTGTCCCTGATCATCCATGGCAACATATCACAATGGATTTTATTGAAGGCCTGCTTTTCAGCAACAAGAAGATTGTTATCCCTGTCATTGTTGACAAGCTAACCAAGTATGCACATTTCTTGGCTCTTCAGCATCCATACACAGCAGCCTCAGTTGTTCAGGCATTTTTATCTCAAGTATTCAAATTGCATGGATTGCCATCATCAATTGTGTCAGACAGGGACAAGGTCTTCACCAGCAATTTTTGGCAGGATCTGTTTAGAGCTTTGGGTATAAGTCTTAATTTAAGCACATCATATCACCCTCAGACATATGGCCAAACTAAGAGGGTGAATGGCTGCTTAGAAACTTATTTGAGATGCTTAACTGGACATAAACCTGGCAAATGGAGCCAATGGTTAGCTTTGGCAGAATGGTGGTACAATTCA
Organism: Papaver armeniacum; assembly: GCA_023531295.1. Taxonomy (NCBI): domain Eukaryota; kingdom Viridiplantae; phylum Streptophyta; class Magnoliopsida; order Ranunculales; family Papaveraceae; genus Papaver; species Papaver armeniacum. Next base: position 433,996 of record JAJJWW010006238.1, on the reverse strand, counting down.
AGCTTTCATACCAGTCTGAAGATGTCCCCATTTCAAGCACTTTATGGGTATGTCCCTCCTCACTTAGCTTTCCCTACCACTGCCACAACTTCAGTAGATGCTGTTGAAACCTATTTGAAAGAAAGAGACTCTCTACTTGATCTTCTAAAGGAATCACTTCACTTAGCTCAAGAGAGAATGAAGCTCTATGCTGACAAGTCACGCAAAGATAAAAGCTTTGAAGTGGGAGATTTGGTATATCTTAAACTACAGCCATATAGACAAGCATCTGTGTCTCTCAGGAAGAACTTTAAGCTCTCTGCTAAATTCTATGGTCCATTCCCAGTTATTCAGAAAGTTGGTAATGTGGCTTACAAGTTGCAGCTGACTTCTCATGCACGCATGCACCCAATTTTTCATGTTTCACAGCTGAAGAAACACATTGGCCTCAAACACACTCCATCTCCAGACTTACCAGTGGTTGATCATGAGGGTCAAATTCTGATGCTGCCTGAGAAGATACTTCAAACCAGAACCATTTGTCAGGGTTGCCGGTTGGTAAGACAAATACTGCTACAATGGACTAATTCGTCACCTGAGAACGCTACATGGGAGGACCCATCTCACATCAAAGCTCATTACCCAAAATTTATCCTTGAGGACAAGGATAATGTTCTAAAGGAGGCAATGTCACAGTGTGACATGCAACTCAGTGGATGCCTTCAGTAATTAGCTAGGTGCCTTTAATAATTTCGGTTGTTAGTTATTGGTGTAACTGCGCCCGTTAGATATTTGATACGCGTTGCTCATCCATTGTGTGACTAGTAGGGTTAATGATTGGTATTTATTCTGTAAGAAAACCCTAATTCATTTTATCTGAAAAATTAATGAAAACAAAACCCATTTGGCTGCGCACATTTGCACAGATTCAGGTCTGGATCTTCGATTTAGAAGGTGATTTCACCATTTATCCATTCATTCATTTGATTTGCTAGATTATCTGTTGTTCATTTACAACATCATCCTTACACTAAAGGTTAGTAATATTTACTTGAACTGTTTCATTCCTAACGTATCTTTCAAGGCGTGCTATATTGAAAACATATCTGTGAAGCTGTATATACTATACATATTGTATAATACTCTAGTGATGTGACATGATCATAGTATTAGGGAATTATACCATGAAGTATAACGCTTATCTTTTGAACTTCGTAGACATGACATCAACATAATCTTGTATATATTGTTATGATTACGTGAATGGGGTATGTTGAAGATTTCATCCTAGGAAACAATATTTTACATTTGTTTAAAGGAAGTACATTCATGAACTTTTTTCGTGAACCGAAAGGGAAATCATTAGGCTTATTGGTCCGGCTATTCGTTGCAAATCTTTGGACCACCAATATGTGTGAGATGGTAGAACCGATCTTAACTTAGGTTATGTATCTTGGTATAACTAATCACAATGCCTGACTTATGATTTGGTATGACTGGTTTTTATTAATTGGTGTAATCGATCCTAAGTAATCACCATGATGGTACGATCGATCCTTATAATTGGTGTGACCGATCCTAGTAATTGATGTGACCGATCCTTGTAATTGGTGTAACCGGTCTGGTAACTAGTGTGACCGATCACAAGTAATACCATGTGTAGATGGAACTGATCCTTGTAACAGGTGTAACCGATCCTAGTGACTGGTGTGACCGATCACAAGTATTTCCATAATTAGGTATAACCGATCCTAGTGATTGGTAGAGCCGATTTAACCCATGTATGTGATTTGGTATTTGATCAATCACATAGTAGTCTTGGAAAACAGGTGAACCAATTTCAAACTTGTTTGGAAGTGTGGTATAACTGATTCCAAGAATGAAAATCCATGTAAATATGAAATAAGGATTTGCAGTGAAAAAGATGTCAACATACTTTAAACACGAGCTGTAACTCTTATCATTTATTGTTCAAAGATATTCCTTAGTACTCAAGGTGATCCTTTGACGAAATAAATTACCAGCAATTAATGCATATCTCTAGAGAATAAAAATTAGTAATGTGCATTTACTAATTAGAGATTTTCTCTTGAGAGATTTTGGAAATATTGGACAAGCATTTATTGGAATTATGAAAATCGAATTTTTCCATTCATTGCATATCTTGAGAATACTTTTGGTTTTGGAAATTCCTTGGTGTCCAAACATCCTTGGTCTATAAATACCTAAGTTTGCATTTCTAGCAAACTATCATAAGGGCCAGGAAAACTTCATTTGTTGTTGTTTCTGGTGGAGCCGTCTATTCGGAGAGAAAAGTATCCTAATTAGGTGAAATCTCTTACGACCGCTCGTTTAAAGACTTATTTGGGATCAAGAAGTTCTACGAGTACCGTTGGTGGAAAACTAGATAATTACAATGTTATTAGTTTTCGATTGATTTGATTGACTAACGATTGTTGAAACTTTGATTGCACCTAGTTTGTTTATTCTTGAGAATCTTCTTTTCTTATATAAGATTCACTCAAACTAGATCGAAGTGTTGATGGGATCTTTAGAACTGTTGTTAGATCTAAAGACATCTTGTGATAATCTATTGTTAACATACTTCGTTCTGTGCGTGATTGATCACAAGAGATTCAAGCGGTGTTGTGCAGGTTATTGAAGATTAAAGAAGATTTGAAGACGAAGAAGATTTCTTATTGGTTTTCGTATCTTATGAATTGTGTGCACAAACCTTGATCGGCTGGGATCCTACTAGAATCAGATTTATTCGATTGATTAGTTGTGTGAGATCGACATTTGCAATGTATCTCTTTGAGATTTATTTTGATTGAGTGTGAATCTATACTTGGCTATTTCGGTAGTTAAAGTTAGATTGATCTAACCAGATAAAGGAGTTTATTAGATTAAACATAAGAGCCTTTGTAAACAACTCATCTATATCTTTAGTAAAGATTAGAGTGGTTACCAAACAGATTCTTCCTTCGCTGTTTGGAATACGATCCAAAGGACTTGCTATTAACGTGCGTGACTCTAGAAGTCGAAGGCGCAGGGATACTGAGGGAACTAAGTAGATAGGGGTAGTCTGCTTGGTCTCAACTATACGAGGTTGGTATTAGATTTTGTATAGCGGCTTAATTCTGAGAGTATTCAAATCTGGACTAGGTCCCGGGGATTTTCTGCATTTGCGGTTTCCTCGTTAACAAAATCTTGTTGTGTCCTTTACTTTGATTTCCGCATTATAATTGTTTATTAATAAAGTAAAATACACATATATGTTGACTCCGCATTAATTGATAGTGATCCTATAGAGTTTGGTTATTACCGAACCTATTGTCAAGTAACATACTTCGTTGTTGTATTGTCTCGATCTTTTATCCAAAGTCAATCACACAAGTTATCTTATTGTCGTATTTTCTCGATCTCGTATCCATAGACGATCATACGAAGTGTGAACCGTATTGTCGTATAGTCTCGACTCTGTCCATAGACGATCACATCCGGTGGAGGACCTATAGGTTGAAACAAAAAGATTGTGGTGTATTTGGGTACCCTCATCTTTTCAAACTTATTAACCACAATATACATTTTGTGCATGAAGTGGTTATTAGTATCTTTATTGTTGGACTTGGTGACACAAACAATGGTATTATAATTTTACGGTCTCGAGGGTTATTTTTCTTTGTTGAAGATGATCATGAATTGATGAAGTACTAGTGACTAGTGTTCCTTTTATAATGCAAAATTGTTAATTCGTTATTATATTACAATTTTGATCCTTATAATTTGTCACAAATTAACTTAATTAAGTTTTCAATTTTGATATTAATTATACAAGCTAACCCACAAGCTTTGCCCGCTACAATCTAGGGTTGAAGGAATGACCACCGGTGAAGAATAACGGCTCGCAAGTTTTGGCACGTGTTAACCCATAACCCGTGCCCGTAACTAGCTAGTCCCGACCCGCACGTTTGCCAGCTCTAATCCTAATGGATTGAGATACAGTTCTGAATCCTAACTCTAGTATCAACATAGATAGTATATACAAGGGTCCCATTGGTCGATGATCCTAACTCCAAATGCTGGTATATACATGGGTCCCATCGGATGATTTTAAAACAATAAAAATATTTTTTTTATTCTAATTGGTCTGATTTTTTTTTTCTTTTTTTTTAGTAACTCAATCACTCTACTTCATCCCAGCGAAAATCAAGGAGATACTAGTGCCCCATCAAATCACTTAGAGAAATAAAAAGTTCGCAAAAATAAAAACAGAAAGTGATATGACGATTCCGAGACACAGTGAAACTACCATGTTATTTCCAATACCTGAGCTCTGTCCTTTTATGAATAAACTCTTTAGTTTGGGTTCCTCAACTCCTACAACCAAGATATTTCCATCTATTTATATTGGTTAGTGTTGTCCTTAATTGGCACAAGTTTCTAGGCTATGGAGTTTATTTAATGCAGCTAAAAAGTTTATCTAATACCGCCAAACTTAAATCTAACATTGTCCTCAATGTTCTAAAGATCAAACTAAAAACATACCACTTGAAGAAAGGGAAATAAGGAAGGATATTACTGTGTTGCATGAGCATGGGTTACCTCCCAAGAAGTGGTAAGTTTAAAGTCTTTAGTCAGACTAAGAAAGAATTGGTCACCTCATAGAATCATATAGAAATAGCCGGAACAATTGTGGGTCATCAAAACCAAATAGAGCTGACACAAGTAAAAGGAACGACAACAGACCAAGAGAATGAACAAACCGAGCATAACCTTATATAGTCTTCTGTTTAAGTCAACTATATCTCGTTACGGTTCAGGTTCAGGCTCTATGAATGGGTCAAGATAAATCTCTTTGGGATGGATTTTCTCATAGGTAAGATCCGATTGATCAGGTTGTCTAGTCTGGAAAAACTCAACTAAAAACTTAGAAGCACATAATAATGGCCCGAATAATTGAGGATCCTCAAAGTCAATCATATTTGACTCACACAGTAGTTATTTTTACGCAAACATGTCGATTCTAATCTCTTAAAGTACTTAGGCTTAGTCTCAAAACTTAATAACTGACACAATCCAAACTCATACGTTGCCACAATTGGAAAAAAAAGTTGTTGGTGGGAAAATAAAGTCAATCTTGGTATTATAACCTGGGTAAACCACGTCAACCATAGGTTAGGTTTCTAACAACTGAACTTCTTTCTGGACATCGTTAGGTTCGAGAAAACGTGTATGAAGATGCTTTTGTAAAATGATTGAGGCACATATGTCAAGTACCAAGTGAGGGATCTTTCTAAGAGGCAAAGGGAAAGCATAGGGAGAATTATAATCACCCCCAAACTTAGAGTTCTGGGTGTCTCTAGATAGTCAATTTCCCTAATTTCTAGAACGTCAGAATCATGAAAATAGTCAATTGCTTCTTCTAGGTTATAATAAGGTGGTATATCCTCACTCATATTTAAAATAACTACGAGTTCATCTTCTTTGTATAAGACTATTGTTTTTAAATCGCTAGACTCAAAACAGTATTCTCAGGATAAACCTATTCCTCTAAACCATCACCAGCTTCGTAACAAGGAAATACTATATCTTCTAAAACAATGGTATATATCTCTAGTCAAATCCAGTATAATCAAGTCCAGGTTGTTGGTGAAAACCTTTAGAAACCATCATAGGCTTGTACCTATTAATAGTACCTTCCGCATTGTACTTGACCATATGAACCTACTTTCAACCTATTATACTCTGATATGGAGAATGAGCAACAATGTACCGTGTGACCATGTAGTTGCAAGATTTCCTACAACATACCCCCCATAATATTTTCTAGATCTCAATCTTATCAATCATCTAAATTTCAAATATAAGTGCTAGAAATATAAATTGACACAAGGATTTTTTACATGGTTCGATCAATGTGATCTACATCCATGGTTCTTCACTATGATTGTTGAGGTTACATAAGAATTACATTTATAATCTCCATTAATGGATATTTTGTAGAGCTCTAGATCTAATTTTAGGGGAAGAAGATGATAAAGAAAATAAAGTTTTTCTCCCTTTAAAAATATCTCTCTCTGAAAATAATATCTCTCTCTCTATCTCTTACCAAAATTATCCTCCCTTTCTCTCTCCTGCTCTCCTCTTTATATAGGATATTACATAGTGGGTGACAGCTATGTTGTCCCTTATTTTCGGATCTAGCTTGCGTCAATATCGCAAGAGCTTTAATGTTAATCTTCACAAACACTCTAAACTTCGCAGGATCATCACGCTTTTCTCCTGTTTCTGCCATCGTCATCTGTTACGTCATTCTTCAAATCAACCTGCGACACTCGCAATGTGTTGTAGATGAAAAATTCGCAAATAAATCCTTCTGGCGATATTCTGATCCTACATCTTGCCTCTTTTTTCTTGAATATTGCTTGAAGAGCGATCTTTAAGAAAAAATCCGTTGTTGTAGTAATCTTTGATCTTTGTTGATGAAGGAACGAGCGAAAGAATACTTTTCTTGAGAAGTACGTACTTGCCTCTATTCTTTTGCGAAGTTCCGAAGCATTGCGAAATAAATAAGAAGTATCAACCCTTGAAGTATGCGAAGTATGAAGTATCCTTGAAGAAGTATAATAAGTACTTAATCCTCGAAATATATAAGAAGTATGAAGTATCCTTTTAGAAGTATAAGAAGTATCTGTCCTTGATTGCGAATAAGAAGTATTGCCTCTATTCATGCGAAATTATTACTCCATTTTTGATGAGGATTCTTGTTGTTCATTAGTGAACATACACTTTGGAAATGATTCTTGCCGAGAAGATGAAGAACATAAAATGTTTTCTTGGTTATCCATAGTTGCCTCTGTTCTTTATCTATGAGGGTAGAATCCTTGAGAAAGTGTTGATTGAGCGAATTGTTTTTGCATTCTTATTTTGCCTCTGTCTCATGCTTTGCGCTCATGCGATAATATAATCCCTTCAAGTTGCTTATCTTATCTTGTGAAATAATCACATTCTGCGAAATTTTTAATAATTCTCCGCGAAATTCTCAAATATCTCTGCGAAGTTTTGAATAATTCTCACAAATTCTCGAATAATTTTGCGAAATTCGATAACTCTGCGAAATTCTGAATAATTCTGCGAAATTTTATAAAATACTTGTTCGAATATAATGCTTATGTAATGATTATGTTATGAAATGTGTATGCGATGTTTATGCCATGAAATGCTTATGCGATGCTTTCATGATGCAAGTATGATGCTTGTATGATGAGAATGCTTATCTACTGCAATGTATAGCTAATGTTTGTGTTACTTATCTCATTTTGCCGCTTTAAAATTGATGTAACTTTAAATCGCTTCCATTCTTGATTTCTCTGATTTTGTCTCTAGTATATGCATTCCTCTTTTCGTATTTATTGTTTCTCGTAAGTTCTTACTTGTGCTTCATCTTTTCTTATTCCTGCACTATTAGTATCGCATAATAATATGATCATAATATCAATTGTGCGGCGTTTGCATTGCCTCGGCCTCATTATCATGTATATGTTCGCAAGCTTATCATTTAATCATTTTCTCAAACTCGCAAGCTTATCATGTAATCTTTTTTGCGATAAAAGAACTGTATTACCTGCATCTAAATTGTTTATGTTGAATTTTGTCATTGCGACAAGATCGCAGGACGTCTTTACATTTTCATGTAATGACCCATTGATCTTGCCTTATCATTTATCTTGTGTGGTCTTATTTTGCCTTCCTAGTTAAAGGTCTTATTTTGCCACCCCTCATTATTGCGACAATATGACAGGCCTAAATATTCTTGCGAACATAAAGCCCCATGACATTGCCGTCTTGCGACAAAATCGCAGGAAGTCTTTACACTTTCATGTAAAGACCCATTGATCTCGTCTTATCTTTGTCTTTTGTATTATTGCCTCTTCAGGATCATCGCAAAAATATGACAAGCCTAAATTTTCTTGCGAAAATAAAGCCTCATGACATTTGCGTCTTAAGACACTTATCAGCTCCCTAATGGAGGGTGCCGCCCTTATCATCTCCCTGGTTTCCCCTTCAAGGAGGCGAACATCGGCCATACAAGACTAGCTCCTCCCATCCGGTCTTAACAACAACCAGTTGTTTTCGCAGCCTCTTATCCCTTATACCTATAGGGTTTATGGTTACGAGGCTGCACCCTAAGTGGAGTTTTCTTCGGGCCGAGTGCAACATATGCCAAGACTTGCCAAGAATGGCCGAGACACTTCAAATGCCCTGTGGCACTCTTGGCTCAACCGTGTACCTCGGCGCCTTGAGCATACACTCCTCCTTGGAAGAGACCCTCGGGCGTCCAACCAGTGGTATAACCTTATATATATAGTTGGAAATCCAAGGTATCTCTCCCTGGATAGGCTTTCATGGGCCCCAAATCTCCATGACTCGGAGTTCCGGAGCGGTGTAACCTTTTCCCTGAGCCATGTCAAGAGATACCCCCTTATATGACGCACTTTAGGTCTTACATTTGCCTCTTACGAAATATCATTCGCGAACTAGGGTGTACGCCATAAAGGTTCGTCCCATTCACTCATTCTTTCATTTTTGTCAATTCGTTCAATCATTCATTTTTGATTATCTCTTCTCATTATCTTTGCGAAATTTTCGCATTTCCATTATCTCTGCGAAATTATCGCACTTCATTCTTTCATTCATTCCTTCATTTCTGTCACTTCCTTCACTCATTCTTTCATTTCTGTCATTTCTTTCATTCATTCTCATAATATCATATCATTTGAAGCAAAGTAAATATTCAAGAGAAATTCTAATACATTATGGTCCTGAAATCTTTGTAGTTGTGAAATCTTTATAATTCTGCGATCGTATCGCGTTTTGTGATTCAAATCAAAAATCTTTTATTGTCTATAAAAGAAATATTCTAGAGAAATATTTAAATTGAATTTTCTGGGTTTTTTTTGTAATTTTGAAATCTAGAAATCTTTGTAATTTTGAAGTCTTTATAATCTTGAAATCTTAGTAATATTTGTAATCTTGCGATTGAATCGCTTTTTTTGTAATCAAACCAAAAATATTTTATTTTCTGTAGAAGTAAAATGTTCAAGGAAATTGGTACTTAGCTTTTGTGGTTTGCTGATGTTGTTGTCTCTTGCGAAGTATATGATTTGCTTGCGAAGCTAGCATCCTTGAAATGTATAAACATCGCACAAAATATAATTATCTCGCAGCAAAAAGAAGTGTGAGAAATGAGATTTGAACCCTTGACCTGCCTCTTGCATATTCTCGCACCATACCAACTGTTCTAACCCTGTATTGCGAAATTAATTTGCGAGATAGTCATCAACTTTCTTCTTTGCGAAATAGGCAAAGTCTGTGCGAAATTTCACATAACAAAAATAAATGTGCGAGAAGCAAGAATTGATCCTGCGACCTTCTGCTTGCATTCATGCCTCCTGACCAACTGTGCTAGCCCCGCCTCTGCGAAGTGTTTCTGCGAAATAATCACCTACTTTCTTCTTGCGAAATAACTAAAGAAATATCTTTGCGAAGTAAACATCTGTATGTAGTATTTGTTTGTGCTGCGAACATTCGCAAGGTAGACGTCTGCGGAAGAAATGCTTATGATATAAACCTTTGCGAAGCAAAAAAAAATTCTTTGCGAGGAGGGAGATTCGAACCCAAGTCCTCTGGTTTGCATACTTCGTCTCTGACCATCTGGGCTGCTTGTTGTTTACGAAATAAACACACAATGCTATAACTTTATTCCACATCTTCGCACTTGGAAGTTCAAAAATATGTGAAAAAATATGCAGAAGGTGGGATTCGAACTCGCAATACCAAGTTTGTTTTCTTCGCTCAGAAACAACTGTGCTATCCCTGTTGTGCGAAATGATCGCACAATGCTAATACTTGACTTATATTCACTCTTCAGTACTTAATGAAAAAGATGACAAAAATATGAGTATGATGAGAATCGAACTCGCGGCATCAATTTTCTTAAATTCTCTCTTAACCATCTGTGCAAGATTTTATTCGTGTTGTTGTGGTAAGGTTCGCACACCTTACCATTTTTTCGCCGCTCTTCTTTTACCTGGGACCTCATTTCTCTTCAAATATGTTGTTCCCCACATTGGTTATGCTCATGATTATTTAGTTGTGCCATTGACTTGTCTGCGAAAGTGATAGATCTCGAAAATGTTTACTTCACATACTCTTTTCCCTTGCATCTTTATAACGTTGAGATGAGATTTTCTTCTCACTTTTTTTTTTTTTTTTTTTACGACTCCTCCAAATCTGTTCGTCAATATCCCCACTGATTTAATTATTTCATTGCGTTTGTTCCTTCATGAATCACGCTTCGTATTCTCCCTGAAAGTGTGATTTCTTCCATGAAATTTCCATTTTTGAACCTAAATTTTGTAGATCTAAAAAAAATATGAACAGTAGTTAATCTTCATGGAAACTTCTTGAACCAGCAAATTACAGGAAGGATAAATCCGTTATTCCTCCATGTTTCTAGCGCCAAAATGTAGTTGCAGGATTTCCTACAACACACCCCCCATAATATTTTCTAGATCTCAATCTTATTAATCATCTAAATTTCAAATATAAGTGCTAGAAATATAAATTGACACAAGGATTTTTTACATGGTTCGATCAATGTGATCTACATCCATGGTTCTTCACTATGATTGTTGAGGTTACATAAGAATTACATTTATAATCTCCATTAATGGATATTTTGTAGAGCTCTAGATCTAATTTTAGGGGAAGAAGATGATAAAGAAAATAAAGTTTTTCTCCCTTTAAAAATATCTCTCTCTGAAAATAATATCTCTCTCTCTCTCTCTTACCAAAATTATCCTCCCTTTCTCTCTCCTGCTCTCCTCTTTATATAGGATATTACATAGTGGGTGACAACTATGTTGTCCCTTATTTTCGGATCTAGCTTGCGTCAATATCGCAAGAGCTTTAATGTTAATCTTCGCAAACACTCTAAACTTCGCAGGATCATCACGCTTTTCTCCTGTTTCTGCCATCGTCATCTGTTACGTCATTCTTCAAATCAACCTGCGACACTCGCAATGTGTTGTAGATGAAAACTTCGCAAATAAATCCTTCTAGCGATATTCTGATCCTACAGCCCACATTGATCAAAACACCATATTCATTAGATATTGCAAATCTCTATTTATGATCTTTAATATCCTGATTGAAATAAGTAGGTATAAGAGTAGTAACATCAGTCAAAAAAGTTATTGGTAATAGATGAGTAGTTCCAAACATAGTTTTGGCTTTAAACACACCTTTCTTGGCTCTAGTACGCATATGGTGACTATTAGAAGGCACGATGGAAGATGTACGAGGTATAATTAAGAGCAGAATAATTAGAAGTAGAAGGTGGAAAATAGTGTGTTAGGAAATACATGACAAGGTCAAGGTGGTAATTCTGGCAAAATAGAAGGAATTGAGGTAGAATAAATAGTTTCAGAATTAGCTTAAGATGCAGACTCAACTTTGAAAGGGAAACTTGACTCACTGAATACGACATGTCTAGATATATAACTTCCGTCACTAGCTAAGTCATAGTACCTTTATCCTTTGCAATACGATCTTTAGCCCGAAAACACACAACGTTTACTCCTCTGGTATAACTTATTAGTATTCTAAGGCTTAAGCCAAGGAAAACTAGAACATTCAAATACTCTAAGAAAAAAAAATATACTTAGAAATTTGTGAAAGATTCTAAAAAGAAGAAATGAATTGAAATGATTTAGTTGGCAATCTGTTGATCCATTGAAATGTAGTATGAAAGGACTCAACCTAGAAAATATCAGGTTATCCACATTGGATGAGAAGAGTTCTGCCAACTTCTACAATGTTCTTGTATTTAGTTTCTGTATCCCATTTTGTTCAGGGGTATGAGGGAACGAAAACTCATGAGTAATGCCTTAATGAGGGAATTTTTTTAAAAGTAAATGGCTAGTGAATTCACCACAATTGTCAGTTCTAATGCGTTTGACAATTAAAGAAAACAAAATCTTAATTTGAGTAACAAACTTAATAAAGATTGTCGAAAATCAAATTTATTAAAGGGAAAATATCCAAAATTATTTGGAGTACTCATCTAACATATATAGGCATAGTAGTAAGATCCGGATACAAACCTCTTACGACAAGGATCCTACAAGTCCATATGCAACAACTAAGATTTATTAGAAAGTGAAAATATCCAATAATATTTGGAGTATTCATCTTCAATATATTTACATAGTAGTAAGATCCATAGAAACCTCATATGACAAGGACCCTACTAGTCCATATGCAACAACTCAAGTGGCCGGCTAGCAAAAGAACTTGAAAAACTGAAAAGTAACTTGTAAATTCTACCAATTTAGTAAGTGTACTAGAGAATGTATTAGGAAAAAAAGTCTTATCCTTTGTGTTATTCCTCATGTGGCCTTTGCAAACCAATCTTCCCTGAGGTCAGATCCTTCACACAAAAGCCAAACTAGTCAAAGAGTTAAAGAACAATAATTATCTTTTGTGAATTTGTGAACACGTAGAATATTTTTGTGATGAATTTGGCACTAGAAGAATGTTACTAAGTTTGAAGGAACGATCATGCACATGCTTAGATTACCAATATGAGAGATTGCATACCTTGGCTACTGGATGCAGACATCATTACAACACCATCGTAAGGAGAATAATTAGATAAAATCTCAGCATCAACAGTAGTGTGGTTGTTTGCACCACTGTCAGCATACCATGCATCTTTGTCAAAAGTATCAATATAAACAAGCATGGCCTGAAGATTCATAAGATAAATTAAGCATTTGGTTGCATCCAAGAGCAACATTACCAATTTTATCACATATTTGACAAGTAGGTATTTCACCAGTAAAAATACAACAAATACAACCTAGTATTATTCCATATTACTTGTCATTACGTATGTTTTCTATTTCGTGTGTCATGATAGGCGAATCAACCAAAAGAAATGGAAATTGATATAAAAGTGTTAAGGAAATAAAGTCTATGAGTGAAAAAGGATTAAAGACCAAGTATAACTCGTTTAATTCCGTGATTTATTATCATCACCTTGAAAAAATGAAAGACGAAGTTAACGCAAAAATAATGACGTCATTTCGAGGTCGGACTAAGACGTTATGAGCAAGACGGTGAAACCAACTTGAATTTGGTTTCGATTGGGCCTATTTTGGGTTTGCGTGGAAAGGAAGATAAGAAATGCGTTTTAGGCTGGCCTTGGACGTGAAAATAAGTGCTTTATTGGTTTTTGAATAGGTAAATTCTCATAGTTGGACAAGGATACGAGGAGGTGTAAGTATTTGAGAAGGTTAGATTTCCTAGTTAGACAAACATTAAGAGGAGGTTACAAAACCCTATATAAAGGGGAACCAAGATAAAATTTCTAAACAACTTCTCTACACGTAAGAGGAAAATTTTTGGTTTACCGGTTTAAAGAGGGAACTAGGATATTTTCTTTCTTCTGTTCTTCTTGTTTCTTTGTATACTTTCCATGAGTGTAAATCCGTGCATAACTAATTCTCTTGTTGGTGGGGGATGAATGTAAAGTCTTAAACTTGGTGATCTAATCGATGAAGTAAGTTTTATACTTTTATGATCCTTTTAATGATTTATGTTCTACTACTGATATCGCCATATATGATTGAAACTGTGTTTGCGTAAGTTGTAAACTAAATAAATCTGAATTAATATATATAGTTAGTTTAGGGTTTGAGATCCGAAATTGTCGAAAAAACTTAGTCACAAGTACCGTAAAATAAATTTTAACGACGGGATGTTTCTACACAATTACTTGTAGAAGCGTAACTTAGGTTAAGTCTGCGTGGCTCTTGTGAAAACTTGCTTTGAATAAACTAATTCATAAATATTATTGCTCTTACTAGGTTAAACTTGATTGGCTTTTTTTTTGCTCAATCAATGTAAAATTTTATTAAGCTATGATCAGGAAAAAAGACAATACAAAAACCATTTAAGGTTATTTACATGAATGAATATACTCAGCAGAATCTGTAGTAGGTACTAGATGGGGATTCTAAAATAAAAGAGCTACTATCAGTGTAGGTCTTAACATTGCTTATGCTTAGTCCACTTCCTTCTTTTGCCATTTTATCAGCATTAAAGTTAATCTCTCTATAGCAATGGGCAAAATCAATACTTCTGATATTATCACATATTAGGTTCCATCTAGCAAGAATAAACCATGGCAGATCATTTTTCTGGAAGGCAAGAATAACAGCTTTAGAATCAGAGTTGAAAATTACTTCCATATGATGGTTATGCACTTCCCATTCACCTGCACAGACTATGGACATAATTTTTGCAAAATAATTTGTAGCCACACCAAGTCCACCTACAACTGAAATCATAAAAGCTCCATTGCCTCCATCCCTTGCTACAAAACCATAACCAGCTAATCCTGGATTACCTTTACTTGCCCCATCACAACATAGTAAAATTTTAGGAGGTGCAGGAAGAGTGAAGAAGACTTCTGCAACTTTGAAACCATAAGTATGCTTGTACTTTATGCCAAAAAAACTTAATATCTGGAGATCATATGCTTCATTCCTCATTTTATCTTTTGATCTGAATTCATTCTCACCTGTTAGATAAATGATTTTGTTTTTGATCAAATCAAGACTCTCTATTTCATCTTCAAAAACTGCTCTGTTTCTGATGAACCAAATTTCTCTGAGAATGTAGAAGGCTGCAGCTATCCACAGTTCTTTGATCACTGAGCTTTTCTGATTTGCCATCCCCAAGACATCATGGAAGGAAGAAGGATTTTTGAATTGAAATACATTGCAGATCCATCTCCACAAGATAAGACTATAATTACAGGACCATAATATATGGTCAAGATTTTCTTCTTCATGTTTGAAATCCTGCACAAATTCCTTTAGCAATCTTCCATACATTGCTTGCTACAGTTGGATGGATACATGCTTTCCAAATTGACTTATATCTATTTAAAACAGGAAACTTACTTCTTATACACTGAACTGCAGAAGCAACAGAGAATTTGCCAGTTATTATGCCACTCCAGATTAGCCTATCTTTTCTTGCATCTATTACTGGCAATTCTTGAGTTCCAAAGAAATTTAGCATCTCAGAGGGTATGGTCCATTCTTTATTATTGATGAGAGAACTAACTTTCTGATTCTTGTGCATCTGAATGTAATCATTCTCCGGAAATAAAAAGCTTAGAGCTTTCTCCTTAATCCATGCATCACCCCATACAGAAATATCTTCTCCATTTCCAACAATCCATCTAAAGTGATTTTTGACATCAGTCATTACCCATTTCAAGCCTGGCCATATAGATGATTGCTTGTGATAATTGATCCATTCTCCATTTTTCATTTTGAATTTAGCTTGAAAGAACAAAGCCCATTCATCCTTCCCTTGTTGAATTTTCCATACAAGTTTCATTAATAAAGCCTTGTGTTGATGGTGGTTTTTAACTTAGGGGTAAAGTCGTAAAACCCTAGTCAGAAAGTGACATCACAGAACTTGAGTAATAATGTCCAAACCAAGCACATTTATTGAACCCTTTAATTTGTCTGCGAGAAAATTACCAGGGTACCTTTTTTATAATTAATTACTAATTAGGGTTTCGATAGGCCAAAACCCTAATTCCCCCACCACTTGTGCCAATGACACACCGTGCCAGCCACACCCACCGCGCCAAGGCATGCCAACCATGCTAGCCGCACACTTGTGCCAACGGAAAACCGTGCCAGCCACACCCACCGCGCCAAGGCATGCTAACCATGCTAGCCGCACCCTTGTGCCAATGGCAAACAGTGCCAGCCACACCCACCACGCCAAGGCATGCCAACCATGCTAGCCGCACCCTTGTGCCAATGGAAAACCGTGCCAACCACACCCACCGCGCCAAGGCATGCCAACCATGCTAGCCGCACCCTTGTGCCAACGACAAACCGTGCCAGCCACACCCACCGTGCCAAGGCATGCCAACCATGCTAGCCGCACCCTTGTGCCAATGGCAAACCGTGCCATCCACACCCACCGCGCCAAGGCATGCCAACCATGCTAGCCGCACCTTTGTGCCAACGGCAAACCGTGCCAGCCACACCCACCACGCCAAGGCATGCCTACCATGCTAGCCGCACCCTTGCGCCAATGGAAAACCGTGCCAGCCACACCCACCGCGCCAAGGCATGCCAACCATGCTAGCCGCACTCTTGTGCCAATGGCAAACCGTGCAAGCCACACCCACCATGCCAAGGCATGCCAACCATGTCAGCCGCACCTACCAAACCCTTGGCCCCACATGCCAAGCCAAACCGCACCTTGCCTTGGCCCTAGCGATGCTAGCCGCGCCATGTGCCAACGGCATGGCAAACCCATGGCCCCCACTTGCCAAGCCAAACCGAACCTTGCCTTGGCCCTAGCCATGCTAGCCGCACCATGCGCCCATGGCATGCCAAGCCCTTGGCCCCACCATGACAAGCCAAACCATTCACGCCAAACCCTTGGCCACACATGCCAAGCCAAACCGCACCTTTCCTTGGCCCTAGCCGAGTTAGCCGCGCCATGTGCCAACGGCATGCTAAGCCCTTGGCCCCACATGCCAAACACACCTAGCCGCGCCACCATTCTGGCCTTCCCTACGCGGCTACCAAAAACGAAGGCGTGCGACGATCAACGGTCACCCTTCAATCCCAGGAGCAAATCCTAGCCATCCAAGGTTACCAGACGATGCATGGTAACCTTTGGCCCGAAAACCTAAGTTTGGCCACGCCAAACCATGCCATGCCAACGACATGCCAACCTAGCCGCGCCACCATGCTGGCCTTCCCAACGCGGCTACCAAAAACGAAGGCGTGCGACGATCCACGGTCCCCCTTCAACCTAAGGAGCAAATCATAGCCATCCAAGGTTACCAGACGACGCGTGGTAACCTTTAGCCCGAAAACCTAAGTTTGGCCACGCCAAACCATGCCATGCCAACCTAGACGCGCCACCATGCTGGCCTTCCCTAGGCGGCTACAAAAAACGAAGGCGTGCGACGATCCACGGTCCCCCTTCAATCCCAGGAGCAAATCCTAGCCATCCATGGTTACCAGACGACGCATGGTAACCTTTGGCCCGAAAACCTAAGTTTGGCCATGCCAAACCATGCCATTCCAACGGCATGCCGACCTAGCCGCGCCACCATGCTGGACTTCCCTACGGGGCTACCAAAAACGATGGCGTGCGACGATCAACGGTCACCCTTCAATCCCAGGAGCAAATCATAGCCATCCAAGGTTACCAGACGACGCATGGTAACCTTTGGCCTGAAAACCTAAGTTTGGCCACGCCAAACCATGCCATGCCAACCTAGCCGCGCCACCATGCTGGCCTTCCCTACGCGGCTACCAAAAACGAAGGCGTGCGACGATCCACGGCCCCCCCTTCAATCCAAGGAGCAAATCATAGCCATCCAAGGTTACCAGACGACGCGTGGTAACCTTTGGCCCGAAAACCTAAGTTTGGCCACGCCAAACCATGCCATGCCAACCTAGCCGCGCCACCATGCTGGCGTTCCCAACGCGACTACCAAAAACGAAGGCGTGCGACGATCCACGGTCCCCCTTCAATCCCAGGAGCAAATCCTAGCCATCCATGGTTACCAGACGACGCATGGTAACCTTTGGCCCGAAAACCTAAGTTTGGCCATGCCAAACCATGCCATGCCAACGGCATGCCAACTTAGCCGCGCCACCATGCTAGCGTTCCCTACGCGGCTACCAAAAACGAAGGCGTGCGACGATCAACGGTCCCCCTTCAATCCCAGGACCAAATCCTAGCCATCCAAGGTTACCAGACGACGCATGGTAACCTTTGGCCCGAAAACCTAAGTTTGGCCACGTCAAACCATGCCATGCCAACGGCATGCCAACCTAGCCGCGCCACCATGCTGGCCTTCCCTACGCGGCTACCAAAAACGAAGGCGTGCGATGATCCACGGTCCCCCTTCAATCCCAGGAGCAAATCATAGCCATCCAAGGTTACCAGATAATGCATGGTAACCTTTGGCCCGAAAACCTAAGTTTGGCCACGCCAAACCATGCCATGCCAACGGCATGCCAACCTAGCCGAGCCACCATGCTGGCCTCCCCTACGCGGCTACCAAAAACGAAGGCGTGCGATGATCCACGGTCCCCCTTCAATCCCAGGATCAAATCCTAGCCATCCATTCTTACCAGAAGACGCATGGTAACCTTTGGCCCGAAAACCTAAGTTTGGCAATGCCAAACCATGCCATGCCAACGGCATGCCAACCTAGACGCGCCACCATGCTGGCCTTCCCAACGCGGCTACCAAAAACGAAGGCGTGCGACGATCAACGGTCCCCCTTCAATCTAGGAGCAAATCCTAGCCATACAAGGTTACCAGACGACGCATGGTAACCTTTGGCCCGAAAACCTAAGTTTGTCCACGCAAAACCATGCCATGCCAACGGCATGCCAACCTAGCCACGTCACCATGCTGGCCTTCCCTACGCGGATACCAAAAACGAAGGCGTGCGACGATCCACGGTCTCCCTTCAATCCCAGGAGCAAATCCTAGCCATCCAAGGTTACCAGACGACGCATGGTAACCGTTGGCCCGAAAACCTAAGTTTGGCCATGCTAAAACATGCCATGCCAACAGCATGCCAACCTAGACATGCCACCATGCTGGCCTTCCCTACGCGGCTACCAAAATAAAAGCGTGCAACGATCAACGACTATCTTTCCTCTTGAGATGCAAAATCTCGACCGTCGAAGGTCACCAAGCTAGCATGTCTCCCCGGTGCGACTTGCTAGGCAACAACAACATGCTACATGTTTTCCACAAAAACATTCGAGACATCAACACATATCACAAACTGGGGGATCCTCTTTGGGTATTGGTTTGGCGGTTCACAGCGCGCGGCGTACACTACGCCGTCATAAGGAAGTGTCATAAGGATGAGGCGGTTAGTAAATACAGGGAGTTAATGGTGAAATGTTCTTTTTATGGAACATCAATTCCATGCGTTAACGGTTTTATGGAACATCAATTCCATGTGTTAACATTACCACCTCCTCCCATTTATTCACCCATTTTTCCATTCCTTAATGAGACTGGAGTACGTTTCACTTCTACTTGTATAAATAGGTCTTACCTATTTCCACCGAACGACAAGTTCATTCGGGAATATACAACACTCAGAAAATACTTGCTAGCTTACCATTTGTTAGCCTTCTCACTTTTCTGATACAAGTCACAGTAACACAACTACTCTTCCAGAATCAACTATTCTGGTCTCATCACTTTCCTTGCTTCCCTCCCCAAAACCAACCCATTCTCTTCCACTTTGTGACCGAAGCAAGTCTGGAACGGCCATTTCTTGGTTTAGGTCGGACTTGTACAGATTGATCTCTCAAATCTAAAGTACTCCCTTGCAGTACATTGTTTAGGGTTTAAATCTGTTTCTCACCCACACACCGAAATTATTGAAATCAGCAGAATCCATTTTCACCCATAAACAATTGGCGACCACAGTGGGAGATTGATCTATCGGTCCCAATATCAATTTCAGAATACGTTTCTCTAACTCAGAAGGATAGTTGGTTTTAGGACTGAATCCGTGCACTCAAGTTCCACTCAGGCGAACGGTAATGTTTCCTTCCCCAACGCAATGCCCAACGATGCAATCGACTAAGGAATCCTGTTGTCGACGACTTGGTGCGGGTTCAGGAGATCCACACCAAGAACATGGGTCTGATGAAAGATGTGATTAACGTCATACTGGACTTCCTCATCAACCTAACGGCAGAATTGAACGGTTTACTTGCCCCGGAGACTCCAGGACTGGGGTCTAACATCCCGAACGATCGCTCTCAAGTCAACAGCTTCACTGCTAATCAGAAACCCGTAGGCCAGGAAGCGGCCTCACTGGTGGAAAACTTATGTGAACTCTTACATCTTTCAAAGGATCAACGGATGGAGACGTTCACCGCCATCAATCGAATAGCATTAAGCGTGTCCTTGGTTCCTTCACGCTTGGAAACGTCAAGAACGCCAGATTTGTCCGTCAACAATATCACGTTTACCGATGATGACATGGTGGCAGAGGAAGGCCACAACCGTGCCCTACATGTCACAGCCCGTATCAAGGATGTGGAATTCAAAAGAGCTCTCATCGACACGGGAGCATCCTCTAACGTTGTTACCCTCAGGACGCTCAGAACGTCCAGGGTGCGGCCGAACGAAGTTGTACGACAGTCCACTACAATGACTGATTTCGAAGGCAACCAAACCAGTACGTATGGGTACGTCAACCTGGATCTATCAGTAGGACCTGTCCAGTCAAAAGTAAGGTTCGAGGTAATCGAGAAGGAGCCAGATTACCACATGATACTGGGAAGGCTATGGCTCCACGACAACAGAATTATTCCTTTGACGTATCACCACTGCTTGAAAACCATGTTAAACGGAGAAGTCATTCGCATCGCTGCATCATTATCTCCTTATGCGCCGATCTGTGGCATGGAGATTTTTGAACCAAGACGGGACCCGCTGGCCACAGCCAATAAGGCTCACCACACTTCACTGCCAAAGTGGACGTCCATTGAAAAAAATGATGGTCTTGCAAAGCTTCACGGAGAAACCAGGTCTCATGCCACCCCTTCGAAAGAGAGACACGTCATCCTCCGCCTGCCGAACCAGGGTCCGGCTTACACCCATACCAAGCGAGGACGGGCTTTCATTATGGGTCATGATAAAAAAAGGAAAACCGTATATCAGCGCCGCTGTTAGCAATTAACAGGGGAGACTACCACACAGTCTCCCCCATGGGACGCAAGTGTAGTAACGAGTCGCAGGAGGAAGTACCTGATGCACCATGACAGCTACAAGACGGGACCAACTCTACTATGGACGAACTTGAGGTTGTTAATGTCGGAAGTGAAGAATCTCCACGACCCATCTCGATAAGCTCGACTCTGTGCGCAGATGAACGTGTAAAGCTGGTAGACCTCCTCAAGGAATATCAAGACGTATTCGCATGGACATACGAGGAAATGCCCGGCTTGGATGAAAGACTGGTCACTCATCACTTACACGTGATACCCGGATCCAAACCAATCAAGCAAACCCCGAGACAATTCCGGCACGATATATAAGAACAGATTAAAGTAGAGATTCAAAAACTACTAGCGGCTGGTTTTATCAAACCGATTCACCACCCTACTTGGCTGGCCAACGTTGTTCCTAGTGAAAAAGAAGAATGGTCGATCAAGTCTTTGTGTCGATTTTAGAGATTTGAACAAGTGTTGCCCTAAAGACGATTTTCCGCTCCCCAACATTGACATGCTGGTAGACGCCACCAGTGGACATGGTATGTTCTCTTTCATGGACGGGTATAGTGGCTACAACCAAATAAAGATGTACGAACACGACGCAAGTAAGACGACTTTTCGAACCCCTCTTGGAAATTTTTACTATAATGTGATGCCCTTCGGTTTGAAAAACGCTGGCGCCACATTCCAACGTGCCATGACCACCATTTTTCACGATATGATACACAAGAAAGTCGAAGATTATGTAGATGACATAGTGGTCAAGTCAAGAACTCGGGCAGCCCATGCAGGAATTCGAAAGATGTCGCGAGTACAAACTGAAGATGAATCCATTGAAATGTGCTTTTGGTATTTCTTCGGGCAAGTTCCTAGGTTTCCAGGTGACTGCCGAGGGAATTAAAGTTGACCCAGTCAAAACACAGGTCATCCTCACGATGCCACCACCGCGAACCATGAAAGAGCTCCAGAATTTCATGGGTAAAATAAACTACATTCGCCGCTTCATACCAGGATTAGCTCAACTTGTTGCTTCGTTTACCCCCTTATTGAAGAAAGGAGCAAGCTTTGTATGGACCACACTACAACAGGAAGCGTTCCGGAAAATTCAACAAATATTATCTTCTCCATCCGTCATGAAATCACCCATACAAGGAAGACCGTTACACCTTTACATCAGTATTTAGCGACAACTGTCTTTGTGAGCTCTCTCGCCCAAGAAGATGACGAAGGGATTGAGCATCACATATACTACTTCAGTCGAACATTAAGAGATGCCGAACTCAGATATCCCAAAGCAGAAAAGGCATGCTTAGCTTTGATCCACTCCATCCAAAAATTCAGGCATTACCTACTGTCCAATAAAGTGGTGCTGATATCTAAATTCGATCCGGTGAAGTTCCTCCTCTCAAAACCGGCCCTGATAGGGAGACCGGCCAAATGGCTCCTCCAGATGTCAGAGTTTGATATAACTTGCGCGTCCCCGAGAGCCATCAAAGGGAAAGCAGTTGCGGATTTACTGGCGGCATTTCCGGGAGAGAATACCATGGCACTACACGAGGACCTCCCTGGAGACTTTTCGGAAATCTCTTTCATCCAAGAAGAAACATGGATACTATTCTTCGACGGCTCCGCTACTCCGAACAACGGTATTGGAGGAGCAGGTGTGGTTCTAGTATCCCCAGCTGGTGAAGTATTCTCGCACTCCTTCAAACTAGACTTCCCCTGCACCAACAATTCAGCAGAATATGAAGCCTTTCTCATCGGGCTGTCCTTGGCTAAACGAGCTGGAGCCACACGTCTGGAAATAAGAGGGGACTCTAAATTACTCGTCAACCAGGTGAACGGGGTATACGCACTGAGAGAAGTAACCTTGGCCCCATACAGAGACGAGGCACAAAAACTGCTTAACTACTTCGCCGACGCGACCATAACACATATTGGGCGAAGCGGCAACAAACACGCTGATTGCCTAGCCACGCTAGCATCAAAACTACAATTTGAAGGTTTTGAGGAAACCCTGACAGTAAAGAGGTGAACCGTAGCTTCAACATGGCTTTCACAACCCGAAGAGGATAAAACTGATGACTGGAGAACACCAATTATCCAAGAACTTAACATCTCACTTTTCCAGGAAAAGGTCAGTCTCAAAACCTTACAAAATTTCTTCATGCTCCGAGGGGTGATATATCATCGGAATCCAGACGGTTCTTTGTCAAGATGTCTTGGAGAGGGAGAAGCACACCAACAACTCAACCGCGTCCACAATGAGATCTGCGGGCAAACATTAGTGGTAACACTCTATCGCCGTTTGCAACGCTTTGGATACTACTAGCCAGAAATGGAAGCCCAATCTCGGTTACTTCAAAAAACCTGTTCCAACTGTCAAGCGCCGCCACATCAATTAGAAGTTTTCAATATTGGTCACGCTGGGGACTGGAAGAAGCCATACATCGGTTACCTTCGCGATGGCATACTCCCCACCAATAAGAAGGATGCAGCCAAGATAAAACAAAGGTCCGAGAGATTCGTATTCCACGAAGGAATCTTATATCGTAAAAGCTTTGGAGGAAGTTTGCTACGATGTTTAAACGAAACAGAAATCTCGATCATGCTGAAAGAGATGCACGAAGGCGAACATCAAGGAAAACTGAAATTATTTCTTCAGATACACGAGAAATACTACTGGCAAACCATGGAAGATGATGCAAACAAGTTTCGCTTCGTAGGTGCAAAAATGTCAAATTCACGGAAACCTTATCCATGTACCGTCGACTCCCCTGCATTCAATAAGCAGTCTGCGGCCCTTTCACAGCTGGGGACTCGACATCATTGGGAAGATCAATCCGCCGTCCTCAAAGCATCACGAGTACATAATAACAACAACCGAATATTTCACCAAATGGGTTGAAGCCATACCCTTACGAGGGATGAATGGAATCACAATCGCGGCATTCATTAAAGAGTACATTATCTGCCGATTTGGCGTGCCTAAACATATCATCACCGAAAACGACACTCCTTTCGCAAACAAGCAATTACGGGAGTTACTCGAAGAATACGGAATTAAGCAAGTCTTCTCCACCGTGTACTACCCTCAAGGGAACGGACAGGTTGAAAGCACCAACAAAACTCTGATCCGAATCCTCAGTCGGACGGTGCATGATAATCCTCGGACATGGCATGAGCAATTGCCAATGGCACTCTGGGCGTACCGAACGTCACCAAGAAGTTCCACCGGAGCCTCTCCCTACTCCCTTGTTTACGACGCAGACGCCATCCTCCCAGCGGAAGTCAAAATCCCATCGGCAAGGATTGCCGAAGCAAGCGGAGTTCGATGGGATGAAGCTGAAGCGTTGAACGCCAGAATTGCAGAATTAGACACCGTAGATTTCAGAAGATCCAAGGCGGAAGAGCATGCACAAGCATACAGAAATAGGGTTTCTAGAGCATATAACAAAACCGTGATGCCTCGGGTTTTTCAAGTGGGAGATTTGGTACTGAAGACTGCCAAGCACATTCAGCAAGACGCGTCCGCACTAAAATTCTCCGCAAAGTGGGAAGGGCCTTATATAGTCACGAAAATACAACAGTGGGTACTACAAAGTCATTAAAGAAGACGGAGGAAAACTGGAAGCAGTCATCAACGGAAAATGGCTTAAGGCATACTACGCCTGACCATCACCTCGCGCCCCGCCATATCACAAACACGGATAGCCAGGCATCTTTCCACTTTTCTTCCACATCTCAAATATCAAATCTCTTTCCTTTGTTTGATTGAAGTAAATCAATAAAATTCTCTTATTCTTTCAAAAAAAAAATAAAAAAAAAATAAAAAAAAAGAGCAAAAACATGCTTAAAACCTGGAAAGAAACCAAACATCTCACAACTACATAGCTCAGAAAAGCCCATCCAATAGATTGTAATCACTCGAAAGCAGCATATTTAACCGGCTTTGATACCTTTCAGTCATACTCTTAAAGTTCCGAATTGACTCTTCCACCTTCTGTGACTCCATGGATAGAGCTTTCTCCTCTTCCAGAATAGCTTTCGTAGCAGGGACCACGCCAAAGAAGAATACGGCTCTGTCGACTTTTACGATGTCAAGAAGATGTCGCAACCAACTAACGTTGAACTTCAGAGATTCACAGGTAGACACCATGTTCTCCCACTTTTGAATGGTTGCTTCTGCGACAGCACGGATAGACATACTCTCCATTTCAACGACCATCGGCAAGAGACAATTTACTATGGAAACTAAAGCAGATGAACAATTTTGCACCATGCTCCGTCATTGTCCAGGTATAAGCCTTGACTTTGGCGTAGGGCCGCACCATCAAGCCCTTGCCATTTCCTACGTTAACTTTCTTACCAACTCTTTATAGCTTGATAGGAAGTATGAGCATCCACTTCATCGGCATGCAACTAAGCCTCATCAAGTCCAGCCACAATCATCTCTTGCGTCGAGCTACCGAGCTTAGATGATATGAGGGGCCAACGTCTTCCGACCAATGCCGCAACTCATCGCGGCTGCCTACGTGCCCTTCCCTACTCTAAAGGGATCAAGCACGTACCGTAGTTCATCCTTGAAGGGACAAAACTTAAACCAAATCGTTTGCAAGGTCGTGGCTCAGCAAAACGGTAAATGGCCCGGTCCGTATAGGCCATTCCGCCAAGATGCATAATGATTATGCATCATCGGGTCCACGTTGTGGCATAGCGATGCCAACGCATCAAATACCCTCTTTGAAAGGCTACGCAACTATAAATGAGCCTTAGGCATCATTTATACCCTTCCTAACTAAGCTATGAAGCTTACTTGGTACATAGTCCGATATGCACCTTCAACCAACTACCCCTCCCTATATATGTCTTAATGGAATTTCTACAAGTATGAAAAGGGAGCATATTGACATGTTTCACTATTCATGGCCGTTGCCATGAATTTTCAATGACCGCAATGATTGCCGAAGTCTCCGCTTCACTGCACAATGATTGTGCACCACTCGCCACGTCTGGCCGCATAATGATTGTGCACCAATTGTTCTGTCACATTTGCACAATGATTACACACAACGATTGCGTACAATGATTACGCACCACCCTATTCTTCCTTGATCAAGCTTCGCTTATTGCACAATGATTTCGGCTTGTAAGATCGAGCCCACCTACCCAATCGCCTAATGCATCATGATGATGCAACATTGGCCCTTGGCCAAATGCGAAACATAATGCGCCATTTTTGGCGCGGGTATTGGCCTTAAGCCAATCCACCTTTTCACGAGGTGGCAATATGGCCATATACCCTCCATATCTATGTGTAAAGAGTCTCGAATTCTTTCCGCACCAGAAACCCACCAACGTTTCGGTAGTCAGAGGAAAGACACCGCATGCGGGTTCCGAACGACAAGCCTGCATTGGGATACTCATGGCAAGAGATTCCCAAGTCAGCATTCTCCAGGTCTGCAGCGGTTGGTAGGATCGGGCTTGAAGAAAAAGGGGTAGCCAAATAATCTTCATCAATAATGGTAACACACGCTCCACTGGGATATCTCTACACGGAAGAAAACTTTTGTCATTCATCAACAAATAATAAAACACATGTTGATCCATAAGAACATACCGGTATGATCTTCTTGACCCGAATAATCCGGATGTGGGAATTGTTGCAAAAGTCAGGCCTCGCGCGTTTGACTGGAGAACTTAGTTGGCTCGAGGATGATTCACTTCTGATCGACATGATGAAGAAAGGTGGACTCAACGAGAGGAAATATTTGTTGTAAAACTGGGAAGACGATGTAACTTCACCGGCGTAAATACCGTGGAAACCCTAAAGGAGGAAAGAGAAACACGGACTGAATAAGCGGAACATGATGGCATCACGACCGGGAAATCAGCCTCAAACGAAGCCCCTCATCAAAACCCTAATGAAAGCCAGGCGAGATATGAGGGTGTGATACTTTAACGTTTGAAATAGGAAAGGACTTCCCATTTGAGCCGAGCAAGGAAAAAAGGCAACCGGGCCCGCGAAGACAAATCACCAACCCGTACGTACACGCCTCACCTCACCAAACCGCGCATTGCCATAGCCGTACCATGCCAAGCCGTCCGCCCCATTACCACGACCCCCATCAGGCCAAGCCGTCCATGCCATGACTTGCCGCGCCGACACCAACTCACCAAGCCAGCATCATGATATTCCCTAACCCAGCCAAGATGATGAGTAGCCGAACTAAGCCGACGCTTATCACCTCGCCATTTCACGGTCTGCACAGCAAATAAAAGCTATGCAAGGCCGCCAAACACGGGATCATGAACTCTCCTTACCTCTCGAATAAGGTTAGTCGGACTTTCCTGACCATCATGCATGTCCAACGTTTCGATTCTGTCCTCGTTTTTCACCATCATATGCTTACCTCGCAACAATGCACCTGTTCCGAGCTAAGCAGGGGGCTTAATATTGATGGTGGTTTTTAACTTAGGGGTAAAGTCTTAAAACCCTAGTCAGACATTGACGTCACATAACTTGAGTAATAATGTCCAAACAAAGCACATTTATTGAACCCTTTAATTTGACTACGAGAAAATTACCAAGGTACCTTTTTTCTAATTAATTACTAAATAGGGTTTCGATAGGCCAAAACCCTAATTCCCACGCCACTTGTGCCAATGGCAAACCATGCCAGCCACACCCACCGCGCCAAGGCATGCCAACCATGCTAGCCGCGCCATGTGCCAACGGCATGCCAAACCCTTGGCCCCCACATGCCAAGCCAAACCGCACCTTGCCTTGGCTCTAGCCATGCTAGCCGCACCATGCGCCCATGGAATGCCAAGCCCTTCGCCCCGCCATGCCAAGCCCTTCGCCCCGCCATGCCAAGCCAAACCATTCGCGCCAAACCCTTGGCCCCACATGTCAAGCCAAACCACACCCTGCCTTGGCCCTAGCCGTGCTAGCCGCGCCATGTGCCAACGACATGCTAAGCCTTGGCCCCACATGCCAAACAAACCTAGCCGCGCCACCATGCTGACCTTCCCTACGCGGCTACCAAAAACGAAGGCATGCGATGGTCAACGGTCCCCCTTCAATCCCATGAGCAAATCCTAGCCATCCAAGGTTACCAGACGACACATGGTAACCTTTGGCCCGAAAACCTAAGTTTGGCCACGCCAAACCATGCCATGCCAACGGCATGCCAACCTAGCCGCACCACCAACTGGCCTTCCCTACGAGGCTACCAAAAATGAAGGCGTGCGACGATCCACGGTCCCCCTTCAATCTTAGCCATCCAAGGTTACCAGACGACGCATGGTAACCTTTGGCCCGAAAACCTAAGTTTGGCCACGCCAAACCATGCCATGCCAACCTAGCCGCGCCACCATGCTGGCCTTCCCTACGCAGCTACCAAAAACGAAGGCGTGCGACGATCCACGGTCCCTCTTCAATACCAGGAGCAAATCCTAGCCATCCAAGGTTACCAGACAACGCATGGTAACCTTTGGCCCGAAAACCTAAGTTTGGCCACACCAAACCATGCCATGCCAACGACATGCCAACCTAGCCGCACCACCATGCTGGCCTTCCCTATGCGGCTACCAAAAACGAAGGCGTGCGACGATCAACGGTCCCAGTTCAATCCCAGGAGCAAATCCTAGCCATCCAAGGTTACCAGACGACGCATGGTAACCTTTTGCCCGAAAACCTAAGTTTGGCCACGCCAAACCATGCCATGCAAACGGCATGCCAACCTAGCCGCGCCACCATGCTGGCCTTCCCTATGCGGCTACCAAAAATGAAGGCGTGCGACGATCCACGGTCCCCTTTCAATCCCAGGAGCAAATCCTAGCCATCCAAGGTTACCAGACGACGCATGGTAACCTTTGGCCCGAAAACATAAGTTTGGCCACGCCAAACCATGCCATGCCAACAGCATGCCAACCTAGCCGCGCCACCATGCTGGCCTTCCCTACGTGGCTTCCAAAACGAAAGCGTGCAACGATCAACGACTATCTTTCCTCTTGAGATGCAAAATCTCGACCGTCGAAGGTCACCAAGCTAGCAAGTCTCCCCAGTATGACTTACCAGGCAACAACAACATGCTACATGTGTTCCACAAAAACATTCGAGACATCAACACATATCACAAACTGGGGGATCCTCTTTGGGTATTGGTTTGGCGGTTCACAACGCGCGGCGTACACTACGCCCGTCATAAGGATGAGGCGGTTAGTAAATACAGGGAGTTAATGGTGAAACGTTCTTTTTATGGAACATCAATTCCATGCGTTAACGGTTTTATGGAACATCAATTCCATGCGTTAACGTTACCACCTCCTTCCATTTATTCACCCATTTTTCCATTTCTTAATGAGACCGGAGTACGTTTCACTTCGACTTGTATAAATAGGTCTTACCTATTTCCACCGAACGACAAGTTCATTCGGGAATATACAACACTCAGAAAATACTTGCTAGCATACCATTTGTTAGCCTTCCCACTTTTCTGATACAAGTCACAGTAACACAACTACTCTTCCGAATCAACTATTCTCGGTCTCATCACTTTCCTTGCTTCCTCCCAAAACCAACCCATTCTCCTCCACTTTGTGACCGAAGCAAGTCTGGAACGGCCATTTCTTGGTTTAGGCTGGACTTGTACAGATTGATCTCTCGAATCTAAAGTACTCCCTTGTAGTACATTGTTTAGGGTTTAAATCCATTTCTCACCCACACACCGAAATTATTGAAATCAGCAGAAACCATTTTCACCCACAAACACCTTGTTAATCACCTCCAAGCTTCTAATTCCCAGCCCACCTTCTTCAAATGGCATACATACCTTTTCCCATTTAAAGTGACAAGTTTCCTTGAACGTGGATCACCTGTCCAAAAGAAGTTTCTAATGATTTTATCACATTCCCTCAATACACTTTTTGGCCATTTATAAATGGACATATTATATATGGGGATGTTAATGAGGACTGTTTTGATTAAAACCAATCTTTCTTGAAAAGCTAACATCTTCCCCTTCCAGCCTGCTAAGTAGCTCTGTAATTGCTCTACTACACTCCAGACATGGATTGATTTAACTATACCAGAGAATAACATTACCCCAAGATATTTGTCAGGAAAACTTGCAAGTTGCATATGACAATCACCAGCTATTGCTTCTTTTCTGACTTGAGAAGTACCACCTACAAAACATTTGCTTTTGGCTGCACTTACTATCTGGCCAGAGGATATTTGATACTCAGCTAGTGTTTGCATAATCGTTCTCACATTCCTTCTATCTTCATTGAAAAAAAGAAACATATCATCAGCAAAAAAGATGTGGGTTGGACATACTCCATTTCTATTGACCATTGGAATGAATCTTTTCTCCACCACCATTTGAGTTAATGCTCTGCTCAGCACATGTTCTTCTATTATAAACAAAATGGGAGACAATGGATTTCCTTGTCTTAATCCCCTATCAACTGAAAAGTAACCAAAAGGTCCTCCATTTAGCATAACTGAGACTCTTGCTGATTTAAATAGCATTGAAATCCAATTAATGTATTTTGCTGAGAATCCCAATTTCTTCATTATTGTGAATAAGAACTCCTAACTAAGAGAGTCAAAAGCTTAAGAAATATCAATCTTCAACCCAACATTCCCACCTCTTCTATTGATTTCCATTTTATTCACCATTTCAGAAGCAAGAACTATTTGTTCTTGAATTGTTTTCCTTTAATAAAAGCACCTTGCTGAGGTGAAATAATTTTGCTGAGCAGGCTACTTATTCTCATAGTAAGAATCTTGGTAATAATCTTTAAGAAAAGAAATTGAAAGACCAATTGGCCTAAACTGATTAGCTTTTTTTGGACTCTAAGTTTTAGGAATTAGAACCAAAAAGTTGGAATTCAAACCATTTGGAATGTAGCACCTTTTCCAGCAGTATTGGATTGCTGCTATTACATCTTGACCAATGATGTCCCAGCAATGTTTGTAAAACCTGCCACCAAACCCATCAGGTCCAGGAGCACTATCTGGATCAAGATCATATATTGTAGCTTTAATTTGATTTTCACTTGGTATTAGATCCATAAAAGCCATGTCTCCATGTGAAAGGACTTCAGGAACTGCTTTCATAATATTATTAGAAATTTGGACTTGTTGAAACTTAAACTTGTCAGCATAATGATTGACTAAAATTTCAGAGATTTCTTGTTGTGATGCTACAATGTTGCCATTCTCATCTTCAAGTTCAGTGATTGAGTTTTGAGCTTGCCTTATCTTCATAATTATATGGAAATATCTTGTATTTGCTGCTCTTTCCTTCAGCCATTTAGTTCTTGACTTCTGAGAAAGAATTGCTTTATGCTGTTGTGTAATGATTTCTTGCACCCCTCTTGCAATAACTAAGTCATTCAGTAATTTAAGATCTTCAGGATTGCTGTCAGAAGCTAATGAAGCCTTCATTACTTCATTATCTGCTTTAAGTAACTTAGACTTGACATCCCCAAATGACTCCCAATTCCACTTTTTAAGAATTAACTTCAGACTTTTTTGATTTTGTCATGAAGACAAACATGGGAGTACCAGATATAAAATTATTCCATTCATCTTGAACCACTTTCAAAAAATCTTTATGAGATAACCATACTTTTAATGCTATGAAAGGAGTATTATTTGGCTTTGGAACAGCAATATGAGCACCACATAATGGACTATGATCTGAGGTTCCTCTAGTACCCACCTTGTATTCCCAATTAGGAAATTTTTCTAGCCATTTATCATTGAAAACTGCTCTGTCTAAGTTGCAGAGAATTCTTTTAACTCCTGATCTATTGTTACACCATGAGAAATCCAAACAAGATTTTGGAGCATTTATTAACCCACAAGAATTAATGCATTGATTAAACTCCAACGTTGATATTCTTGGTGGACTCCTACCCCCTTTTTTCTCATCAATGGAAAGAACAATATTGAAGTCTCTAATAACAAGCCAAGGAACGTTAAAGCTACTAATATTTTCTAGTTCTTGCCATAATTCTCTTCTATCAACTGTTAAATTTTCACCATGAACTCCAATTACCATTACCTCTCTAATCTTTACTGTGATAGCCTGTCTTTTTGATGATACCACCACTGGCTCTGAAATAGCTTCATTTCAACAAAGCCAAATATTACCCTTTCTCTCATCACTACTATTATGAATTATTTTACACTTCATACCTATAAAATTCAGCATTCTAGCATATTTGGAAGTAACATTTACTTTTGGTTCTACTATACAAACTAAAGATGGTCTAAACTTTTTAACTAAACTCTGTAATTTGTCTTTGGCTTGAAATCTCCTCAAGCCTATGACATTCCAGTATAGAACTATCATTTGGGGAGATTAGATGAAGGAGTAGGGTCCCTCTTCCCAGAATCATTCTTTCCAAAATAAAATTGATGCTTGCCTTCTTGTGGTGACAACAGGCTTATTGTGTTGAACAGGTATCACTTTTGGATCTATATTACTCACCACAGATGGAACCACCTTAACAACATTGGGAGAAGGAGAACTAATCATCTTCACCACTTCCAAAGATGAAGCCACATCAACAACACTGGAAGTAGAAGTACTTCTTGTCTCAATCATCTTCACCACTTCCAAACATGGAACCACATTAACAACATTAGAAGTAGAAGTACTCCATATCTCAAGCATTTTCACCACTTCCGAAGGGGGAAATTCTTCAGGAATAAGCACCAAGTCATCATTATTTTTTAAAATCTCAAATCTGCCAGAAGATATTTCTCCTTCTTCTAGGGGATCTTCATTATGAGCTAAGGGAGAAGAATTGTTTGGAATCTCTCCACAGTCTTCTGAGATATTCTTAGGAATTGGATTACAGATATCAAACCCAGTTGTCATGTCAGTATCCTCTTTATTTTTGTTCTTCCTCCTAAATTTATTTACCACCTTAGTACCCTTATCCAATCCACTTTCCTTTTGAGTTGTTTGTTTGCTTTTTGCTCTGCATTCAGCTTCATAATGACCTATTACTTTGCAAAGTGATTGCAATTTTAGCACCTTAGGAATTTGGATTCTCTGTAAGAATCCCTCATATTTGGTTTTCACCCATACTCTATCTGGTATAGCCTTACTGAGATCTATCTCTACCAGCACACTAGCATAATACCCAATTTTTCTTTGAAGTGTAGTGTCATCCACCTTCACAGGTCTTCCCAAAGCTATACCAATGTTCATAAGAATTTTCTCTTTCCAATACTCCAGACTTAAACCAGGAAGATGAAACCAAACAAAAGCTGTTGAAGTTTTTTGATTTGCTGCTTTGAAATTGGGCTCCCAGTTTCGAATCTTCAAGCTTTGCTTCTCTACTTCCCAGTATTGAGACCAAATATAATGCCTATCCTCAAAAGTATATAGTTTAATCACAAAAAAACCTTTACCAAGAGGTATTAATTGACACTTGCCTTTTAAATTCCATTGATGTCGAAGTGATTTTTCAGCAGCTTCAAAAAGTCCAATCTACCAATGAGACTAAATTTCCATTCATCTATACACTCATCAATGTCATCATCAGAAATACAAACTTCAGGATCATTTTCATGTTTCTCTTCAACATAACTTGAAAAATTTGGGTTACCAGAAGTTTTAGATCTAGATTGATTTTCCATCAAGTTTGATAAAATTTCAGCCATAAAACCAAATTCCGACAAATTTAAGATGATAAAGAAGAAAACGTATGATAATCAACACCAATCATTAGGTTTAGTATTGTAAATCACCTGAAAATGCTTCGAAAATCTCCCAGAAAATTGAAAAATCGAAGAAGAAAGTCAACTGAGTCTGTCGCCCGATTCACACAGTCTCTCTCTCCTTAACCACTAGGAGTATTTATTGGCTCTAAACTTGATTGGCTCTTACACCAAGTTATTTGTGGAGAAGTATTTAAGGAGTGGCTCTTGTGCCCATGTTTATATTAGGAATTATGCTGGACTGAGCCCGCAATGGGATGCTCTAGGGTTTTTGTTATAGAGAGAGAAGAATATAAATCTAACTTGTTGGTTAATCATCGTCTTTACTTTGTAGTTTCGTTTACGATAGTTTAAAACTCATATTCCCCCATGGTTATATAATAAGTTAGAAACAAATAACAATTACACAGCTCCTTCTGGGAACGATTCTTACTATTGTCATATTAATTATTAGTATTAGTGGAAACTGTCTAAAGTAATTTGCTGCACTTACGGCATGCATCATGTAACCATAATTATTATTGTTTGGTTTAGACATTGGAAAACTAGACTTAACAACTTTAGAATTAACAGTAGCAAATGTTTTAGCATCATATTCAAATCTATGATTCCCAACTACCATTCTTCACTCAATGGATTGTTATGCAATTCTTTATGATTCTAATAGAGGTAGCAAAAACATTGCAGTCATAAGGCAGACCAGAAAGCATAGTTACACCATTTCATCATTGGAAATATGAGATCTAGCAGCTACAAGTTGATCTAGAATGTTTTTACTTCCATGAGATATGCAGGGACGACAATTCTTATTTTAAGATTGCGAAGCTTGATACGAAGTTGAATCGCATGTGTACACTATTTTCTTTAATACTCATCCAAAGACCACTGCAATATTGATAAGTGCTTTATTTACATGTTTTGAGTGTCAATTCCGTACTTGTTTTAGCTATATTTCTTGCATATTATCTTGTATTATGTTACTTTTCTATTTATTGTCTTTTGTTAGGTGAATCATCCGAAAAGAAGTGAAAATAGCTCAAAAGTGAACTCTACAAGTAGGGAATGGCCAAAGACCAAGTAAAACTCGTTCAAATGCAGAATTTCTTCTCATAATCTTGAAGAGAACGAAAATACGAAGCAAATGACGAAAGAATGAGCTCATTCCGACATCATTCGAAGAAACTATGGGAGAAATGAGAAGTTAAGCTTGTCGGTTCTCTGAGACTAACAATAAAACACAGAATTACTAATGGCATGTGCATTTTCTACTAGGGGATGCTAAATACACCCAGATCTTCAATACAGGCTGCCACCATCTTCTTCTCAACCAATGGGAAGAACCTGCAATTCAGTTTACGACCAGGGTGAACTGCCAAATCCTTATCGCTGCAACTATGGATCCTGTGGTCGATTGCATGTGCTTCCAACCATGAAAGTAAGGGATGTCGATGAATCTTTGGTGGACAGGGAGACGAGTAGAGGAGAAGGTAGATGGCAGTGACGTTGGTTGCTGTTCTCTGGGGTATTCGGTGATTGAAGGAGTTAGCTTGCCGGCGAATGATTGAATGTGAGCTTGGAACTGAGTTTGGTTGCTGCTAAGGCCAAGAGATGAAGATGGCTTATGAAACTGACAATAACTCGAGCTCGGTAGTGATGAAGATTGATGGTTGCTGACATTGAACTCTAGCTTGACAGTAGTTATGGAGTAGTGACTGGTGATAAAGGGATCGCTGGAAGGAGCCCGATGGTGGATGATTGATCGCAGTTACGTGCAAATTGGAATGGTGATACATGGTTGTTATATATGGTGATACATGGTGATAAAGGGATCGCAGTGACTGGTGATAAAGGGATCGCAGTGATATATAGTAACTGGTGATAAAGGGATCGCAGTGATACATGGTGATACATGGTTGTTTTTGGAGGTTATTGTTGCTGCTTCCAATATCGGCATGTGTGGTGTGATAGGGTGTAGAATACATCCTATTTACTATCTATTGTTTATGCTTTCTTTGTTATTTTTCTTGTAAATTATGTATTTTACGCTTGTTTTGAGTTTTATAGCTACTTTGGAGTCGCACGGAGGAAAAGAAGAAGAAATCACCCAATTTGAGCCAAAAGGACAAAAAGGTCATTTTACGTGGCGATTGATATCTGGAGCCCAGTCCAGGTTAAGGGGTAACTATTGGAGGAATACTAAACGCAGTCCAGATGAGGTTAAGGGGCTGCCATCAGGTTAGCCCTTATCAAAGGGGCCAGACACTGAATAACCATATCTATACCAACCCTAAAATCGAGAAACCTTTCCTCTCAATCATTCATTCACTCATTTCTCTAATCTGAAAATGAGAACGAGTTGCTCTTTGTGAATCCATTCAAAAAATTGAGAGGCGAAACTGAGGATTAATGAGAGATCGAGCGGGATTGTGAAAACTAATCACAGAGATGGTGATTTGGTGTTCTTTGTTGAATTGAAATGGATCTGGGGGTTGTTGAATCTCTTCAATGAAGCCGCTGGAGATATTCATGGGAGAA
Source organism: Papaver armeniacum (assembly GCA_023531295.1). Classification (NCBI taxonomy): domain Eukaryota; kingdom Viridiplantae; phylum Streptophyta; class Magnoliopsida; order Ranunculales; family Papaveraceae; genus Papaver; species Papaver armeniacum. Next base: position 397,840 of record JAJJWW010006238.1, on the reverse strand, counting down.
ATTGAAATTGCTAATGATGAGTTCAGGGAAGAGCTGATCGAAGTTGGTAGCTGGTGGAACTAGGGTTTCTGAGACCAATTTTATTTGTTCAGTCGATTCTGTTGATGCTTGAGATGGGTTCGATCGAGAGGAAATGTTGATGGGTTCCGGCGATGAAACAGGATGGGCTCGACTTGTTTATGGGATTTGAAGAGAAGATGCAGTCGAGACTCGAGAGCAAAATCAATAGAGTTGAAGCTCAGAGAAGATTTCAGGGACAGAGGAGATGTTAATGGAGATGAAGACAGATACAACAGAGATGGGTTTTGGCAGCTTGGTTTGAATCAAACCAAAAGATTAAGAAGAAATCAGGGAGTGAATTTGGAAGAGAATGAGCGAATCGGTAATGAGTGTTGGTGGTGCTGCTAACAACACAGAGAGGAAGAGATTAATGGGTTTTTTGGCCGGAGATGTTTTTGATATTGGGTCAGTGGCAGAAAGGAGTTACAATTTGAAATGGGTTTCGATTGATTCAGAGAATGGGAGTCAGCTGATGATGGAAGTGAATAAGGGTTTTGTGGAAGAAGATTCAGATGAATTGACAGGGAAGATGCAGAGAGTGGTTGTGCTGATAAATTGCAAAGATTAAATTACAGCTCTGTTGCTGGGAGTGTGAATGAAATGCTCAATAGATGTATGTGCTAGGAATTCTTAACAGGAAATGGAGCAGAAGTAAAGGCCGGAATGTGGCCTGGAAAGTCCTGTAATTAAACGAAACTCGGCGAAATTTCCCCTCCGACGAGTCAACTCAACGAGTCCGATGACCGATCCAGAAACCGGTCTAACTCAGCTCAGTCAGACGAGTCAGCCACCTAGGGAGCTGACTCGTCTAGCTGACTCCTCCTTCCCTTGACTTCCCTTGACCTGGTTGACTGACGGTTTGACTTTTTGACCGTTAGTCCTAACGGTGGATTGACGGAATATTCCGTCGAATATTCCACTGACGGACAGAAATTTTCGGATGGCGGGCGACGACTTATTCCGCCGGATTCCGCCATAATACCGATTTTCCCATGAGCCAAAAATTCCAGTAATTTTCTACGGATTTCTCTCATGGGTGTGAAGACTTGGACTAGGAATTGGATGGAGAATTGGGCTCAAACTTGGAAAGAGAAGATGGAAGAGATGAGGAAGACTTGAATTTGGAAGTTGAATTGCTAAAGGAAAAGGATTCTATTCCTTGGAAGAGTTGGAGAATATTGAAGCCTATAAATAGAGAAGTTTTCTACATCTTTTACACACATCTCTACACACACAACACTTTACTTTTCTTATTTTTTGTGTGAACTCCTTAACATGAGTAGCTAATTTTATTATTGATTGAGGATGAATTCCTAGTTCTTAATATATGTTTTGAGTTTTGTTTCAATTCTATCTTGAAGTTTTTCACATGATTATCGTTTGTTTTTACTAATAGGAATGATCTTAAAGACATTCATGATTGATTGATAGATTGTTTGGGTGGCCAACTAAATTGATTTGTTAATTTGATCTAAAGCTAGTGAAAGTTAGGAGATAAGTAATCGTTTCTTGACTTTTTACATAAGTAGCAAACACGAGACCTTGCGGAGGGATTCCGTGGAGCAATTGTGTGTGAAAACAACGTTAGCAAGTAGACCTTGATCTAAGAGTCTAACTACTAATATTGACCTAATAAGTTCATAAATCTTAATGCGTTTATTTAAATTACATCTAGAGTGATCTACTACTAGGTGGTTTGGTAAATAGAATCTAGTAGTCGAGAACTTCCGTATCCGGTGATACAAGGGATTTAGGGGTTTAGCACTGATCTAGATGCTTTACCTACGGTTGGTGATAATTTGTGACTAATAACAAGTAGAAAAGAACATAACTTGATTCATTGTTTCGTAACGAAGAAGGATTCCTTGGTCTTGTCTCTCTTATTGCTTTCAACTTTCGATTTTAATTGCTTTGTTTATTTTCTTTTGCTTTTTACACCCCCTTTTGTGACAATTTTTACAACTAGAATCTCTTGCTCCTCGTGGGAACGAATTTGACTTCCATTATATTATTTTTAATTGAGTGGAAACATTAATTAATTTGATTGCACCTACGACACGCATCAAATTTTGGCGCCGTTGCCGGGGAGCAACGGGCGATTTTTAGTTGTTTTTGTTTTTCTTTTTGCTATATTCTTGCTTTGTTAGATTCTATACCGTATCTAACTTAGTTTTTGAGAATCTTGTTTCAGGTGTTATACCTTTGGTGAATGCTTAAAAAGGGTAGACCGAGTCCAATACGTCTTCGATCCGGCACTCAACTAAAGGATTTCATTCGAGCGATTAACACTCCACTTCCTCCTTCTTCATCAAGTGATTCGGACAAAGAGGAAGAAACGATGGCTGATCGTACACTCAAGGACCTAGCTTCTCACAGGCTTGATACACAACAATGGTGTATCCAAACTAACTCAACCTTCGAGATCAAGCCGGGGTTGATTAGAGAGTTACCAAAGTTCCATGGCATGGTGAATGAGGACCCAAACAAACATCTTATGGACTTCTATACCATAGTTATGGCTATGCTTCCACCGGAGACTAATGTGGATGGAGCAATGTTGAAAGCTTTCCCGTTTTCTTTGGCGGGCAATGCTAAGGAATGGTTATATTATTTGCCTTCCGGAAGTATCACAACATGGAATGGTATGAAGAAACTTTTCCTCGAGAGATATTTTCCCGCATCCAAAGCTACTCAAATTCGCAAGGATATTTGTGGATTGAAACAACAAGTGGGAGAATCATTGTATGAATGTTGGGAGCGATACAAGAGGTTGGTGGCAAGCTGTCCACACCATCAATTTAGTGACGTTATGATACTCCAATACTTCTACGAAGCTCTCAACCCAAGTGATAGGTCTCTTCTTGACGCCGCGGGTGGTGGTGCACTAATGAACAAGACGGTGACCCAAGCTACCGAGTTGATTGAAAGTATGGCGGCAAACTCGCAACAATTCTACACAAGAGATGAACCCATGGTTAGGCGAGTGCATGAAGTTAGTGATTCATCATCCCATCTTGATCAAAGGATGAGTAACATGGAGATAATGATGCAAAGGATGGCCGCGGTAATTATTCCGGATGGTGAGACCGAACAAGTAAATGCTTTATATCCAAATCAAAGGCCAAGGTACGATCCATACTCCAATACCTATAATCCCGGTTGGAAGGATCATCCCAACTTTAGTTATGCAAACAAGCAAGCGGCGGTTTCCAATCCGTATGAGCAACAAGGTGGTTTCCAACCTCAACAACAATTTCAACCACAACAAGTCAAGGAGCGTGATTCTTTAAATGATGACAAGCTCAATGCGTTAATGCAAGGTGTGCAAGGTCTCACCACTTTGGTTCAACAACACCAACAAAAGACCGATTCGGCAATCATGGATTTACAAATTCAAGTGGGGCAATTAGCGACCGATGTGAATCTATTGAAAGCTCAAGCGTCCACAAAGCTTCCTTCACAACCATTTGTTAATCCAAGAGAGAGCGTTAATGCGATTACTTTGAGGAGTGGGAAACAAGTGGAGCAACCAAATCAACAAGATAAGGTGTATGATGAGAAAGAGGAAATTGAAACCGCACCAAAGGAGAAAACATCTCCAACCAACCAACCCGAGGAGACGGTTCCTACTTTCACAACTCCACCCCCGTTCCCTAGCCGATTTGCTAAATCAAAGAAAGACTTGGAATACAAGGATATGTGGGACATCCTTAAGAAAGTACAAGTCAATATTCCACTCATTGAAGCTATTCGTCAAATTCCTCGTTGTGCAAAGTTCTTAAAGGAGTTGTGCATGAAGAAGAAAAGGTTAAAAGGGAATGAAGTCATGAGTGTGGGGGAGAATGCTTCGGCGTTCATTCTCAAGAAACTCCCACCAAAATTAAAGGACCCCGGTAGTTTCACTATACCTTGCACAATTGGTAAAACAAGGTTTACTCAAGCTTTGGTAGATATGGGTGCATCGGTTAATGTTATGCCGTCTTCGATTTATGATTCTTTGAATCTTGGTCCTCTTAAGGAGACCGGGGTAGTTCTTGAACTTGCTAACCGATCTAATGTTTACCCGAAAGGGATTGTTGAGAATGTTTTGGTGCAGGTTAATGAGCTTGTATTTTCGGCCGATTTCTATGTCTTAGACATGAATGATGAGAATTCTTCCAAGTCTACACCTTTGCTATTGGGTAGACCATTCTTGAGCACCGCCGGAACAAAGATTGATGTCCAAAATGGCACCTTGACTATGGAGTTTGATGGTACACTCATCCACTTTAATATCTTTGAGACAACGCGATACCCTAGTGATGTGAAATCATGTTTTCCCGTGAAAGAGGTTGATCCGGGCTAATGAATCTTGCAAGAGCTAAGTCGGGCCGTCGACTTTAAAACAAGCGCTTAATGGGAGGCAACCCATAGGTTTTGTATTTCTTATCCTTTTGCTTTTTATTTTTGTTATTTCTTTTTCTTGTTTCTTATCATGTTAAAATCTCCCACCTTGACTTTACTAGGAGTGTAGTTGCGGGATTTCCCACACTACACCCCTCACTCAAATCTGTTTAATCAATCCATTTGAAGATGAACAATGATATGTTTTATTAATTGTTTTCTTGAAAGATTTACAAAGAAATGTAGAACAAAGCTAAAGAAATTTCAATCTCTCTTTCCTTTCTCTCTCCTAATGACTTGTTTCACAATTCAAAAAGACCTCTCTTTACAACAGACTTACTCGACCCTTTATATAGGGTATTACATAGTGGGTGACAGCTATACTGTCCCTTATTTTCGGAAACGTCTCGCGAATGCTCGCGAATATACAACTGTTTGCCTTCGCGACACTCTTAAATCTCGCCAAGTCTTTCACACTTTCCTCATGTTCTAACTATCGTCATCTATTACGTCATTTATTTACCTCCATGCGACTCCTTCGCGATGCAGTTGTTTATTAATCTCGCGAAGTATTAGTGTTGCGATATTCTGGTCCTACATCTTGCCTCTTCTCATGTCTTCTCTGCGAAGAAGAGAATGTCATGAGAACCAATGTTTTAAAGTGCCAAACTCGCTTATCTTTATCTTGCGATTGTTCATTTTCACTCGTTTTGTTTATGTACGGAATTTATTACAGGTGTTTCTTCTTCCACTCTTTTCTTGACACGTCTCTTTCAACCGATTATTCTTAACCATTCACGTCCCATCTCACATTAAATGCATTTGTTTTCTCGAGAACTCTCTTCTCTATATATAGCTTTCTATTTTTTCTCTTCTTCTCTTTTATTTTCCCTCTGCAACTTTTCTTTACCTTTCTCCTTCCGCAATTTGCGCTTCTGCTACTGCTTCCTTTTCAATTCTTCACTTTTCCCTTCATCCCTATACTCTGATAATGGCTTCACTTGGTCGTACATACGCTCCTCATTTTACTGATGTTCAAAAGAAATTACAGGAAAAGGGTTTCACTTTATCTACCATTCCACATCAAGAATCCTCATCTATGCTTTCTGCAAAATTGTTTTCTGATCATCAATGTGATGATCAGAAAATTATAGTCTCGCTAGGTCAACTCCTCGCAGGGCTCCCCATTCCTTTATATAATCCCGAAATGCCATTATTTTATGAGATTCTTGCTCACGAGAAATTCTCGCGGGCTATTTATCAATTGAACGGCGATTGTATTCGCCTGATGCTTGAATTCGCCTCTCGTGGTGCCGGTAAAGGATCTTTATATCCTGACAATGTTAGAGATCCTCAATTTGCGAATTTACCAATAATTGTCGAGAAGTATACTGTGGATAATTTCTTTGCAAATTATTCAGTCATACTATGAGAAACGATAAATCTCGCTGGGGTGTTCGATTGAAGAAAAATGATAACGTTGATGCTGACAAACCGCTTATGCGGGACATTGACGGCATTCGGGTAAAAATAATATCCCTCGCTACTCCAAAGATGAAAAGTGGTGGGTTGTACCTCTCTTTACGAGTGGACCTTATATCGCGAGCTCAAATGCACTCCCGGTAATCTCACGAATTATCATCCTTGGGAGTTTAAGTGGCCTGAGAAGACAAAAGAGGTATATACATATCATTCATTTTAGATTTGCTTCGCTATGTCTTCCATTTCTTTCCTTCATTAACTTTTTAGAAAATTTTTAGATCACCAGAATGAGAAAGAAATACAAAGAGAATCCTCAGCCAAATATCCTGGCGATACTTCGATCACTCACGGATGAAGTAAGAAACATTTTCTTTTGTTATTTTAAACAATATTGTTGCCTCTGTTTCTTATCTTTATTCGTGTGTGAAGATTGGTGTTGAAGAAGTTGAAACTGCAAAGATTAATGATGGGGAAGCTGAAGCTGCGAGAGTTAAAGGCAAGAATAAGGCCATTTCTCGCAAGGACAAATCTTCTGGCCCATCCTCCAAAAGACGGAGACTTCAACCTCCTTCACATTCTAACTCCCAATCTAGCGAGAATTCGGAAGATGAAAATGAGATTGGCACCTCTTCTGCTAAGGAAAGTCATTCAGATACTTCTGCTATGGCGCTTTTATCTAATGTTTTTACCGATTCTATGCAAGGTTTTGGCGATAGCAACTTGTCTGCTACTTGCGAAACTATCGCTAAGATCTGTGATGCCCCATTGTTGGAGGATATCGAGTCTTTTCGCGGAGTTTCTCGAACAATAACACCCAGCCTTTTAAATGCTCTCAATGCTTTGGTATGTTCACACCTCTTTACCTCTTTGTGACTCCGCTCTTATCTTTAATTATTTCTCTATTTTCTTTTACAGTCTGGGAGAGCTGCTTTTGTTGCTGCCTCAGACCTTGAGAGAAGACGCAACAACCTTGAAAAGAAGAATTTGCAATTGAACAAGAGAATTCGAGAACTAGAAGTTGGGGTTGCGTCGTCTCGCGATAAGGATGAACGAATTAAACAACTGGAGGCTGAGCTTACTTCTCAACAGAATAGAGTATCTACTCTTGAAAGCGCAAATCACGACTTTATGGTATAGCAATCTTTATTCCTCAGATTTCTTTTATTTTACCATTTACTTTTCTTTGCCTAACTTACCATTTTCGCAGACATATATAATCTCTCTGAAGAGTCCATTCTTCTCCATTCATTTCCCGAGCCCATGGATGATGATGTCCTCCTTGCTTGCCTCAATGAATCTCTAAGTTGTTCTTCAAATGATGCTAACCTTCTTTCATTAAAGGATCTTCAATCCAAACATCATCTCTTAAAAATCGAGCATAGATCTAGTTTAAGTTTGGCTAATCTTTTTTAACGAAAGTACGTTGACTCCAAGAAGAAAACCAAAACTTTAAGGAAAAAAATTAGTGATCTCATAGATGAGAAAGATCGCATTTCTAACAGAGGTGCACAGGCATTAGCAAAATTTCAAAAATCTCTCCTTGATGTGCAAGTTGAGCGAGATGAACTCCTTCGTCAGAATACCATGATTAGCGAGCGAGAAGATCAAATTCGTTCACTTTTTGTCATAAATAATGATGATGAATTTGCCTGGGCTGCGAAGGTTTTAGATAACGCTAGAAATAACTTAGGTGTTGATGTTAGTCTTCGCACCGAGCAAACTACCTTAATCAAGGATATGATCTTTGAAAGAGAAGGTTGTTTGTTATACTTCTTTACTTTTCTGTTATTTTTCTTTTTGTATTATTAACATTAATTCATTTCTTCATGTTTTAAATGCAAAAGAGATTTGAGACAAGGATTGCAGAGCTTGAAATCGAAAAGAGCGTCTCGCAAAGGATCTCTCTCTTCGCGAGAATAAATATTCTAAATTGAAGCAGCAATTCCAAACTACAGTGGCGAATTTTAATAATGATGCTGTTCGTTTCGCAATCAATCTATGGAAATAGTTTGTAAGGATCACAACATCCCTCTTCATTCATATCCCTTTATCGCTGAAGAAGTTCCCGAGAACTTGCCTGTCTCAGACGTTTCTGATAGTGAAGCTAATGAAGAAGGAGAATCTGACGACGAGAGTGATGGAACCAAAGAATCAGATGAAGAAGAAGAACCAAAGAAAGAAATAACTTCTCTTTCTTCTTTGATTTCTTGTAATATCTGTATACATATATCTTTGACTATTGAATGTAAACTTCAACTTTTGCTTCCTTTGTTCAGATATATTAATCAAACAACCCTTCTTTACAATTATAACTTCACACTTGCCTCTGTCCATAAGATATAATCAACTTTGCGAGTTAAATATAATCATTCTCGCGAGATATAAATATGTATATCATCATTTATTTTTTTTATTTTTTTTTATTTTTTTTAACTTTAAACACTATCTCCGCGACAAGATCGCAAGATATAATCAAGATCGCAAGATATATTCATGGATTAAGAAATCTATTGATCTTGCCTTATCATTATTTGTGTGGTCTTATTATGCCTTCCTAAGTAAAGGTCTTATTTTGCCACCCCTCATTGCGACAAGATCGCAGGCCGTCTTTACACTTTCATATAATGACCCATTGACCTTGTCTTATCATTTTTTTAGTATTTTTGCCTCTGTAGGACATTATATTTGCGACAATATGGCAGGTTTAAATGTTCTTGCGACCATAAAATCCCGGCACATTGTCGTCTTTGCGACGAAATCGCAGGGTGTTCTTACATTTTCATGTAAAAACCCATTGATCTCGTCTTACCCTCGCGTTAGTATTATTGCCTCTGCAGGATCATTGCACAAATATGACAAGCCTAAATTCTCTTGCGAGAATAAAGCCTCATGACATTTGCGTCTTTTGACACTTATCAGCTCCCTAATGGAGGGTGCCGCCCTTATCTTCTCCCTGGTTGCCCCTTCAAGGAGGCGTATATCGGCCATACAAGACTAGCTCCTCCCATCCTGGTCTTAACAACAACCGGTTGTTTTCGCAGCCTCTTATCCCTTATACCTATATGGTTTATGGTTACGAGACTGCACCCTAAGTGGAGTTTTCTTCGGGCCGAGTGCGGATATGTGCCAAGACTTGTCAAGAGTGGCAAGGAAGTTCCATGCTCCCCGCACTCTTGACTCAACCGTGTACCTCGGCGCCTTGGTCATACACTCGACTCCTTGGAAGAGACCCTCGGGCGTCCAACTGGGGTATAACCTTATATATAGTTGGAAATCCAAGGTATCTCCCGGATAGGCTTTCATGGGCCCCAAATCTCCATGACCCGGTTTCGGGAGCGGTGTAACCTTCCACCCGAGCCATGTTAAGAGATACCCCTTATATGACGTACTTTAGGTCTTACATTTGCCTCTTGCGAAATATCATTCGCGAACTAGGGTGTACGCCATAAAGGTTTGTCCCATTCACTCACTCATTCATTTTATCAATTTATTCAATCATTTGTCTGCGAAGTTATCGCACTATCTCAGTTCCATTATTCAATAGATTTGTATACATTCTTCATGGCGAGATTCTCGCACAATTTTTCCGCAACCATCATCTCTGCTTCTTATCCTTATCATGCTTTCATCACCTAATTGTTGTCTTTTCTCGCAATTATTCATTTTTTACACCTTTTATTCTTACTTCCTTCTGCCTCCGCATCAGTCCACCATTTCAATGTCTCCTTTGTATCATGATACTCAGTTGCTTTTATGCATTCACTTCAAAGATCTCTTCTTCTTTTGTTTCTATGGCATCTACCATTAGTCTTTCTTTTCTTTGTTCATCCTGTACACTCTTCCTCCAACCTTTCTTTTTTGCTGTTCTCTCTTCGCAGCTTTCTACATCCACCTCATAACACTTTTGCCCCTCTATCCAATCTCCTTTTATAATTCCGACACCGCTAGGATGTGGAAATTTTATGCACTGATGGTATGTCGATGCTATACCTGCATTTGATGAAGCCATGGTCTTCCAATCAATGCATTGTAGGGAGATTCCACATCAACTACACAAAACAAAATATCAGTCGATAACCACTGCAAGGGTATCCTCATGTGCACTTCTCCTTTGGGCTTGTTCGCGGTACCGTTAAAACCATATATTTTGTATGTTGAAGGGATCAAGCTTCATCTCTTCCTCCCATAGTTTTGTAAGTATGGTAGAAAAGAATGTTGACTGAACTGCCAGTATCAATCAATATTCTATTGATTGCCCAACAATTTTCCGCTTCATCATCTTCGCCATCAATGGGTTTTGGATTAATTTCCAGCTTCACAACCAAAGGGGCTATCATGTATTTCTCTTCCTTTGGGTACTTCTTCACCGAGAAAGAAATAATCTGTAGTTGCCACTCTTTTAGCTGCGATGTCTTCGCAACATTCATCACTTCTTTATCATCAGCATCTCTCGCGAAAACTCTACTAAGTACATTGTCATGAAAATCTTCAATAGTGCGGTATGAGTGTACAATGGAGTTGCAAAACAAATTTTTAGCCTTTGCCCCAACTTCTATAACAAATGTTTCTTTTCCCTTTGCCGGTGGGGGTGGCAAATGTTGAACTTTCTCTTCTTCTTTTAAAAAGTGATTTAGCTTTCCTTGATCAATCATTCTTAGGATAATTCTCTTGATGTTTATGCAGTCATTTGTTAGGTGCCCATGAAAGCGGTGGTAAGAACAGAACTCGTGACTTCTATCTCCAGTGGTGGTTCACTTCCCATGTTCCATGGTGCAGGTATGTTTTCCATCAAAAGAATTGCTTCCCATATTTTTTCCACACTGGCGTTCAATGGCGGCATTTTAATTTCCTCCCACACTACTCTGTGACTTCGCTGTCCTTTATGATAATTCTGCCTCTGGCCTCCGTAGGTCTCTTGCGAATTATACCTTTGACCTCCATAGGTTTCTTGTGGTTGATCAAGCCTTTGAATTTTATTGTTTCCGCCACGGTTGTAGAAATTTCTTTCTCTTTCAAACTCTTCCTGATCGCGACTTCCCATAGCCACTAACTTTGGTTCTATATCAACTGCTTTTCTTTCCTGTTGACCTTGTGATGTGCTCGCCACTGTGTGTATTAGTTGAGGTAATAAACTTCCATTCGCGACACTAGAATTTGTGTTTGCCACTGGGTAAGATTCCATCTCGTTCTGTCTTTCTTCTAAAGCAATATATTCCTCCTGGAGCTCTCGTAATTCAGTCATTGTAATTGTATTCTTAACTCTAAAAACCTGAACATATAATAAATTGGTTGCGAACATAGCATTTATGAATGACAGTATGAGGTATCTTTCATCTACCCTGCCGGCCATCTCGCTGCACATCGTCTTCCATCTGATAGTTAAATGTCTTAGACTCTCGCCAACTCTTTGTTTTAGTCCAAATACATCTTCAATGCCAGGTCGCGAAGAGTTGTTACTTATATACGCCCCCAAGAATATAGCCTGTAAATGATTGAATGATGTGATCGTATTCCTTGGTAAACCCTCAAACCATTTTAAAGCTTCTCCTGTTAAACTTGACGCGAAGTATTTGCATAATATAGCGTCATGGTTTTCCCATTGTAGCATACATCTCACATAAGCCTTGATGTGTTGTACTGCACAAGTTTATCCATCAAAAATGCTAGTTAGCGCTGGTAAGTTGCATTTTGGGGGTATTCCTCCTAACTGCACTTCTAATGTAAAAGGATTTTTCGCAGCCTCGCGATAGCTTCATCTAACTGCCTTCTCCCTCCTCCTTCTCTTCGTTGTTCAATATTCCTCTCATCTCTGCCAATTCTCGCAAATTTGTTCATTTGCCTCGAGAATTTGAATTGATCGGTCTCTTTAATTCTGCTTCTCTCCTTCTTCGTTCGTGTCTACTTTTTTGTATTCTTTCGTATTTTTCGTTAATATCTCCATCGTTGCGATTTCGCTCACGCCTCCTCTCTCGATTATCATGGTTATTCTGCCGGATCGCTTCTTCTAATTCCCGATTTTCCATTTCTGCTCTCAATCTCTCTCTCTCGCGGGCTAGACGTGCTTGCTCAATGTAATGCTTTTCAATATCCTCTTCAATTTCCTTTTGTTTCCTTTGTGTTTCTCTCCCATGTAGTGCTCTTCTTCTTTCCTCCTGATTTTCTTCATTAATTGGGTTATTCTGTCCTCGAGGCTGCCTATCTTCTTGATTTCCATCATCGTGATTGTTTACCAAAATATAACGATTTTCTATTAGTTCTCTATCTTCGCGACCTTCTTCGCCATGATTTAACTCTCTTTCCAAATTTTCTTCATTAATGTTCTCCGCAGGTAATGTTCTTCTCCCATTTTCTCTAGTCGATCCTGATCTCGATCTGTTACTACTTCTTGATCTTCTATTTTGCAGCCTCCTATTTTCCATCCTCAACTCGTGGTTTTGCCTTGTTAGATTCGCGCGTTCTTCTGCTTCTAACCGCCTTTCTTCGTGTATTGTCTGTCTCAGCGCTTCTAATGCCGCGATTTCTTCATTTCCACGAATTGTTTCTCCCATCTCTTCTCGATTTCTCTCTTCCTGTCTATTATTCATCAATTGTTGTACTTCTTCTCTTTCTTCCGTAGAATCTGATCTCCATGTATGCACGCTCACCCTATCATAATCGATTACTCTGTTTAGTGCTGGTTGAATTGGTGGTTGAGTTGATGGTTGAATTGGTGGTTGAGTTGATGGTTGAATTGGTGGTTGAATTGGATCTTCTTCTCCATTTCTTGCATCTATCCTTGATGGTTCACCTACTTCATTTCTTCTTTCTCCCACTAATCTTCCACTTCTCCTTATGGTTGTTGGTTGTTCTGATGCATTCTTTCTCCTAGCCATTTCTCAATTTTAGTAACTTGTTAAAAATTATTCAAGATTTCTTTCTTGTTATCCCTAATTCTTCCAATTCACAAGGTTGATCTTCTTCAATCCCTGTTTCTAGCGCAAATGTAGCTGCGGGATTTCCCACACTACACCCCTCACTCAAATCTGTTTAATCAATCCATTTGAAGATGAACAATGATATGTTTTATTAATTGTTTTCTTGAAAGATTTACAAAGAAATGTAGAACAAAGCTAAAGAAATTTCAATCTCTCTTTCCTTTCTCTCTCCTAGTGACTTGTTTCACAATTCAAAAAGACCTCTCTTTACAACAGACTTACTCGACCCTTTATATAGGGTATTACATAGTGGGTGACAGCTATACTCGTCCCTTATTTTCGAAACGTCTCGCGAATGCTCGCGAATATACAACTGTTTGCCTTCGCGACACTCTTAAATCTCGCCAAGTCTTTCACACTTTCCTCATGTTCTAACTATCGTCATCTATTACGTCATTTATTTACCTCCATGCGACTCCTTCGCGATGCAGTTGTTTATTAATCTCGCGAAGTATTAGTCTTGCGATATTCTGGTCCTACAAGGAGGATTCAATTACATTGAGGACAATGTAAGGTTTAAGTGTGGGGGAGTGGTTAAGCATGTTTTTAAAACAAAAATTACAAAAAAAAAAAAAAATTTAAAAAAAAAAAAAAAGTTTTACATAAAAACTCCAACTTTTAAAGATTTTAGAGTCACTAGCATACTTCTAGGTATGTTTACATAGAGATTTTGATCGACATAATTGAACTTGGAAATGTTAAAGAACTACATTCGGATTTCTTGTTTGTTTGAGTGTTAAATAATGGATTTAATCATGCCGGTGATGCGAATTTGGTGCAGGGAGAAATGCATTATTAGAGTTGCCGATCAATCATTAGTGGAGACTACCCGTATTCATATCATGTGAGGCACCGACCAGAAATTTTCCATCTACTAAAGAGCTTTCTTTTGAGTGTGTGTCACCGTACGTAAATTCCGGGTAGAATGGTGAGCTACCCAACCTCCCACCAATAGAAGCACTACTCTTTGATCTCTTGAGTGCTAATTTTGTCAATCATAAGGGTGACGTCTATAGATGAAAGCTTCCTTCTTGTAGTTCGATTTGCAGTTAGCACCATTCTCTCTCGCGACAACAACGGGTCCATAGAAACACTCTCATCATCAACAAGGAGCGACATCAAAATCTACAAGAAAAGTTGGAAAAGTTTAAGGTTTACAAGCAACGGAACGAGAAAAAGAGCAAATTTCAAACTCAAGTAAAGCAACATACAAATGAGCGGATTTTACATATATGTTGAGGACTTACAATACAATGAGGTAATTTTATATTCAAGTATGAAGACTTATTCACAAGAGCGAAGAAAATCAAAAGGTGAGAATTGTTGAAGTTTATGATTTCGAGACGATACAAGTTGTGAAGAATCAAGGGGTAAAATACTTCTCCCACGGACATGGTTGTATTTAATTTCTCTTGTTTCAATTATTAAAAAAAAAAAAAAAAAAAAATGAAAAAAAAAGGAAATAAAAGAAAAGAAGAAAAAAAAAAAGAGACAAGAGAAATATTTGTTTTGTTAATAAGCCGTGGGAAAGGAAAATTTATAAGGAAGTTTCAAGCGACAAGGATTTTAAGGTAAAGGTTACAAATTGTTAAGGATTTATGAAATTCGAGAGTTTATCATCAATAGTTGAAACCGAAGACCAAGGAGATCAAGACGAGGAGCGGAAGACGTTTCTATTGGATGCCGTGAGAGTGGTGTTATCATAATTGGCAATCGAATGTGAAGGTGAGTAAGTAATCTCATCCTCGATAATAATGGTTGATTTCCTTTCTTAGAGATCGTCAGAAAAATGGTTTTTCAAAATATTAAAAGATGTGGGTTTTTTTAAAAAAAATATTTCGGAAGTTGTCCTTCCCACCATTCAACGTGTTGCAGGAATTCTCTCTTCATTCCTACCTGCACACATGTGAGAACCATAAAAAAGCCGTCTTTTTGAGTGCAATTATCATAAAATCCTTTTTGGTGAGGCAGAAGTCGAGGCGAAATGCTTATTGATCGTTTCTCAAACACGCGTTCTCATTATGGTGTGGTTATTTCTCACTCAACATTTAAGAATGAGAATATGTTCTTTAGTATTTCTAACTTCTTATTACTAGAATGCAGAAACTCTATGTCCTCATAACTCTTTGGATGCTTGGGACGCTTGAACGCTTTGAAGTTGTGAGTTTTTAGTTTGATTTGCTCGAGGACTAGCAAAGTCTAAGTGTGGGGGAATTTGATAGGGTGTAGAATACATCCTATTTACTATCTATTGTTTATGCTTTCTTTGTTATTTTTCTTGTAAATTATGTATTTTACGCTTGTTTTGAGTTTTATAGCTACTTTGGAGTCGCACGGAGGAAAAGAAGAAGAAATCACCCAATTTGAGCCAAAAGGACAAAAAGGTCATTTTACAGATATTGATATTTGGAGCCCAGTCCAGGTTAAGGGGTAACTATTGGAGGAATACTAAACGCAGTCCGGATGAGGTTAAGGGGCTGCCATCGGGTTAGCCCTTATCAAAGGGGCCGATTACTCGAATAACCATATCTATACCAACCCTAAAATCGAGAAACCTTTCCTCTCAATCATTCATTCACTCATTTCTCTAATCTGAAAATGAGAACGAGTTCTTCTTTGTGAATCCATTCAAAAATTGAGAGGCGAAACGAGGATTAATGAGAGATCGAGCGGGATTGTGAAAACTAATCACGAGATGGTGATTTGGTCTTTCTTTGTTGAATTCTTAAATGGATCTGGGGTTGTTGAATCTCTTCAATGAAGTCGCTGGAGATATTCATGGGAGAAATTGAAATTGCTAATGATGAGTTCAGGGAAGAGCTGATCGAAGTTGGTAGCTGGTGGAACTAGGGTTTCTGAGACCAATTTTATTTGTTCGATCGATTCTCGTTGATGCTTGAGATGGGTTCGATCGAGAGGAAATGTTGATGGGTTCTCGAGCCGATGAAACAGATGGGCTCGACTTGTTTATGGGATTTGAAGAGAAGATGCAGTCGAGACTCGAGAGCAAAATCAATAGAGTTGAAGCTCAGAGAAGATTTCAGGGACAGAGGAGATGTTAATGGAGATGAAGACAGATGCAACAGAGATGGGTTTTGGCAGCTTGGTTTGAATCGAACCAAAAGATTAAGAAGAAATCAGGGAGTGAATTTGGAAGAGAATGAGCGAATCGGTAATGAGTGTTGGTGGTGCTGCTAACAACACAGAGAGGAAGAGATTAATGGGTTTTGTGGCCGGAGATGTTTTGATATTGGGTCAGTGGCAGAAAGGAGTTACAATTTGAAATGGGTTTCGATTGATTCATAGAATGGGAGTCAGCTGATGATGGAAGTGAATAAGGGTTTTGTGGAAGAAGATTCGGATGAATTGACAGGAAGATGCAAAGAGTGGTTGTCTTTGATAAATTGCAAAGATTAAATTGCAAAACATTCTTTGGGAGTGTGAATGAAATGCTCAATAGATGTATGTGCTAGGAATTCTTAACAGAAATGGAGCGAAGTAAAGGCCGGAATGTGGCACTGAAAGTCCTGTAATTAAACGAAACTCGCGAAAATTTCCCCCGACGAGTCAACTCAACGAGTCCGATGACCGATCCAGAAACCGGTCTGACTCAGCTCAGTCAGACGAGTCAGCCACCTAGGGAGCTGACTCATAGCTAACTCGTCTAGCTGACTCCTCCTTCCCTTGACTTCCCTTGACCTGGTTGACTGACGGTTTGACTTTTTGACCGTTAGTCCTAACGGTGGACTGACGGAATATTCCGTCGAATATTCCACTGACGGACATAATTTTCAGATGGCCGGCGGCGACTTATTCCGGCCGGATTCCGGCCATAATACCAGTTTTCCGGCGAGCCAAAAATTCCAGAATTTTCTACGGATTTCTCTCATGGGTGTGAAGACTTGGACTAGGAATTGGATGGAGAATTGGGCTCAAACTTGGAAAGAGAAGATGGAAGAGATGAGGAAGACTTGAATTTGGAAGTTGAATTGCTAAAGGAAAAGGATTCTATTCCTTGGAAGAGTTGGAGAATATTGAAGCCTATAAATAGAGAAGTTTTCTACATCTTTTACACACATCTCTACACACACAACACTTTACTTTTCTTATTTTTTGTGTGAACTCCTTAACATGAGTAGCTAATTTTATTATTGATTGAGGATGAATTCCTAGTTCTTAATATATGTTTTGAGTTTTGTTTCAATTCTATCTTGAAGTTTTTCACATGATTATCGTTTGTTTTTACTAATAGGAATGATCTTAAAGACATTCATGATTGATTGATAGATTGTTTGGGTGGCCAACTAAATTGATTTGTTAATTTGATCTAAAGCTAGTGAAAGTTAGGAGATAAGTAATCGTTTCTTGACTTTTTACATAAGTAGCAAACACGAGACCTTGCGGAGGGATTCCGTGGAGCAATTGTGTGTGAAAACAACGTTAGCAAGTATACCTTGATCTAAGAGTCTAACTACTAATATTGACCTAATAAGTTCATAAATCTTAATGCGTTTATTTAAATTACATCTAGAGTGATCTACTACTAGGTGGTTTGGTAAATAGAATCCGGTAGTCGAGAACTTCCGTATCCTGGTGATACAAGGGATTTAGGGGTTTAGCACCGATCTAGCCGCTTTACCTACGGTTGGTGATAATTTGTGACTAATAACAAGTAGAAAAGAACATAACTTGATTCATTGTTTCGTAACGAAGAAGGATTCCTTGGTCTTGTCTCTCTTATTGCTTTCAACTTTCGATTTTAATTGCTTTGTTTATTTTCTTTTGCTTTTTACACCCCCCTTTTGTGACAATTTTTACAACTAGAATCTCTTGCTCCTCGTGGGAACGAATTTGACTTCCATTATATTATTTTTAATTGAGTGGAAACATTAATTAATTTGATTGCACCTACGACACGCATCATGGTGGTATTGGGTTAGCCGAGAAAACAGAAAGCTTCGCAGTTCAGGTGTTTATGGGTGAAAACTATCTCTGCCGGTTTTGGTAATTTGGGGTGTGTGGATGAGAAATGAGTCTAAACCTTAAATATGCACTACACGGGAGTGCTTGTAGATTCGAGAAATCAATCTGTGCAAATCCGGCCTAAACCAAGAAATGGCCGTTCCAGACTTGTTTCGGTCACAAAGTGAAAGAGATGGGGTTGACCTTAGGGAGGGAAGCGAAGAAGGTGTTGATATTGTGAAGGTGTTGGCTATGTATGACTTGTATCGTAAAGCTGAACCGGCTTGCGGGATGTAAGCTATCAGTTCCGGTGTTTGAATACGATGGTATCAACACTTGCCTCTGTTGTCTGGACTTGTTCTTTTTTTGGAAATAGGGAGGAGAACCTATTTATACAAGTCATTTGAGCCTTATTCACGTCTCTCGTGGGAAGTGGAGGAAGTGGAGTGATGGAGTAGTGGAGTTGTGTGTTAGTGTTACACGACCGGTCTTGCCCACTTCTCCCGTCATCTCTAACCGTCCATGACTTCCCGACACGTTCTTGTGATGGCGCGTTGCACGCGCACGCACAAGAAGATTTATTAATTGATTGACCATATTAAAGAAAGACTTGATTGTAATGCTAGATTAAATAACTAAGTGCTTATTTAGAAAGATCGCCTCTCTTTTTCCTTGAACCACCCTCGCTTTTCTCAAGAATCTTTTGATTTTTCTATATAGCTTTCTTTCCTCCTCTTTTCTTCCTTTAGTTTCTCGCAGTCGTGCATACAAATCTTCTTTTGATGAAGGTAAGTTGCTTGAGAAGGGTTTCCACTTTACTCGACTCATTCCATCAAGAATTCCGATCAAAAAATTATAGTGGATGTTGGTACTCTAATACCGTGACACCCCATTTCAAAACTTGGAAATAGGGGCGAGAAATACATCAGAGAGAACTTTTTTGAAAATTATTCAAAGGATAGCATTTAGGAAATGCAAAATCTCGACCCGCATCATTGTCTCGTGAAAGTGTGATCTTAAAAAGTAAGGGTAAAACTGTGCCGCAAAGATAAATCCTCATTATTTGTTAGTTCAAGCTCCGACATGTAATGCAATTTTCTCGTACTAAGTTATTTAGAATTGTCGTCTAGAATTGTGTCTCCCGACTGAACGCACTGGGTCTTTGCATGTCATATTTCACACTCTTTAAATTTTTGAATGTATATATTAATGTTTTCCATCTTCTTTCATAGGTTGGAAAACTTTTCAGAGTTGCCTCGATCTCGTTGTAAACCGCCAGACCAATACCCCAGTATGTATCCCCAGTTTGTGACATGATTGATGTCTCGAGTGTGTGGATCGTGGGACCCGTAAGGTAGCATGTAATGCTAGATTAAATAACTAAGTTATTTAGAAAGTCGATACTTGTGATGATGTACCGTGTGTATTCTATGTACTTGCATTATGGTGTGGTAAAGTGACGGTGGTGATCACCATGACGCCTCACCGACCAATTAACTCCCGACTGTTGTATAACCAAGCCGGTGAAGTTGGACATGACGAGATGATCTTTGAGACACTCATTTGCGACCGTTGGTGGAATTAGGGTTTTTGAAGAGGTGCGCAAGCATCACTCTTCAGCTTGGTCGAATCCAAGCTTGGGATACAATTTTGGCAGGGCCGATCGTGCATGTGTGTAGACGACATGACGGTGTAGGCGCCCATACCTCATTGTCTCGTGAAAGTGTGATCTCTGTGCCACTCAATTTGTCCAGCGAAGTTGAGTGGTCGAGATCAATTTGCAACAGAAATCTGGTGCCGTAAAACCCGCGCATCATGCCCACTTCGGGCACGCGTTTCAAGGCGACCAAGCCTGGTCGGTCTTGGCCGATCAGTCCGGTGTGCATACGGTGGGATGGTGTACACGCCTGTACTTCATTGTCCCATAGAAACGTGATCTAAGCCACTCAATTTGTTCGGAAAATTTGAGCGGTCGAGATCAGTTTGTGGTTGGGAAGTGTGACCACGCCTAGCTTGGGCGTGCGAATCGAGGTGTACAGCCAAGTTTGGTATTGGCCGATCGGGTGTTGAGATAGGTGGGCCCGCAGTGATCATGTTGATACTTACCGGACCTGCTTAGTCTATTCATGGACCCTTCATCCGAGCAGGAGAAAAGGGACGCTCTTGATCTCGACACAAACCCTAATTAGGTTTTGCCGGCCGTGTGTCATACCCAGTTTGGGGCGCACGAATCAAGACGACCAACCATAGTTGGTCCCGACCGATCGATCAGTAAATGTAGGCGGGCCCACGGTGTTTGTGTTGACATGCTCTGGGCCCTTTGAATCTACATCTACACCCTCCATCTATGCCTGCGAAGATGGATGGTTGAGACTGTTTTGCGATACATGTAATGTGCCGCAAACCCTAATTTAGGGTTTTTCGTCCATACTGCTTTGGCTTGGATGGTTTGGCAAGCTATGCCACCCTTTTGGGGAGGCCGACCATGCGGGGCCCGCGTTGGGTCGGTAGTGAATATTCCAATACCTGCTTGGGGTCATGGATTCGATCTAAGCTATCCAATCATGCTGGTGAAATTGGATGGTCGTGATCGTTTCTGAGACTGATATGGACAGTCCAGATTCAAATATGCTCAATCGGGCTAGTATAACACGCCGAGAGATATATGCTCAATCGGGCTAGTATAACACACCGAGAGTTGTATGCTCAATCGGGCAAGTATAACACACCGAGAGTTGTAGCCTGTACAGGTATTTTCTACATGCTTCTTTATTAATGCTTGGAGGTTCGTGTTGCTCTGCTGAGAACAACACTCAGTCGTCATGCCGCACCGATAATGAGTACAGGAAATACAAGGCTGGTCATGCATTAATTAATAATGCTGTAAATTCACAAAATACTGGGATTGTTGCCACATGCTCCATTCTAGGTGAATTAGTAAAGTGAAGAAGTATTCATCACTCATTAATGGCTTTATCTTTTGCAAGATGTTAGCGCATAATTTTTGCTTTTACGATTTTAGCCTTAAATGAAAATACACCATCAACATTAAGTCCCCTGCCTAGCACGTAATGGTTACACCATTGTGGGGTAGGCATGAGATGGTGATAGTTAAAGACAAAGCTTATGAGACAAAGTTAGATGTTACCAGGAGAGACGGGTCATCCTGTCCTTGGAGCATGTCACGTTCAAGAGGCGTCCAGGTGAGTGTTCCCCTAGCATGATGTCGGTCTTGCGTGCTTCGATGGACTGTTATGCCTGTTTCGTTCGTGTGGCTACTGCACCTGCTTGATTGAACGTGGGCTTGATGTGCCTGTTTTGGTTAATCGTGGGTCCGTTGCGTCTGCTTGATCGAACGTGGGACCCGATGTAAGCATGCTTGATTCGAACATGGGCAGATGTGCATGCTTCGATCAAACGCGGGACCACCGTGTACATGTTTCAAACGTCGGCCATGTCTTGTGCCTACTTTGACCGTACGGTTGATGTACTTGCTCGAGTGTCATCTTGCTACTTAGACCAAACACCGACCCAGCTAGCTTGACTTAACACCGGACTCGATGCTTTGACCAAACACCGGCCTTGCTGTTTGCTTTGCTCGAACGTGGGACCCGATGTGAGCAAGCTTGTTTTTAAAAAAATGAACCTTGTGTGCTCAAATGTAAATGTGGGTCCCGTAGAAAGCGTTGAAGCGGCTTTCCGAGCAGCCCGGGAGAGCGTTGAAGTGTTGGAGCTGAAACGCCTTCTTCCGGAGAGAGAGCTTTGATTGGGGACGGCTGTGTCTGCTTCGACCAATCTGGGGATGGGATCAAGTGAGACCCGCCGCGTGCCTGACTGAACGTCGACCCTGTGTTTCGATTGAAAACCGGCCCTACTGCGTGCGCCTATTTTATTCGAATACCATCCTTGTGACTTTGATCAATACCAGACTTGAAACTTGATCAATACCGGACTTGTGACTTGATCAATACCGGACTTGTGACTTGATCAACACCGGACTTGAAACTTGAGCAATACCAGACTGAGACTTGAGCAATACCGGACTTGTGACCTGATCAACACCGGACTTGAGACTTGAGCAATACCGGACTTGTGACTTGATCAATACCGGACTTGTGACTTGATCAACACCGGACTTGAGACTTGAGCAATACCGGACTTGTGACTTGATCAATACCGGACTTGTGACTTGATCAACACCGGACTTGAAACTTGATCAATACCGGTGTTTGGAACCAATACCATCCTTGTGTACTCCAACGTGAATGTGTGTTCTGTCGTGTGTGACTACACATCTCACGCATTTTTATACAAGTACTGACTCATGTATTTTATTATAGAATGAAGAAAAGAACTCCTGTTGAGATGTCTTCTGGGGATAATGCTGGTGCCAAGTCAGGAGGTGTTGACAGCTTCAAAGATATGCCGAACATTGATGATGAGTTGTTCACCGCGCCCTTTCAACTATATGAAAATATCCGTTCCACAAGATAACCCTTCTCCTATTGACTTCAAGGTTTTTCATGCTCCGCTGGGCCCTCATGAAGGATGGATGAGACGTATGTTGAGCAATGAGTACATCAAAGATAACTTGACCAGAGCGCAGATTATTGATGCATCTTGAGTGTTGAAACGGCTCGAGAGGATGTTAAAGTGGTTTCTGGTGCGAACGTTGAGGTGGATCCCGGAGAGAGTGTTGAAGAAGGATTCTGAAGCGAACGTGGGTCCCGAAGAGAGCGTTGAGGCGGCTCTTGAATAGACCATTGAAGTAGCTTCTGCTAGAGGGAGAGTTGAAGTGTTTCCCTTTCGATTCGATTTACCCTTGCGAATTCCATGCTTCTTGACTGACCATCTCTCTCATGTTGAAGAATTCCTTGATCGACGGTGAAGGAACTTCATGCTGAGCCTCAGTCCCCAAGGTGGTTTACATGGTTTGTTCGTAGTGGTTGTTGTCGAGCCAGATATGGAATATCTTGGAAATTGTTTCATCATTGTGGGAGTCGTGCATGTGGTACTGGAGTTGGAGTTGACGGACGTGCAGGATGTTGTATCTCGGTGGTTTTCCTCTTGCTGCTTCAGGGAACTGCTTACAGAAGGCTGGAGGTTGTATCGCATGTTGGTGAGATATATGCCCCTACAAACATTATGAGGCTCTTCATTACGGCAGGCCTGGTTCTTTCTATCAGGGCATATGTTGTTGTAGATGAGCGTTCAACGGCTCCAGAGGATGACCAAAAGCGCGGATTCTCCAACATAGCATGATAGACATGTACCACTGTCTGATAAAGTGACTCGCCCGGATCTTGTTCGACCACTGTCTAATAGAGTGACTCGCCCGGATCTTGCTCGATATGACGCATGGACATCGTTATCTTCTTGAGGCTGCTCCCTTGAGGTATCGGCTCCAGTGGAAGATTGCCGTCATAGAGCGTTGATACATTGCACCGGCATTCTTTAAACCAAATGGCAGTATGGTATAATAAAAATTTCCGAGAGGAGTTCGAAAAGCTATCTTACTTGCATCATGCTCGTACATCCTTATCTGGTTGTAGCCGCTACATCCATCCATGGAGGAGAACATGTCGATGTTAGGTAGAGGAGGATCGTTTTTGGAGCAGCACCTGTTCAAGTCTCTGAAGTCTATGCAGCACCTGATCTATCCATTTTCCTCGTGTCTGAATTATAACTGTTTAACCGACTTGGATCCAGGTATGACATGTAGATGATGGGTGACCAATTTTCATCTAAATCCGGAATTTCTTCATATCTCCAAGCGAATATGTCCTGGTACTCTTTGAGAAGTTCCACGAGCTTCGTGCGTTTATCCGTACACAAGGTTGAGCTGATAGAGATAGGCCTAGGAGATTCCTCAACGATTTCAATCTCATCAGTTGTGGAGTTGGTGCCATCTTACAGCTGTTGTGGAGCATCTAGCACTTGTTCTTGTGGTTCGTTATTATTGTAGCATTCCATTGGGTGGAGAGACTGGGTAATGCTCCCCGCTAATTGATAATGGCAAAGAACCGTATACCGTTTTCCCTTTCTGGTCACGACTCGCCACAAAAGTTCGTTCCCTCTTCGTGTGAACGTGGGTCGTGGCTTCACAGGATGGAGAAGAATGCTTCGTCAGCAAAGATGCATCGTGGGTTTTAGCCCTCAATGATGCAAGCCGGTCTTCTTCCTGAATTGATGCCCACGTGGGGAGTGGGACGCAACGAACTTGTCTGATTCTTTCCGCGGAGCTTCTCCCGTATGTCTTTGGTTTGGTTTCCCTAAGTCCGTCATTGTGTAGGCTTCCGTATGACCTTGCCTGGGAGAACCTTGGATGTCCTGAGAGTCTTGAGAGTAATCACATTCGAAGACGCTCCTGTGTAGATAAGGGCCGCCTTGAACTCTGAATCCTTGATGCGTGCGGTGACATGTAGGGCACGGTCGTGACCTTCCTCTAGTTGATTGCAGCAAAATGTCTCCGCGCGCTGATTCTTCGAGAGGTGTGAAAGTTCGCATAAACTTTCCACTAGAGAAACCGCTTCCCGATCCACCGGCCTATGGTTCATAGTGAAACTATTGACTTGAGGAGGATCGTTGTGAGGATCAGTCCCCAGTGTAGGAGTCTCCATGATAGGACCGCTCATATCTGATGTCGCTTCTTTGATCAGGTCCATAGAGGTCCGCGCCGCTGAAGTACCTTCTCCGGTGCGTTGAATGCGTTCCTTTTTTGCTCCAGGGGCTGTCGCGGCTCTTGTGGCAATCGATCAGTTAATGTCTTAAGATAAGTGAGTACCTCTTTCTGAGTTGCGGCCATATCCATTTGAGTCTTAGCAAGAACTTCCTGCTTCTCCATCAAGTCTGCAATGGTAATGGGGTATGGTCCTCCTCTCGTCCCTCCGGCTCCTCGTCCCGATGAAGGAGTGGAAGTTGTTGCTCCGGTGACTACCAGAGGTGTTACACTTGATGAGATACCGGGATTTGCGGCTCTCTTCCTCAAGCTCTTCACAGTGATGGGAGGTGTTACACTTACTAGAACATCTCCCGGCTACGCTGGCACCGGTGGTAGAAGTGACGGCTCCATAAGATGTATTGACCACGGTAGCTCCACTAACCTATGGTTCTGTACATCGACACCAGAGTGTTATCCACACTAGCTCCATCGAATTGATTGCTTGATCCGGACACGAGGTCTACCATCTTGAAATGGATTGATGATTGAATTGGTCCTAAGATCTACCCTTTTTGAAATTGATAAAATTGAATCGGATTTTGAAGAAATTGACTTTACAACCGAGAGATTAACCTCCCCTGTGGTCGCCAATTGTTTATGGGTGAAAACTATCTCTGCCGGTTTTGGTAATTTGGGGTGTGTGGATGAGAAATGAGTCTAAACCTTAAACAAATGCACTACATGGGAGTGCTTGTAGATTCGAGAAATCAATCTGTGCAAATCCGGCCTAAACGAAGAAATGGCCGTTCCATACTTGTTTCGGTCACAAAGTGAAGGAGATGGGGTTGATCTTAGGGAGGGAAGCGAAGAAGGTGTTGAGATTGTGAAGGTATTGGCTATGTATGACTTGTATCAGAAAGCTGAACTGGCTTGCGGGATATAAGCTATCAGTTCCGGTATTTGAATACGATGGTATCAACACTTGCCTCTGTTGTCTGGACTTGTTCTTTTTTTGGAAATAGGGAGGAGAACCTACAGTATTTATACGAGTCATTTGAGCCTTATTCACGTCTCTCGTGGGAAGTGGAGGAAGTGGAGTGATGGAGTAGTGGAGTAGTGTGTTAGTGTTACACGACCAGTCTTGCCCACTTCTCTTGTCATCTCTAACCGTCCATGACTTCCTGACACGTTCTTGTGATGGCGCGTTGCACGCTACACGCTGTAAACCGCCAGACCAATACCCCAGTATATATCCCTCAGTTTGTGACATGATTGATGTCTCGAGTGTGTGGATCGTGGGACCCGCAGAAAGTAGCATGTAATGCTAGATTAAATAACTAAGTTATTTAGAAAGTAGATACTTGTGAAGTACCGTGTGTATTCTATGCAAGTACTGCATCATGGTGTGGTAAAGTAACAGGTGGTGATCACCATGACGCCTCACTGACCAATTAACTCCTGACCAGGGTTGTATAACCAAGCCGGTGAAGTTGGACGGACGAGATGATCTTTGAGACACTCATTTGCGACCGTTGGTGGAATTAGGGTTTTTGAAGAGGTGCGCAAGCATCACTCTTCAGCTTGGTCGAATCCAAGCTTGGGATACAATTTTGGCAGGGCCGATCTTGCATGTGTGTGGACGACATGACGGTGTAGGCGCCCATACCTCATTGTCTCATGAAAGTGTGATCTGCGCCACTCAATTTGTCCGGCGAAGTTGAGTGGTCGAGATCAATTTACAACAGAAATCTGGTGCCGCAAAACCCGCGCATCATGCCCACTTCGGGCGCGCGTTTCAAGACGACCAAGCCTGGTCGGTCTTGGCCGATCAGTCCGGCATGCATACAGTGGGATGGTGTACACGCCTGTTCTTCATTGTCCCATAGAAACGTGATCTAAGCCACTCAATTTGTTCGGCAAATTTGAGCGGTCGAGATCAGTTTGTGGTTGGGAAGTGTGACCACGCCTAGCTTGGGCGTGCGAATCGAGGTGTACATCCAAGTTTGGTCTTGGTCGATCGGGTGTGGAGGTAGGTGGGCCCGCAGTAATCGTGTTGATACTTACCGGACCTGCTTAGTCTATTCCTGGACCCTTCATCCGAGCAGGAGAAAAGGGACGCTCTTGATCGCGACACAAACCCTAATTAGGTTTTGCTGGCCGTGTGTCATACCCAGTTTGGGGCGCACGAATCAAGACGACCAACCATAGTTGGTCCTGACCGATCAGTCAGGTATGTAGGCGGGCCCACGGTGTTTGTGTTGACATGCTCTGGGCCCTTTGAATCTACATCTACACCCTCCATCTATGCCTGTGAAGATGGATGGTTGAGACTGTTTTGCGATACATGTAATGTGCCGCAAACCCTAATTTAGGGTTTTTCGTCCATACTGCTTTGGCTTGGACGGTTTGGAAAGCTATGCCACTCTTTTGGGGAGGCCGACCATGCGGGGCCCGCGTTGGGTCGGTAGTGAATATTCCAATACCTGCTTGGGGTCATGGATTCGATCTAAGCTATCACATCATGCTGGTGAAATTGGATGGTCGTGATCGTTTCTGAGACTGATATGGACAGTCCAGATTCAAATATGCTCAATCGGGCTAGTATAACACACCGAGAGATGTATGCTCAATCGGGCTAGTATAACACACCGAGAGTTGTAGCCTGTACGGGTATTTCGTACATGCTTCTTTATTAATTCTTGGAGGTTCGTGTTGCTCTGCTGAGAACAACACTCAGTCGTCATGCCGCAACGATAATGAGTACATGAAATACAAGGCTGGTCATGCATTAATTAATAATGGGATTGTTGTAAATTCAATTGGATGAATTTCGTGGGATTTGTTGCCACATGCTCCATTCTAGGTGAATTAGTAAAGTGAAGAAGTATTCATCACTCATTAATGGCTTTATCTTTTGCAAGATGTTAGCGCATAATTTTTGCTTTTACGATTTTAGCCTTAAATGAAAATACACCATCAACATCAGGGAAGGAGGTTGAGCTTTTATGCGGACAGCTGGTGAATACATGCATCAACGGTATGGCTCCCATCTACCGCGCCTTGCTAGAGAACCTGCGTTTCCAGACATTCTCCGAACTCCATGAAGCTGCCAGACGACCAGCAACGACAGCACCAGCGTTATTGTAAAGGGCTAGACCGACCAGAACCGAAGACATGCGTGAAACTCGCGGAAATAGGCGTCTCCTCGGCGAACAATTTAACACTGGCCCCTCCTCTGTAAGCGTAGTAAACGAGGGAAGGAAAAGGAAAGCCCCAGCTGCAGACCAGCAGCCTAAACGTGAAGCACCATCACGACGGGGGACTCCGCCACGGAAGGCCGCCGCTAAAGCTCCCATGCGTCATCACGAAGCTGAAGGAAATACCCTGGATTTCCCATTTCCCATTGAGGAGGTGATCGATCTCTTTGAAGCATAGATTCAAGACGATGTTATCAGACTACCATCTCTCAGACGCCCACCGACTGAGGCCGAGATGGCAAACCCCAAATATTGCCACTACCACAGATTTGTTCACTACCCAACCAGTGATTGCAACAGACTAAAACATATCTTCAAATAAAATATAGAAGCAGGGGAACTCCAACTAGGAAACGAGGGAGTACATCGAGACCCACTTCCAGTAAGGAGTTGTGGGGTCTCCGGGGACTCCGTAAATGAGACTGTGCAGTCCATGATGCAACACGTATGCGAAATTCTCTACCTTTCCAAGGTACATCGCCAAGATATTTTCGCGGCTCTCAATCGCATTGTGTCAGGCAAACGGCTTTTTCCCTCCATGGAAGTCAAGTCAGGAGCCCAAGCTCTCCCAGCAAGCGGAATTAAAAAGGACAACTGGGGACTGCTGACCACGTCCTATTTAAGAGGTACCGAATTAGACAATACGCTCATCGACGCGTCCTCTGACTTCAACATTATTACTTTCAAGACTCTGAAAGCAGTGGGGTTTACGAGGAAAGAGGCTACCCGATCCCCATCCGTGATTAAGAACCCGGAAGGGGAAGCCTTGAACGTGCACGACTACATCAACCTCGAGGTCAAGATGGGAGACGCTATAACGCGTGGCAAATTCCACATTGTCAAAGAACTGGATTATGAAATAATTTTGGGGAACTTTTGGGTACTCGACAACCAGGCGAAATTAGATGCATCCCCTCTACCAATGTCAACGCCCGAAAGGATCTCCAACGAACCGTCCCACTTGCTGCCACATTGACGAGTTACCGATGGAATCCAGACGCCTGAAGAAGACCTGTTGGCGCTAACTCGTGGATTCCAAACGCAAGTAAGTCTGGCCGAACGAGCTTCTATACAACCAGTCATTTCTTCCCATATTCCGTCATGGGGACTCAGCGCGATTATTGGCACGGACGCTGTCAAGAGATGTGAATGGGGCGCTGGACCATTCAAACGCTTTGTAAAGAATTTAGAAACTTCCATCGAGACCAACGAGACCAAGATTCAAACGGATGCACAACACCTGAACCCATTTTCAATCGGAGATATAGTGGTCAAAGTAAACTCATTTCAAGTTGGGAAGATGACGGTAAAAATAGATGTTCGGGTTGGTTCGCCTAATGAAAAAGAAGACGAACCGTATCTGGTGGCAGACGTTCTTTTAGGAGGATACTGCAAGCTCATCAACACAGACAAGCCGGAAGGCGTGATAGTTCACTCGCAATGGCTCAAGCTTTCCAATCCCTAAAATGTTGTACTTTCTCATCCACTCTCCCTTTAGTATTTCCTTCAAACAGTTTCTATTGATATTTGTATATCCCCGAGATGAATACACCGTTTGTATTCTTCTCCGGAGTTTCATTTTCATTCAAAAAAAAAAACACATACATTTCTTTCCGAATGGGTTTTCCAAATCTCAGAGAAATACATCAAACTAACCCAAAATCATTGAGAAACTATTAACCATCATATCACAACCAGAAAGCCAAAACCATGTCAGAAATACCTTACTCAATTATTCAAAAAACACAAGCGGAACGTTAATTGGCGAAACTCTAACTTCGCCACGAATACAAAGAAGGTAAAGATGAGTCTACAAAAACATCAGGACGACTACGCAACAAACAGAAATGATAAAAGGGAGAAGCTAGTCATCGAAAGATGGAACACGAGTCGCCTCGGTCATGGCTATTTTCAAGCACTTTCCCCAACAATCTCTCGGGCAGCAAAGATTCCATTCGACGGCATCAGCAGTAGCAACCTCAATATCCCATCTTGAAGCAACCTCAGCAGCAACAGCGCCCATCTCTTTCCCAGCACCCGTTTCAACAACTGGTCCAGCATATGCCACCACGACGCCCCTAATGTCGCCGACAACATTTCCGGCGTCAACTCCGAAGGCCGTTTCGGTCCCATCAAACGCAGCGTTTTCCTCAAAGGTTTTCTCAGCGACCTTTCGAGGAGGATTTCCTGATTCATATGCATCGGAATCGAGAATTATGACGTCGTCCTGAACAAAGAAGTTACGTTAGATTTCCTTTAAAGGTTCCACAGACTCAGTTTTCCGTCGTTTCAACCTGGAAGCGGTCCGATCTGCCCTAACACTGGACTGAGAAGAGGCTTTGCTGCACTGAAGCCTCTTAACGCACTAGGGCTCTTCATCACCTTCTCATTCCTCCTCCATGTTCACCGTGCCCAAGAAAGTCTGAACACGCGCCCGCACTTCACCAAGATAGATGGAAGGAAGGTCCTGGATAATTCCGCCAGCTTCATGGAACAGAGATTCGATTCTATCTAATACCTCCTCATGAGAAGAAAACTGGTTTTCGGGGAGTCCAAGGTTTTTCTCCGAAGAATTAGAGGTACGGCTGCCTCTGGAAGATCCCATTATACACTACAAAAAAACAGAGAAAATGAGCAAGTTTTCACCCTATCTATACCAACAACATGCGTAAAGAAGAAGATAAAATGGAAACCGGGATAAAAACACGAGATGATACCTGTGAAGAGAACGAGCATGATTTTCAGGACGAACTGTACGAATGGAGAATTCAAGATCATCTCTTATGTTCAGCAGGACGATGTAGTCCCAAAAAATGGGGGGAAAGCTTTCCTACTAGCCGTGAATTAAGGTGTGACATCTGATCCTAATTAAACCTCTTTCTACCAGCCAATATAAGGGAAAGCCTCATGCCTGGATATGCGAAATAGTTAGGGTTTGGTGAAAGAACGTGTTTAAGACACACTCGCTCGTGTTTTGCTTTTTCGCCGCCAGCGCTGATAATCGGAAGCAAAGCCGGTAACGTAACCTGAGAATGAGGAGTAACGCCCCTTGTGGGCATAACACTCTCGGGTTTTAAAGAGAAAAGAAAATTTCTATTTGAGCCAAGTAAGGAAAAGAGGCAATTGGGCCCGCGAAGAAAAATCACCAACCTTTCCGTGCACGCCGCGCCTTGCCTTGGCCCCACCACGCCGAACCATCCTTGCACGCCTCACCTCGCCAAACCGCACCTTGCCATGGCCCCACCATGCCAAGTCGCCCACTCCATCGTCGCGGCCCCCATCATGCCAAGCCGACCATGCCATGACTTTCCGCGCTGACACCAACTCTCCAAGCCAGCGTCATGATATTCCCTAACCCAGCCAAGATGATGAGTAGCCGAATTAAGCCGACGCCTCTCACCTCACTATTTAACGATCTACACAGCAAATAAAAGCTATGCAAGGCCGCCAAACACGGGATCATGAACTCTCCTTACCTCTCGAATAAGGTTAGTCGGACTTTCCTGACCATCTTGCATGTCCTACGTTTCGATTCTGTCCTCGTCTGTCACCATCATATGCTTACCTCGCAACAAGGCACCTGTTCCGAGATAAGCAGGGGACTTAATGTTGATGGTGGCTTTTAACTTAGGGGTAAAGTTATAAAACCCTAGTCAGACAGTGACGTCACAGAACTTGAGTAATAATGTCCAAACCAAGCACATTTATTTAACCCTTTAATTTGTCTGCGAGAAAATTACCAGGGCACCTTTTCTTTAATGCTAATTAGGGTTACGACAAGCCAAAACCCTAATTCTCACACCGCACGTGCCAATGACTCATCATGCCAGCCACATCCTACCGCGCCAAGGCATGCCAACCATGCTAGCCACACCCTTGTGCCAATGGCGAACCATGCCAGCCGCACCCACCGCGCCAAGGCATGCCAACCATGCTAGCCGCACCCTTGTGCCAATGGCAAACCATGTCATCCACACCTAGCGCGCCAAGGCATGCCAACCATGCTAGCCGCACCTACCAAACCCTTGGCACCACATGCCAAGCCAAACCGCGCCAAGGCATGCTAGCCGCACCCTTGTGCCAATGGAAAACCATGCCAGCCACACCCACCGCGCCAAGGCGTGCCAACCATGCTAGTCGCACCCTTGTGCCAATGGCAAACCGTGCCAGCCACACCTACCGCGCCAAGGCATGCCAACCATGCCAGCCGCACTTACCAAAGCCTTGGCCCCACATGCCAAGCCAAACCGCGCCTTGCCTTGGACCTAGCCATGCTAGCCGCGCCATGCGCCAACGGCATGCCAAACCCTTGGCCCCATCATGCCAAGCCAAACCGCACCTTGCCTTGGCCCTAGCCATGCTAGCCGCACCTACCAAACCCTCGGCCCCACATGCCAAGCCAAACCGCACCTTGCCTTGGCCCTATCCATGCTAGCCGCGCCATGTGCCAACGGCATGCCAAACCCTTGGCCCCACCATGCCAAGCCAAACCGCACCTTGCCTTGGCCCTAGCCATGCTAGCCGCACCATGCGCCCTTGGCCCCGCCATGCCAAGCCAAACCATTCACGCCAAACCCTTGGCCCCACATGCCAAGCCAAACCGCACCTTGCCTTGGCCCCAGCCATGCTAGCCGCACCATGCGCCCATGGCATGCCAAGCCCTTGGCCCCTCCATGCCAAGCCAAACCATTCACGCCAAACCCTTGGCCCCACACGCCAAGCCAAACCGCACCTTGCCTTGGCCCTAGCCATGCTAGCCGCACCATACGCCCATGGAATGCCAAGCCCTTGGCCCCACCATGCCAAGCCAAACCATTCACGCCAAACCCTTGGCCCCACATGCCAAGCCAAACCGCACCTTGACTTGGCCCTAGCCATGCTAGCCGCACCATGCGCCCATGGCATGCCAAGCCCTTGGCACCACCATGCCAAGCCAAACCATTCACTCTAAAACCTTGGCCCCACATGCCAAGCCATACCGCACCTTGCCTTAGCCCTAGCCGTGCTAGCCGCGCCATGTGTCAACGGCATGCTAAGCCCTTGGCCCCACATGCCAAACACACCTAGACGTGCAACCATGCTGGCCTTCCCTACGCGGCTACCAAAAACGAAGGCGTGCGACGATCAACGGTCCCCCTTCAATTCCAGGAGCAAATACTAGCCATCCAAGGTTACCAGACGACGCATGGTAACCTTTGGCCCGAAAACCTAAGTTTGGCCACGCCAAACCATGCCATGCCAACGGCATGCCAACCTAGCCGCGCCACCATGTTGGCCTTCCCTACGGGGCTGCCAAAAAC
Organism: Papaver armeniacum; assembly: GCA_023531295.1. Taxonomy (NCBI): domain Eukaryota; kingdom Viridiplantae; phylum Streptophyta; class Magnoliopsida; order Ranunculales; family Papaveraceae; genus Papaver; species Papaver armeniacum. Next base: position 364,761 of record JAJJWW010006238.1, on the reverse strand, counting down.
GAAGGCGTGCGACGATCCACGGCCCCCCTTCAATCCTAGGAGCAAATCCTAGCCATCCAAGGTTACCAGACGACGCATGGTAACCTTTGGCCATGCCAAACCATGCCATGCCAATGGCATGCCAACCTAGCCGCGCCACCATGCTGGCCTTCCCTACGCGGCTACCAAAAACGAAGGCGTGCGACGATCCACGGTCCCCCTTCAATCCCATGAGCAAATCCTAGCCATCCAAGGTTACCAGACGACGCGTGGTAATATTTGGCCCGAAAACCTAAGTTTGGCCACGCCAAACCATGCCATGCCAACGACATGCAAACCTAGCCGCGCCACCATGCTGGCATTACCTACGCGGCTACCAAAAAAGAAGGCGTGCGACGATCCACGGTCCCCCTTCAATCCCAGGAGCAAATCCTAGCCATCCAAGGTTACCAAACGACGCATTATAACCTTTGGCCCGAAAACCTAAGTTTGGCCACGCCAAACCATGCCATGCCAACAGCATGCCAACCTAGTCGCGCCACTATGCTTGCCTTCCCTACGCAGCTACCAAAATGAAAGCGTGCAACGATCAACGACTATATTTCCTCTTGAGATGCGAAATCTCGACCGTCGAAGGTCACTAAGCTAGCAAGTCTCCCCAGTGCGACTTGATAGGCAACAACAACATACTACATGTTTTCCACAAAAACATTCGAGACATCAACACATATCACAAACTGGGGGATCCTCTTTGGGTATTGGTTTGGCGGTTTACAGCGCGCGGCGTGCACTACGCCCGTCATAAGGAAGTGTCATAAGGATGAGGCGGTTAGTAAATACAGGGAGTTAATGGTAAAACGTTCTTTTTATGGAACATCAATTCCATGTGATGCATTCAAGGAATCCTTCTTCGTTACGAAACAATGAATCAAGTTATGTTCTTTTCTACTTGTTATTAGTCACAAATTATCACCAACCGTAGGATAGCAGGTCCGCTTAGCTAGCCCCAAAATCCCTAATTTCACCGAGTAACAGTCCGCTTAGTTATCGATTCTATTCAAAAGAACCACCGTGATGTCCGCTTACAAGATGTAATTCCCAGAATGCATTAAGATCTATGAATTTAGGTTTAGTACTAGTAGTTAAACTCGGTTCGCTTGGTTCACTTTCTAGCGTTGTTTCTACACACAATTGCTCCACGGAATCCCTCCGCAAGGTCTCGTGTTTTCTACTTGTGTAAAGTGTCGAGAACGATTACGTATTCCCTAACTTATACTAGATATAGATCAATTAACAAATCAATTTAGTGTGCACTCCAAACAATTTATCAATCAATCATGAATGTCTTTAAGATCACTCCTATTAGTAAAAACAATCGATAATCATGTGAAAAATCTCAAGATAGAATTGAAAACAAAAACTCAAATCATATGTTTAAAAACTAGGAATTCATCCTCAATCAATAAAATTAACTACTCATGTTAAAAGAGTTCACACAAAGAATAAGAAAAGAAAAGAATTGTGTGTGTAGAAGGTGTGTAGAAGTTGTAGAAAACTTCTCTATTTATAGGCTTCAATATTCTCCAATTCTTCCAAGGAATAGAATCCTTTTCCTTTTGCAATTCAATTTCCAATTCCAAGCTTTTCTCAACTCTTCCATCTTCTCTTTCCAAATTTGAGTCCAATTCTCCATCCAATTCCAAGCCCAAGTCTTCACATCCATGAGAGAGGTCCATAGAAAATTCTGGAATTTTGCTCGCCGGAAAACTGGGATTGTGGCCGGAATTTGGCCGGAAAACGCCGCCGCCGGTCGCCTGAAAATTTCTCCGTTAAGAGAATATTCGACGGAATATTCCGTCCGGTCCTCCGTTAGGACTAACGGTCAAAGTGGTCGACCGTCAGTCAACTGTTAGTCAGCGGGTCAAGTCAGATGAGGGAGTCAGATGAGTTAGCTACCGAGTCAGCTTCTGATTCAGCTGACTGGTCTGGCTGGGCTGGGTCACTGAGCTAAATCGGTCATCGCCGAGTTGACTCGCTGAGCATCGAGAACTGACACGAGTTTCCTCTGTTTTTGGGCATTTCTCAGGCCACTTTAGGCCGATCATTCTTGCAATTGCACAACCTAATCATTCATCAAACAGCTTCACTTCATACCACCCATCCATTCATACTCAATCCAGTTGTTGTAGTTAAACTGCAATTCAGCAGCTTTTATCAGCTCATTTCATCGAGACCAAATCAATAGCACCACCAACAAGATCGCTAACCCAAGTCTCGATCGAAATCATCAAATTGATTATAACCCACCTATCTTCCCAGCTTCCTTTCAATTTCACTCTCAACAACATCGATTTCTCTTCTTAGCAAGCATCAATTCTACACCCAACAACAGCAAAAACCAACTTCGACATACCCATCTTCGATTCAACGAAAGAAGAAGTTCATCACCGTCTTCCATTTCTTGTACTTCATTGAACCCATCTTCTCGTATATCGAAACTCATAATCTCCTCATCATTTCGTATAACAAAGAAACAACAAATCTTGATGAACCGCAAACCCATCTCCCAAAGATCTTCTCTGGATCTCAAAACAGCTAGTACCCTTTCTGAGATCGACAACAACATTGCTTCTGCCGTGAATTTCATCCTCTTTCTCGCCGATTTGCCTAGCCAATTCCGTACTCAGATCGAGATCTACCTCCGAACAGCAACATCATCTCTTCTCCTGTATCTCGATTTGCTTCAACTCTTGTTTCTTCTTAATCTCGATTTACCACGAGATCCCCTCGATTTGCTCTCTCAATTCCTCTGCCATTAATCTCGATCTACTTCTCTCTTTCTCGATTTCGGTCTCAGCTTTTAATACAGCCGCTGTCTATTTTCTCACCTCCAGGCGAATGAAGAAAATGAGAGAAAACCATCTCTCAATTAGTAGGGTTAAGAGTTAGGGCCGGATATTTACACCCTCTGATATGATAAGGGGTACCCTGATGATAACCCCCCTTAGCCTTGACTAGGCCTGGCTTTAGTACTCCTCCACATTGGGTTGCCCCTTAACCTTGGCTGGGCTCCATATATCAATCTCCTGTAAAATGACAAGTTTGCCCTTTTGACTTAAATTGGGTGATTTCTTCTTCTTTTCCTCCGTGCGACTCCAAAGTAGCTATAAAACTCAAAACAAGCGTAAAATACATAATTTACAAGAAAAATAGCAAAGAAAGCATAAACTACTAGATAGTAAATTAGGTGTATTCTACACCTATCAAATTCCCCCACACTTAGACTTTGCTAGTCCTCGAGCAAATCAAACTAAAAACTCACAACTTCAAAGCGTTCAAGCGTCACAAGCATCCAAAGAGTTATGAGGACATAGAATTTCTGCATGCTAGTAATAAGAAGTTAGAAATACTAAAGAACATATTCTCGTTCTTAATTGTTGAGTGAGAAATAACCACACCATAATGAGAGAATGCGTGTTTGAGAAACGATCAATAAGCATTTCGCCTCGACTTCGCCTTACCAAATAAGATTTTATGATAATTGCACTCAAAAAGACAAACTTTTTATGGTTCTCACATGTGTGCAGTAGGAATGAAGAGAGAATTCCCGCAACACGTTGAATGGTGGGAAGGGTAACTTCCAAATATTTTTAAAAACCCACATCTTATAATATTTTGAAAAACCATTTTTCTGACGATCTCTAAGAAAGGAAATCAACCATTTATATTGAGGATGGGATTACTTACTTACCTTCACATCCGATCGCTAATTAAGATAACACCACTCTCACGGCATCCAATAGAAACGTCTTCCGCTCCTTGTTCTTAACTTCTTGGTCTTCGGTTTCAACTATTGATGATAAACCCTTGAATTTCATAAATCCTTGACAATTTATAACTCTTTTACCTTAAAACCTTGTCGCTTGAAACTTCCTTATAAATTTTCCTTGCCCACGGCTCATTAACAAAAACAAATATTTCTCTTGTTTTTCTCTTTCTTCTTTTTTTTTTTTTTTTTTTTTTTTTTTTTTTTTTTTTATATATATATATATATTTTTTTTTTTTTTTCTTGAAATAATCAAGAGAAATTAAATACAAAAATAAACCATGGCCGTGGGAGAAGTATTTTACCGCTTGATTCTTCACAACTTGTATCGCCTTGAAATCATAAACTTCAAAAATTTTCACCTTTTAATTTTCTTCGCTTTCATGAATAAGTCTTCATACTTGAATATAAAATTACCTCATTGTAGTGTAAGTCTTCAACATATATGTAAAAATCCGCTCTTTGTATGTTGCTTTACTTGTATTTGAATTTTGCTCTTTTTCTTGTTCTCGTTGCTCATAAACCTTAAACTTTTCCAACTTTCCTTGTAGATTTTGATGTCGCTCCTTGTTGATGATGAATGTGTTTCTATGGATCCGTTGTTGTCGAGAGAGAGAATGGTGCTAACTGCAAATCGAACTACAAGAAGGAAGCTTTCATCCATGGACGTCACCCTCATGATTGACAAAATTAGCACTCAAGAGATCAAAGAGTAGTGCTTTTATTGGTGGGAGGTTGGGTAGCTCACCATTCTACCCTAATTAACTTACGGTGACACACACTCAAAAGAAGCTCTTTAGTAAATGGAAGAATTCTGGTCGGTGCCTCTCATGATATGAATACGGGTAGTCTCCACTAATGATTGATCAAAGAACTCTAATAACGCATTTCTCCCTGCACCAAATTCGCATCACCGGCATGATTAAATCCATTATTTAACACTCTAACAAACAAGAAATCCAATGTAGTTCTCTAACATTTCCAAGTTCAATTATGTCGGTCAAAAACTCTATGTAAACATACCTAGAAATATGCTAGGGACTCTAAAATCTTTAAAAGTTGGAATTTTTATGTAAAACTTTTTTTCTTTTTTAAAATTTTTCATTTTTTTTGTAATTTTTGTTTTAAAAACATGCTTAACCACTCCCCCACACTTAAACCTTACATTGTCCTCAATGTAATTGAATCCTCCTAGTAAAGTCAAGGTGGGAAATTTTAACATGATAAGAAACAAGAAAAAGAAATAACAAAAAGCAAAAAAAAATAAGAAATACAAAACCGATGGGTTGCCTCCCATTAAGCGCTTGTTTTAAAGTCGACGGCCCGACTTGGCTCTTGCAAGATTCATTCCCCATATACTAACAATCTGAAAATTTGAGGATCCACCCATAATACCTGTTTTGCAAACAATAACTCCATACAAATATTAGCACAAGAAAACAATAGTGAAATTATCGCTCGATAGAAATTTCCCCCACACTTATTCTCGTCCACACTCGGAAGTGTATAAAGAACATAGAATTTGGGAATTTCCATGTATTCCTCTTGGCAAACCTGCATAGTGTTAGCATCAAGTGTTTCCAATGGTGGATATTTAGAAACAAAATCATCCAAAAATACTTTCGAAGCACATACATTCAAACCAATAAGAGGTAAAGGAGAAGAATCAATAAGCAAAGGGTTAGACAAACCTTTCAAAAATTCTTGTATTATAGAATCCTCTTCATCCTTAAAAAATTCAAGTGAATTACTTACCTCTTGTATATCGTGGTCCTCTATTAAACCTTGCAACCATTCTTCGTCGTTTTCTACCTTAACCATAGTTTCGGTATCATCATAATCATTAGCAAGTTCAATTGGGTCTTCCACAAAATCAATGAATGTGGTTTCATCCTCTATAATCATCTCTTCAACATTCTCATCATCGGAATCGGGCCATTCACTAAAATGATTCTCATCGGTATAGATTGTAAAATCTTCTTGTGCGGGTGTTACTCGTTTATAACAATAGGTAAGTCACACCCAATCTCCTCCTTTTGAATAGGTGAAGGATCGTTATTATGATCCGGAGTTGGAATAACTTCCTCATTGTTGCAACGTTCATACACTTCCGCGGACTCCCATCTTTCCCTAAGAAATTTTTTCCAAGCAATAAATGCATCTTCCTCAAGCTCGTCCTTTTGAATAGGTGATTGATCATTATTAAGATCAAGGCTTGAGTAATCTACACTAGCGTCATCAAAAGTTTCTAAAGGTTGGTCCTTTTCAACACAATCATCTTCATTTTCGGACTCACCATAATAAGAATCTTCATCGGTTTCATAACCTTTATCCCGACGTCGTTTAAGTTCCATATGAATGGTCCTACTAATTTCTGCGACAAGCTCTTCCGAGTCTCCATCATCTTCCAATTTGTATAATTTACGTGCAAGTTTCGACGTTCACACGCTTACCACCGTTAGACGGCATCTCCTCTTTTGGAAAAAGTGAAGGAAAAACACGATGAAGAGGAGTATATTCCAAATTGTTAGATGCATAACTATCCTTCCATCCGTGTGTTTGTCCACTTACATACCCGTCATAAGGTTGTTGATATGTATGAGAATATCCATAATGTTCTGTAGAAAATTTATCATAGCCAAAATATTGGTTTTGATTGTATCCTAAGGATGGTTGGAAGCTGTCATAATGTTGAGGTTGAAAACCGTATTGATTGTTGTAATATGCTTGCTCTCGTCCACCATACATGGCACCTGAAATAAGATTCAAAACTTAAGTTAGATACGGAATAGAATCCAACAAAGCAAGAATAAAGCAAAAAGAAAAATAAAAACAACTAAAATCATCCGTCGCTCCCTCTAGCCGCGCCAAAAATTTGATGCGTGTCGTAGGTGCAATCAAATTAATTAATACTTTACTACCTAATTAACTAGTAATATAGGGTAGTCAAGGTCGATCCCACGAGGAGCACGAGATTCTAGTTGTAAAAATTGTCACGAAAGGGGGGTGTAAAAGCAAAAGAAAATAAACAAAAGAAAATAAACAAAACAATTAAAAGATAAAGTTGAAAGCAATAAGAGAGACGAGATCAAGGAATCCTTCTTCGTTACGAAACAATGAATCAAGTTATGTTCTTTTCTACTTGTTATTAGTCACAAATTATCACCAACCGTAGGATAGCAGGTCCGCTTAGCTAGCCCCAAAATCCCTAATTTCACCGAGTAACAGTCCGCTTAGTTATCGATTCTATTCAAAAGAACCACCTTGAGGTCCGCTTACAAGATGTAATTCCCGAATGCATTAAGATCTATGAATTTAGGTTTAGTACTAGTAGTTAAACTCGGTTCGCTTGGTTCACTTTCTAGCGTTGTTTCTACACACAATTGCTCCACGGAATCCCTCCGCAAGGTCTCGTGTTTTCTACTTGTGTAAAGTGTCGAGAACGATTACGTATTCCTAACTTATACTAGATATAGATCAATTAACAAATCAATTTAGTGTGCACTCCAAACAATTTATCAATCAATCATGAATGTCTTTAAGATCACTCCTATTAGTAAAAACAATCGATAATCATGTGAAAAATCTCAAGATAGAATTGAAAACAAAAACTCAAATCATATGTTTAAAAACTAGGAATTCATCCTCAATCAATAAAATTAACTACTCATGTTAAAAGAGTTCACACAAAGAATAAGAAAAGAAAAGAATTGTGTGTGTAGAAAGGTGTGTAGAAGTTGTAGAAAACTTCTCTATTTATAGGCTTCAATATTCTCCAATTCTTCCAAGGAATAGAATCCTTTTCCTTTTGCAATTCAATTTCCAATTCCAAGCTTTTCTCAACTCTTCCATCTTCTCTTTCCAAATTTGAGTCCAATTCTCCATCCAATTCCAAGCCCAAGTCTTCACATCCATGAGAGAGGTCCATAGAAAATTCTGGAATTTTGCTCGCCGGAAAACTGGGATTGTGGCCGAATTTGGCCTGAAACGCCGCCATTGGCCGCCCGAAAATTTCTCCGCCAAGAGAATATTCGACGGAATATTCCGTCCGGTCCTCCGTTAGGACTAACGGTCAAAGTGGTCGACCGTCAGTCAACTGTTAGTCAGCGGGTCAAGTCAGATGAGGGAGTCAGATGAGTTAGCTACCGAGTCAGCTTCTGATTCAGCTGACTGGTCTGGCTGGGCTGGGTCACTGAGCTAAATCGGTCATCGCCGAGTTGACTCGCCAGAACAGAGAACTGGACAGAGTTTCCTCTGTTTTTTGGGCATTTCTCAGGCCACTTTAGGCCGATCATTCTTGCAATTGCACAACCTAATCATTCATCAAACAGCTTCACTTCATACCACCCATCCATTCATACTCAATCCAGTTGTTGTAGTTAAACTGCAATTCGGCACTTTTATCACCACTTTCATCGAGACCAAATCAATAGCACCACCAACAAGATCGCTAACCCAAGTCTCGCCAAATCATCAAATTGATTATAACCCACTGCTATCTTCCCCAGACTTCCTTTCAATTTCACTCTCAACAACATCGATTTCTCTTCTTAGCAAAGATCAATTCTACACCCAACAACAATGCAAAACCAACTTCGACATACCCATCTTCGATTCAACAGCAACGGGTTCATCACCGTCTTCCATTTCTTGTACTTCATTGAACCCATCTTCTCGTATATCGAAACTCATAATCTCCTCATCATTTCGGACAACAACAACAACAAATCTTCTGATGAACCGCAAACCCATCTCCCAAAGATCTTCTCGGATCTCAAAACAAACTAGTACCCTTTTCGAGATCGACAACAACATTGCTTCGCCGTGAATTTCATCCTCTTTCTCGCCGATTTGCCTAGCCAATTCCGTACTCGGATCGAGATCTACCTCCGAACAAAGAACATCATCTCTTCTCCCGTATCTCGATTTGCTTCAACTCTTGTTTCTTCTTAATCTCGATTTACCACGAGATCCCCTCGATTTGCTCTCTCAATTCCTCTGCCATTAATCTCGATCTACTTCTCTCTTTCTCGATTTCGGTCTCAGCTTTTAATACAGCCGCTGTCTATTTTCTCACCTCCAGGCGAATGAAGAAAATGAGAGAAACCATCCCATGCGTTAACGGTTTTATGGAATATCAATTCCATGCGTTAACGGTTTTATGGAACATCAATTCCATGCGTTAACGTTACCACCTCCTCCCATTTATTCACCCATTTTTCCATTCCTTAATGAGACCGGAGTACGTTTCACTTCGACTTGTATAAATAGGTCTTACCTATTTCCACCGAACGACAAGTTCAGTCAGGGGCATACACCACTCAGAAAACATTTTCTAGCTTTTTATAAGTTAGCTTCCCACTTTCTGATACAAGTCATAACATAATTACTCTTCCAGAATCAACTATTCTGGTCTCATCACTTTCCTTGCTTCCCTCCCCAAAACCAACCCATTCTCATCCACTTTGTGACCGAAGCAAGTCCGGAACGGCCATTTCTTGGTTTAGGCCGGACTTGTACAGATTGATCTCTCGAATCTAAAGTACTCCCTTGCAGTACATTGTTTAGGGTTTAAATTCGTTTCTCAACCACACACCCGAAATTACCGAAATCAGCAGAAACCATTTTCACCCACAAACAATAGGGTATCTTGGTTTTCCTTTAACCTGGTCTAACCACCAGGATGGTAACTGCCATATTGAGGAGAGATTAGATAGAGGTATGGCTAACTCTATTTGGATTGCTCTATTCCCCAATGCTAGTCTTAGAAATTTAAACCATTTAGGATCTGATCACTCCTCCATCCTTCTAAATACCAACATTCCCAGTCATGATGGATTTAAGCCTTTTAAATTTTTTGGTCTCTTCCAGGAGGAACTGAAATGTAGAGACATTATTAAATCCTCCTGGGAAACCAACTTTCAGGGATCTAAGGCTTTTGTCCGGGTTAATAGATTAGATATAGTGAAAAAAGAAATCAGTAGGTGGAATAGGAATGATTTTGGTAAAATAAAACATAATCTTAATAAGATGAACAATCAGTTAGACCAAATTATGACTAATCCTGATGTTAGACTAAATGACCAATTCCTCTTAGAAACCAAGGTTGAAATCCAAAAACTCTATGATTATGAAGAATAACTATGGAAAATTAAAGGTAGAGAAAATATTACTCTCTTAGGTGATACAAATACTCATTACTTTCACCAAAATGCCATCATAAAAACAAAGGAGAAATAATATTGCTGGTTTATATGATAGAAATAATACTTGGGTTGAAGGGAGGGATAATATTGCTTTTTGTCTTAATCATTACTTTGAATCTCTCCTCACTACTTCTAGTCCTATAATAAATTATGACATTGTTAATCTAATCCCTACTTTGATTACCCATTTGGATAATGAACATCTTACGAGGTCTCCCTCTGAGGAGGAAATACAAACTGCTCAGTTTGGTATGCCACTGTTGATGGTGGTTTTTAGCTTCGGGATAAAATCGTACATCTGGCATGATGTCACTAGGACCAATAGCCCATTTATTGAAACAATCACCATATTTACGTAAGAATTACTAGGGTACCTTTTTTTATACATGTGTTATGTTCCACGACAGAACCCTTAGTACTAACTGACGTCACCTCAGTATACACCTAACCCTAATTCTCCCACCGTGCCAATGGCAAACCAGGCCAGCCATGTCTCTGCACCAAGGCATGCCAACCATGCCAGCCGCACCACCGTGCCAATGGCAAACCATGCCAGCCACGTCTCTGCGCCAAGACATGCCAACCATGCCAGCCGCACCACCGTGCCAATGGCAAACCATGCCACCCACGTCTCTGCGCCAAGGCATGCCAACCATGCGAGCCGCACCACCGTGCCAATGGTAAACCATGTCAGCCACGTCTCTGCGCCAAGGCATGCCAACCATGCCAGCCGCACCTTCTTGCCAATGACAAACCATGTCAGCCACGTCTCTGCGCCAAGGCATGCCAACCATGCCAGCACGTCTTTGCGCCAAGGCATGCCAACCATGCCTGCCGCACCACCGTGCCAATGGAAAACCATGCCATCCACGTCTCTACGCCAAGGCATGCCAACCATGCCAGCCGCACCACCGTGCCAATGGCAAACCATGCCACCCACGTCTCTGTGCCAAGGCATGCCAACCATGCCTGTCGCACCACTGTGCCAATGAAAAACCGTGCCAGTCACGTGTCTACACCAAGGCATGCCAACCAAGCCAGCCGAACCACCGTGCCAATGGCGAACCATGCCAGCCACGTCTCTACGCCAAGGCATGCCAACCATTCCAGCCGCACCACCGTGCCAATGGCAAACCGTGCCAGCCACATCTCTGCGCCAATGCATGCCAACCATGCCAGCCGTACCACCGTGCTAATGGCAAACCATGCCAGCCAAGTCTCTGCGCCAGGGCATGCCAACCATGCCAGCCGCACCACTGTTACAATGGCAAACCATGTCAGCCACGTTTCTGCGCCAAGGCATGCCAACCATGCCAGCCGCACCACCGTGCCAATGGCAAACCATGCCAGCCACTTCTCCACGCCAAAACGAAGGGTTGCAATAATCAACGGCTACCCTTCTCTTCGAGATACAGATCTCGACCATCCAAGTTCGCCACCTAACGCACGGCAACTTGCGGCCCAAGGCCAAACACCACGGTTTGCACCAAACCCTAGTTTTGGCCGCGTCTATACCATGCCAGCCTCTCCTTCATGTCATTGGCTGCCAAAACAAAGGGTTGCAACGATCAACGACCACCTTTCTATCTAAGATGCGGATCTTAGCCGTCCAAGTTCACCACCTGACGCATGGTAACTTGCGGCCCAAAGCCAAAACACACGGTTTGCACCTAAACCCTAATTTGGCCGCGCCTACTCTTTGACAAGGCCATGACTCAACGCTGGCTGCTAAAACGAAGGGTTGCAATAATCAACGGATACCCTTCTCTTTGAGATGCAGATCTCGACCACACAAGTTCGCCACCTGACGCATGGAAACTTGCGGCCCAAAGCCAAACCACACGGTTTGCACCTAAACCCTAATTTGGGCGCACCTACTCTTTGACAAGGCCATGACTCAACGCTGGCTGCTAAAATGAAGGGTTACAATAATCAACGGCTACCCTTCTCTTTGAGATGCAGATCTCGACCACACAAGTTCGCCACTTGACGCATGGCAACTTGCGGCCCAAAGCCAAAATACACGGTTTGCACCTAAACCCTTATTTGGCCGTGCCTACTCTATGACAAAGCCATGCTCAACGCTGGCTGCTAAAACGAAGGGTTACAATAATCAACGGCTACCCTTCTCTTTGAGATGCATATCTCGACCACACAAGTTCGCCACCTGACGCATGGCAACTTGCGGCCCAAAGCCAAAACACACGGTTTGCACCTAAACCCTAATTTTGCCGCGCCTACTCTTTGACAAGCCATGACTCAACGCTGGCTACTAAAACGAAGGGTTGCAATAATCAACGGCTACCCTTCTATTTGAGATGCAGATCTCGATCACACAATTTCGCCACCTGACGCATGGCACTTGCGGCCCAAAGCCAAAACACACAGTTTGCACCTAAACCCTAATTTGGTCGTGCCTACTCTATGACAAAGTCATGCTCAACGCTGGCTGCTAAAACGAAGGGTTGCAATAATCAACGGCTACCATTTTCTTTGAGATGCAGATCTCGACCACACAAGTTCACCACCTGACGCGTGGCAACTTGCGGCCCAAAGCCAAAACACACGGTTTGCACCTAAACCCTAATTTGACCGCGTCCACTCTATGGCAAAGCCATGCTCAACATTGGTTGCTAAAACGGAGGGTTGCAATAATCAATGGCTATCCTTCCCTCTGAGATGTGGATCTCGACCGGTCAAGTTCGCCACCTAACTTACGGCCCAAAGTCAAAACATCACGGTTTGCATCTAAACCCCAAATTTGGCCGCGCCTATTCTTTGGCAAAGCCATGTCGACTCTACCATGGCTACTGGCATGCCACCATGCCACACGTAACACCTTGCTACACGTTTTCCACGAAAACACTCGAGACATCAACACATGTCACAAACTGGGGGATGCTCATTAGGGTATTGGTTTGGCGGTTTATGCCCGTTACAAGAAAGTGTCATAAGAATGAGTCGGTTAGTAAATACAAGGAGTAATGGTGAAACGTTTCTTTCATTATGGAACATTAATTCCAGGCGTTACCCGTTACCACCTCCTTCCACTTTACTCAGCCGTTCCCATTTCTTACGAGACCAGAGTACGTTTTGTTACGACTTGTATAAATAGGTCTTACCTATTTCCACCAAACAACAAGTTTTTGGGGGAGGAGCATACAACACTCAGAAATCACTTGCTAGCTTTCCCATTTGTTAGATTTCACTTTCTGATACAAGTCAAACAACTACTCTTCCAGAATCAACTATTCTGGTCTCAACACTTTCTTCGCTTCCCTCCCTAAAACCAACCCTTCTCCTTTACTTTGTGACCGAAGCAAGTATGGAACGGACATTTCTTGGTTTAGGCCGGATTTGTACAGATTGATCTCTCGAATCTAAAGTACTCCCTTGTGATGAGTGCCAAATATTGCATATTTCTACACCTTTTTATTGGCATTTAACTCATCTTTTGTGCTTAGAAATCAGATATTATCCCAAATTCTGTATTTTCCCTGTTTTCAAGAATAAATATTTGTACTAATTAATTTTGTGTTTTTAGGTAGTAAATAAAGCTCGGAGAAATTGAGGAGCCAAAAGAGCAGAAAATTGGAGACGAGCGTCTATGGAGCAAAAAGCCAAAGCCCGCGCGCGCATCAGTTGCAACCCAACAAGAAGCAACCCAACTTACAAGACATGGGCTTGAGCTATCCAAGACCCGGCCCATAACCCGGATCCAAAGCCCGTTTTACTCTGAGCCGTGAGATTTGATCCATTTGCATCCTACGGTCGCATCAGCCCACGCATCGGGTTCCCCTGCATCCAACGCTCGCTCCTTCATGCACATCAACTCTCGATGCTCCTGCCTCACACCACAGCCACCTATATATTCTTCCCATCTACCCATCGACCAAACACCCCATTTCTCATTTTCCCATCCCTTTCTTCCCCGACCAGATGCAGCCGACTTCATCACCACCTTCACCATCTCTTCTCCCGACACGGTGAGCAGCCACAGTAGCCTTCTCTGCCACTCTAGTTCAAGCCATCTCGCTCATATCTTCTCCAATACCCTAGAAGCTAGGTCTGAGATAGTTGGAACTAGGGTTTTCAACTTTCAGAGCATTAATGGCTACCAAAGCCGAATTTGAAGAGGGAACAAGATTGGGTTCGCATTAATTGTAAGTTTGAGTGATTGGGAGGTATAAAATCAAGTGTTCTTCATGTGAGAGAAAAAAACAGTCAATTTTAGGGTTTTGTTTTATGAACTTAATTTGAATTCTGCTTTAATATTTGTATGATGTTCTAATTCACTCTACTAGGGTGTAGAGTAAACCCTTAATCCGATGTTGAGATAATTCATGTTCAATTTATGTTCTTGCTATGCTTAATTAAAATAGGAATAAGGGTTAGCTAGGTTGCTTAATTATCCTGTGATTGGTTGTACTGTAAGAAGACAACCAATACTAGGGGAGAATTAGTAAGTCAGTTGACAATTTTTCTACCTGAGACCTTCAAGGGAAGGACAAGAGCATAAATAGAATTTGTTTGCCTTAGTTTAGGATTAAGTGGTGAGTTCAATCACCCTAGTGCCACTCAACCAATTGCTTACAACACTTCTAGCTTATTTACTGCCTTAGATTACTGTCACAACAACTCATTGTCGTATCGACACCAAAATCATCCCATATTTGTGTCACTCATATAGAAATCAGTTTAGTGAAGCCCTTAGATCAACCTTACACACTCCATCTCCCTGTGGATTCGACCTGTACTTGCCCTGCCTCCAATAGGCACTGTGCACTTGCAGTATAAGTTGTAGGCAAAATGCTTTTCCAAACCTACCAAGTTTTTGGCGCCACTGCCGGGGATTTGGTAGTGTGCTGTGTTGTTCACTTGTTTCTTTTCACTGATTTCCAACCCACCATTGTATATATATGCTCTGAAATTTTGTTTTTAATCAATATTAGTATAACTTAGCTTAACTTTTTACATCTCTGCATATGTTATTGCATTTTAGTTAGATTAGTTTAATTACTTTCAATCCTGCCATCTGTCATATACTTTGCACTCTGTGTTAGCATTAGTTGTAGCTTTAACTTCAATCATAATCAATTGCATCATAAACCTGTAAAGCTTCATTGTTATGTTTGCTAGTTTTGTCTTTTATTCTTGTTTTAGCTCATTGTCTCTTAGCCTTGCTTGTTAAAGCTGTTTCTCTCTCAGTTTATTGATTGGCACATCTTTGTAGCTTACATTGTAAGCTTTGTTAGTTTGTACTGTCAATGCATGTTGCTTACTCGGTACTAGAGTATATCACAATCACAATTGTCGGCTCGGTACATTGAAACATTCATCCCGAGATCGCTGACTTCCTCCTTTCAAAGATCAACTCCATTGTGTCAGCTGCTGTATGAGTAGTATTAGGTGTTATGTCATTCGCATTTTCATTCAAAACTCTTCCTTTGTACTAGCATAACTCCTTTATAGCTTTCACTCACTCTACATCCTAGTAGTTGTTGTTTTAACTCCATAGCATCACTGAACCTTGCTTTCAGTTATTGTTATCCTGTGGCTCAATTGTTACCTTAGGCATAGCTCTGAATTTTGTCATTGTAGCACTAGTGCTCTCTTGCTTTAACTGTGCAATTTTGGGGATCTGAAGTGCTTTGTTGAGCTTGCAGTGTACTGGCTGTCTGCTTTGTACAACTCAAAGAAGAGAAGACAAAGGCGCAGGACAACGTGTGGAATTGCCTAAACCCGATTTTTATCGGTGGTATCATTCTCTAACCCTGCTCTGTGTGGTGAATGTGTGTATGATATACCATGCTTGCATGATAAACCATCTGCCCTGTTACCTTTGCATGATAAGCTAAATATTGTGCTGAGTATTGCTCAACCTTGTAATATCTGGAATTTATGCAGACCTCTGTGACACTTGAGAAAATTTTTGAAAATATGAAACATGTGCTTTGTATAACCTGTGCACTGACAATTGGCTGAACTAGTTGCATGTTCACTGTAACTCCTTGGATCCATCCCCTGTAGCTGTTGAGCTTGAGTTGCAACTTGGTTAGCCAAGTTTGCTGTAAGCCCCATTTGACATCAACTGAAATAGTTGACTTCATCTGCCCTGTACCTTAGCGCATCTGTTCTGTCAACCAAGCCTGTTGACAGACTTGCATGACTACCTGTGTTAGATGCTAAGTCACATTCCCCAGTGCAACCCTGTGTGATTACTCATTGTGCAAACCTGCAAACCAACATACCTTGTGTGAGCTGTAATCTGCCACTTGCTGACATCTTCACTAGTTGAATGCTAGGCCATCTGTGTGACCCTGTTGAGTTATCTGCCATACATTTTTGGCACATAGATCTGTGAAAATTGGGGTCAACTGACCCTGTTTATATCAACTAATCTTGTTGACACTCTGTCTCATGTCTAGTGTTTTATAAAAGTGCTGAAAGTTTAGTGTTCATCTGTTGCATCTGTGAAGTTTTATATCTACATTGAGCTGACCTGTTAACCTGTTGATGCTTTGAATGATACACCCTGCAAATATCTGGAAATTGTGCATAACCTCTGAAAAATTGATGTCAACTAATCTTGTTGACACTCTGTGGCATGTTAAATCTGCTGAGAAGTGCTGACATTGTCCATCTGTGAAGCTATCCATCTGTTGCATTTGTGCATCTGTAAATCAGCTTCTGCAATTTGTGTATGCTCCTGTTGCATTTGAATGAGTTGTTGAGTGACAGAAATTGTGTAGCAATCACTTGTTGTATTCCACACACAAACCCAGCACGTGCTTCACCTTGAGTGAGCACAACCCATTACCCTGTGCACCTCACACAATTATTTGCTTTCCTTTTGCACCTGACAACAACTGGGCAGTGCATAAGCTGTGCTGTGCTGCACATTACCTGCACTGAGCACTGCCAGTGATGTGTCTCTCTTAAGCAATAGCATCCAGCACTCCTCTGTGCTATAATTTGGGTGTCATTTTTGTGAGTTTGTATTTATCTGTGTTGATATCATAGGCTGTGATGTGCTGTGTAAGCTTGCCAACCTGTGCTTGAACTACCAACCTCCACATAACCTGTGTTGTATCTTACAGCAACAAAAAGCACTCCTTTGTGCTTGAGTCTTGAATTGGTGTGTCACTTGTGTAATTTGTGCTTATCTGTGTTGAAAGCAATTGGATATTTGCATGTTAACATACTCGATGTGCTAGCTAGGCTATGATCGTGTCTTTTAGAGACCAAACAAATCGACTAGTTAGAATCCGCCCGGACGAAATTGTCAACATACCCAGTTCTTCAACAGAAAGCCCAAGCCCATCAGAAACAGAAACCATGGGTGATGAACCAAACCCACCCCGTAGTCTCAAGGACTACATGTACCCAACTAGGGCAAGCCAGCCCTCTTGCATCATTCTGCCAGCTGATGCTTGTCAGTTTGAACTGAAAGCAAGCACAATTCACATGTTACCCGTGTTTAGAGGGGTTGATGCTGAAAACCCCTACCATCACGTGAGAGATTTTGAGGATATTTGTGGGACCCTGCGTTTTAACCAAATGCCAGAAGAGTCCCTCAAATTGAGATTGTTTCCTTTTTCTCTGAAAGCAAAATCCAAGTCATGGCTTCATGCCCTACAACCACAGTCCATTAGAACATGGGATGACCTCACAAAAGAGTTTTTCAAAAAGTTTTTCCCAAACCATAAGACGGCGACAATTCGCCAAAGTCTAAATGGTTTTGTGCAATTAGAAGACGAAACTCTAGCAAAATACTTGGAGAGATTCAATGAATTATTGCTCCAATGTCCCCACCATGGCTTTGAAAAATGGAGACTCATGCAAATATTGTATGAGGGTCTAGATGTTAGAACCCGAACCACAGTCGAGTCAATGTGCAATGGTGCATTTATTGACAAAAGTGCTGATGAGGCTTGTACTTTCTTAATCGAAGTCGCTGAAAAGACTCAACAATGGGAGTCCATCCGTGAAACAAAAAGGACTACCCCTGTAGGTAATGTTCATAGAATCGAGTCTGACTTTGAGGGAAATGCAAAAATGGCATCTTTAGCCCGGAGAATAGAAATGCTTGAGTTGCAGAAGAATGTAAAATCTAATGTCCCTACTCTCCGTGACCAAATTGAAATGGCCACTTGTGCCGCATGCCATAGCTCGACCACCTAGTGGACAGCTTGTCCGTTCCTACATGCATTTCAAGAGTCTAAAACCGAGCAAGCCAATGCATTATACCATAGGCAAGAGAACAACCCGTATTCTCAAACCTACAACCCAAGGTGGAGGAATCACCCTAACTTCTCATGGTCCAAAGGGCCTGTACAAGGGGGAACAACAAATAACAACCAAGGATACTCATATCCTAGAAACCCCCAAGTACAACCACACCCTCAGTACCCTGTAGAGAAAAAGCCTAGCTTTGAAGACAGTGTCGGTCTGTTGACCCAAAATCTTTTACAACTTCAGAAAACCACCGACCAACGTTTCACAAGTCTAGAACTTAAGATGGGTCAAATATGTGATGCATTGAATGAGAGAGAAAAAGGCAAACTTCCTAGTCAACCCCAACAAAATCCAAAGAATGTGTTTCAGGCAGGCACTTCAACCTGCAATGAAACTTCACATAGTCATGCGAATGTTGTCACCACTCTCCGTAGTGGTAGAGTTTTTGAGAACAATGTAGGTGTACCACAGTCAAGCGAGTCTAAATCAGACTCACCAGTACACACAACACCGCTGAAAACATCTACTGTAGAAAAAGAATCTGAGCATGTTGATAAAACCAAAAATCCTACTGATATAGATGTTTCTTTGACAAGTCATGCACCTGTTGCTCCATTCCCACAAAGGTTGGTGCAGCAGAAAGGGGGTAACCAATACAACGAGATTTTGGAAATGTTCAAACGAGTTAACATAAACATTCCATTTCTCGAAGCAATCAGACAAATACCCACCTATGCTAAGTTTTTGAAGGACTTGTGCACACAAAAGCGAAAGCTTCACGTGCATAAGCGTGCCTTTCTCACTGAGCAAGTGAGCTCAATAATCCAAAAAAAGATTTCAACTAAGTTTAGAGACCCAGGTAGTCCAACAATTACATGCACCATAGGTGACCATGTGGTCGAAAAGGCGTTGCTAGACTTAGGAGAAAGTGTGAATCTATTGCCATACTCGTGTATGTGCAATCGGGCCTTGGGGAGCCAAGCTCACACACTGTTACGCTACAATTAGCGGACATATCTGTGAAAATCCCCGTGGTATTATTGAAGATGTGTTAATCAAGGTTGATAAATTTTTCTTTCCCGTGGACTTCATCGTCTTAGATACTCAACCCGTGCAAAACCCAAGTAATCACATTCCTGTGATTTTAGGACGTCCTTTCTGGCGACGTCCAATGCCATCATCAACTGTCAGTAATGGAGTGTTGAAATTGTCTTTTGGTAACATGACCGTAGAGCTGAATGTTTTTAACACTAGTCAACAACCCATTGATTGTGATGATACTGATTTGCATGAGATTAACATGATTGAGAGTCTGATCCAAGACTCTTTGCCCGACATTTTTTCAGTGGACCCTTTGCAAGCATGTTTAGATAACTTTGACTTAGATCTCTTTGAGTCTAAGTACATTGGTGAAATTCAATCTTTGCTTGAATCTGTTCTACCCATGGATATTGCTAAATGGAAGAATGCAGTGGAACCACTTCCACTCTCTGATTCCAAATCTGCCCCACCTCTTGATGAACCACCTAAGCTTGATTTGAAACCATTACCTGATACTTTGAAGTATGATTTCTTAGGTCCTTCTGATACTTTACCTGTGATTATTGCATCATGTTTAGACACAGAACAGGAAAGTCGACTTTTAAAAGTGCTTAAAGAACATAAAGGAGCTTTAGGTTGGACCATCTCAGATCTTAAGGGTATAAGTCCCACAATTTGCATGCATCACATAAACCTTGAAGAGAATACTAAACCATCTAGGGAAATGCAAAGGAGACTTAACCCCAATATGAGAGATGTTTTCAAAGGTGAGATTTTGAAATTGCTTGATGCGGGTATCATTTACCCGGTTCCAGATAGCCAGTGGGTCAGCCCCATTCAAGTAGTACCCAAAAAGTCTGGCATTACTGTAGTTCAAAATGAGATGAATGAGTTTGTCCCCACCCGTGTGACCACTGGGTGGCGAGTTTTTATTGATTATAGAAAATTGAACACAGTAACAAAGAAAGACCATTTTCCCCTTCCCTTCATTGACCAAATGCTAGAAAGGTTAGCAAAACATAGTCACTATTGTTTCTTAGATGGCTATTCGGGCTACAACCAAATTCACATAGCACCTGAAGACCAACAAAAGACCACATTTACATGTCCTTATGGAACATTTGCTTATCGTCGTATGCCTTTTGGGTTTTGTAATGCACCCGCTACTTTTCAACGTTGCATGATGAGCATATTTTCTGACATGGTAGATAAGTTTCTTGAAATTTTCATGGATGATTTTTCTGTGTTTGGGTCTTCTTTTGATGAGTGTTTGCATCATCTTACTTGTGTGCTGATTAGGTGTAAGGAAAAGAATTTGGTTTTGAATTGGGAAAAATGTCATTTCATGGTTAACTCAGGCATTGTTTTAGGGCATATCATCTCGGAAAAATGCATAGAAGTGGACAAAGCCAAGGTTGATCTCATTCAACACTTGCCTCAACCTCGTTCTGTGAGGGACATAAGATCATTCTTAGGCCATGCGGGTTTTTACCGCCGATTCATCAAAGACTTTAGTAAAATTTCAAGACCTTTGTGTAATCTTCTTATAAAAGATGTTGCATTTGTCTTTGATGATGCTTGTAAGGAAGCATGGGAGCAACTGAAGGCTCTCCTTACATCTGCCCCTATAATCAGACCACCTGACTGGACCTTACCATTTGAGATTATGTGTGATGCGTCTGACTATGTCTTTGTAGGAGCTGTTTTGGGCCAGCGAGTAGACAAACTCCCTTATGTGATCTACTATGCTAGTAAAACACTTAATGATGCTCAACTGAATTATTCCACAACTGAGAAAGAGTTGCTAGCTATTGTGTTTGCATTAGATAAGTTTAGATCTTATTTGATAGGGTCTAAAGTCATCATATATTCTGACCATGCTGCATTGAGATATCTTTTGTCTAAAAAAGATGCTAAGGCTCGTCTAATTCGATGGATACTCTTGTTACAAGAGTTTGACCTCGAAATTCGAGATAAGAAAGGGTCAAAAAATGTTGTTGCTGATCACTTGTCTAGGTTGAATGTTGAATCTGCTAATGAATCCGTTCTGATTAGAGAGTCATTCCCTGATGAACAATTGATGCTTGTGTCTGAAATGCCGTGGTTTGCTGATATTGTGAACTACCTTGCTACAGGTAGAATGCCCTTGCATTGGTCTAAACAAGACCGTTCTAAGTTCTTGGCTAAAGTTAAACATTTACTTTGGGATGACCCATATCTGTTTAAGTACTGCCAAGACCAAATCATTAGGAGGTGTGTCCCCAATTCTGAACAAAGGGACGTCATCTCTTTCTGTCATGACCATGCATGTGGAGGCCACTTTAGTGCCAATAAAACTGCTGCAAAGATCTTGCAGAGCGGTTTCTATTGGCCAACATTGTTTAAGTATAGCCATGCTTTTTGTGTTGCTTGTGACCGATGCCAGAAATTAGGAAGTATCTCTAAGAGAAACATGATGCCCTTACAACCCATTTTGATTGTTGAGCTGTTTGATGTGTGGGGTATTGATTTCATGGGTCCATTTCCTAACTCTGAAGGTAAGTTGTACATTCTTGTTGCTGTTGATTATGTCTCTAAGTGGGTAGAGGCCATTGCATCCAAAACAAATGATCTAAAGTTGTTCTTTCTTTTCTTAAGGAAAACATTTTCTCCCGTTTTGGAACACCTAGAGCAATAATCAGTGATGGAGGTAGTCATTTTTGCAATAGACCCTTTGAATCACTTGTGCGCAAGTATGGAATCACTCATAAGGTAGCAACACCTTACCATCCTCAAACCAGTGGCCAAGTAGAAGTTTCTAGTAGGGAAATTAAGCATATCCTTGAGAAGACTGTTAATCCTTCTAGGAAAGATTGATCTTTGCGTTTAAATGATGCTTTGTGGGCCTATAGAACTGCATACAAGACTCCCATTGGGATTTCACCTTACAGACTTGTGTACGGTAAAGCTTGTCATCTACCTGTAGAATTAGAACATCGTGCATATTGGGCTGTAAAGAAGTTGAATTTTGATCTTGATAAAGCTGGTACCCAAAGAAAACTTCAACTCAATGAGTTAGAAGAATTGAGAAACGACGCATATGATAGTGCCAAAATGTACAAACAAAGAATGAAAGTGTTTTACGACAAGCGCATGCTGCGCAAGTCCTTCACACCTAGTCAAAAAGTTTTATTGTACAACACTCGTTTGCATTTGTTTCCAGGAAAGTTACGTTCTCGATGGTGAGGACCATTCTTGGTACGTACCGTTTTCCCCCATGGAGCCGTTGAAATCGAAAACCCAGCAACCAAGAACATCTTCAAGGTCAATGGTCAGAGATTGAAACCATTTCTGGAGCATCTTCCACCAGAAGTTGAGACCGTAGACTTGGAAGACCCCATTTATGTGGACTAAACTAGTTCACTTGTGTACATACATATGGACTAAAAATCCATTCTCTTTCCCTTTTCTTTTTCTTTTTGCATAGTTTTTATGTGTGCTAACCAAACTTTTTGTCTTGTCCTTTGGTTGTTTGCTTTCAAAGCATTCACCCTCCTTTGGTTTAGCAACATCCTTGTACATCCGGTAATCTCTTCCCTTTTCTTTACTCAACATAGTTCTCTTGGTATGTGACTGTTTAAATTCTTATCATCTGTTGACACATTGAGGACAATGTTTGATTTAGGTTTGGGGGTGCATTTGCATATAGAGTTTTTAGTCTTTTATTTAAAAAAAAAAAAATCAAAAAATCAAAAAATTCAAAAATTCAAAACTCTTTGTAAATACTTGCATAAAAACCTCCAACTTTTAGAGATCTTAGAGTCACTAGCATGCTTCTAGCTATGTTTACATAGAGAGTCTGACCGAAATAACTGAACTTGGAAGTACTGGAGAACACAATCGGGTTTCTTAGTTGATTAGAGCGTTAAAGTTGGATTTAAGCATACCGGAGGGCGAATTAGGTGTTGTATAGATATTCGGTAGTAGAATTGTGATCACCCATAGTGGAGACTACCCATTTTTACATCAAGCGAGGCACCGACCTTCATTTTTTGTGACTTTCTAAAAAATCATTAGAGTGTGTGTCACCGTACGTCAATTCCGGGTAGGAATGGTGAGCTACCCAACTTCGCACCACTTTCAGCACTATTTTTGATCTCTTGAGTGCTAATTTTGTCAATCATGAGGGTGACGTTTAAAGATGAAAACTCCTTCTTGTAGTTCGATTTGCAGTTAACATCACTCTCTCCCTCTCAACAACATCAACAGATTCATAGAAACACATCATCGTCAGCAAGCGGAGTATCATCAGAATATTTGAAGAAAAGTTGAAATAGTCCAAGGGTTACATAAGAAAACAAGATGAGAATTAGTGAAGTTTATGAAATCAAGACAATACAAGTTGTGGAAAATTGAGTTTTATTGTTTTATTGTTATTTTCATCTCTTGTTCTAAAAAAAAAAAAAAAAACCAAGCAACAAGGAAAATTGAATAGAAAAGTTACAAATTGTCAAGTTTTTGTGAAGTTCAGAAGTTTGTCATCAACAATTGAAGACCGAAGATTGAAGACGTTTCTATGAATGCTGAGAGAGTGATATTAATTGCCGATCGGGTGAGAAGGTAAGTGAGTACTCCCACCCTTGCTAATGGTTGATTTCCTTTCTTAGAGATCATCAGAAAAAAATTCTTTTTGTCCACAACTCTGTGGAGTCTCCAGAAATTATTTCGGAAGGTTATCCTTCTCACCTTCAACGTGTGCAGGATTTCTCTCTTTATTCCTACCTGCACACATGAGAGACTAAAAAAGCGATCTTTTTGAGTGCAATTATCATAAAACCCTATTGGTGAGGCAGAAGTCGAGGCTTGTGATAACTCTCGAATCCGAATTCTTTCATATGGTATGGTTACTTCTCGCTCAACTCTTAAGGATGAGAATGCGTTTTTTTGTAGTTCTAACTTCGTGTTACTAGCATGCAGAAACTCTATGTCCTCATAGCTCCTTGGATGCTTGAGACTCTTTTACACTCTGAAGTTGGAGAAGGTTTTGTGGGTACACCTCGGGTAAACCCTCACGAGACTACAACTCGTCCACTAGGGACACCTAGGGGTTTAAAGGCTTAGTGCATACGCTAAATGCATTCGAGAGACCAGCGATAGTGGTATAGTTAGGATTTCTTAATTTCTGTTTCACTTGAGGACAAGTAAAATTCAGGTTTGGGGGTATTTGATGAGTGCCAAATATTGCATATTTCACCTTTTTATTGGCATTTAACTCATCTTTTGTGCTTAGAAATCAGATATTATCCCAAATTCTGTATTTTCCCTGTTTTCAAGAATAAATATTTGTACTAATTAATTTTGTGTTTTTAGGTAGTAAATAAAGCTCGGAGAAATTGAGGAGCCAAAAGAGCAGAAAATTGGAGACGAGCGTCTATGGAGCAAAAAGCCAAAGCCCGCGCGCGCATCAGTTGCAACCCAACAAGAAGCAACCCAACTTACAAGACATGGGCTTGAGCTATCCAAGACCCGGCCCATAACCCGAATCCAAAGCCCGTTTTACTCTGAGCCGTGAGATTTGATCCATTTGCATCCTACGGTCGCATCAGCCCACGCATCGGGTTCCCCTGCATCCAACGCTCGCTCCTTCATGCACATCAACTCTCGATGCTCCTGCCTCACACCACAGCCACCTATATATTCTTCCCATCTACCCATCGACCAAACACCCCATTTCTCATTTTCCCATCCCTTTCTTCCCCGACCAGATGCAGAGCCGACTTCATCACCACCTTCACCATCTCTTCTCCCGACACAGTAGCAGCCAAAGCCGCCTTCTCCGCCACTCTAGTTCAAGCCATCTCGCTCATAGCTTCTCCAATACCCTAGAAGCTAGGTCTGAGATAGTTGGAACTAGGGTTTTCAACTTTCAGAGCATTAATGGCTACCAAAGCCGAATTTGAAGAGGGAACAAGATTGGGTTCGCATTAATTGTAAGTTTGAGTGATTGGGAGGTATAAAATCAAGTGTTCTTCATGTGAGAGAAAAAACAGTCAATTTTAGGGTTTTGTTTTATGAACTTAATTTGAATTCTGCTTTAATATTTGCATGATGTTCTAATTCACTCTACTAGGGTGTAGAGTAAACCCTTAATCCGATGTTGAGATAATTCATGTTCAATTTATGTTCTTGCTATGCTTAAGTAAAATAGGAATAAGGGTTAGCTAGGTTGCTTAATTATCCTGTGATTGGTTGTACAGTAAGAAGACAACCAATACTAGGGGAGAATTAGTAAGTCGATTGACAATTTTTCTACCTGAGACCTTCAAGGGAAGGACAAGAGCATAAATAGAATTTGTTTGCCTTAGTTTAGGATTAAGTGGTGAGTTCAATCACCCTAGTGCCACTCAACCAATTGCTTACAACACTTCTAGCTTATTTACTGCCTTAGATTACTGTCACAACAACTCATTGTCGTATCGACACCAAAATCATCCCATATTTGTGTCACTCATATAGAAATCAGTTTAGTGAAGCCCTTAGATCAACCTTACACACTCCATCTCCCTGTGGATTCGACCTGTACTTGCCCTGCCTCCAATAGGCACTGTGCACTTGCAGTATAAGTTGTAGGAAAAACGTTTTTCCAAGCCTACCACCTTGCAGTACATTGTTTAGGGTTTAGACTCAGTTTCTCACCCACTCACGCGAAATTGCCGAAATCAGCAGAAACCATTTTCACCCTCAAACAATTGGCGACCACAGCGGGAGGATTGATCTTTCGGTCACACTGTCAAGTTTTTACTCTCAATCTCATCGTTTGACTTAGATCTCGGAACGGTAGCAACAAATGATCCGCTCAGGGATCAACGACCCAGTTACCAGGCGTAATACAACAAGAGCCGACTGGGACTTCCAAAAAAAAAGAGAGCAAATGATTCGCTTAGGATCTACAGCCCAATTATCAATAATCACGCGACAGGGAACAACTGGGGACTTCTCACAGGCAATTCGACGTCGCCCGGACTTGCGGTTTGTGATCCGTTTTGTTGAAGTAGGTAATAAAAACAAGTAAGTCCGGCCAGGATACATAACCAATTACTATAGGTTTCCATGTTGAAACCAAACACCATGTTATTCCCAAGTTTCATCCCATACTTTCCCCAGTCATGCAACATTCACGGTTTCACAATTTTTCTAGATGATTTGCTACCTACACTTGCAACTCAGACTTTAACATATCAAAAGACCATTATCCCAAAATAATCCAAAAACTCTTATAAAAAGCAATCATCTATCAATCCAAAAAAAAAAACCGAACCATAAACTAGGCGTTTCTTTGCCTTTTAAAAAAAAACTAAGGAAAGGAGTTTCAGAAAAGTAACACGCTCAAGGAAAATCGCTCAACAACGGCTCGTTCTTCTTGGAGAAAACGTTCTTCATACCTTGAAGGGCCGCCTGCTTCAGTTTCAACTCCTGAGATAACTTCTCCAGCTACTGGGACAACCTATCGACTTCCGCCGCCTGACGATTAATCGAATCCGCAGAAGGACCATCAACCGTTTCAGCATGCAGTCTTTGGATCTCAGAAAAGCCCTTGCAGAACCAGGAGACATTAAATTCAAGGTCTACACACATATCCCGGTAAAACTTCCAGCTCGTGATCACATCTCCAGAAACAATGTGACCAGTCACGTTGCACATATGATGAATCGAAGATAAAGCTTCTTCCACACGCTTGACTAATGCAAATCGGCTAGTAAGCTTCTTGCTCGTGGCGATTTGTCCGTACTTTTTCCATATCCTGGTATACAACTCCGCATGCTTAGCTGGCATGCTGAAGCCTCCAATCAACACATGATCTTCGTGAGGAGTCAAATATGGAGGCACAAAAATGGCGCCCGTAACCGAATTTGTGACTGGCAAAGGATTCCTGACCATGATTGCACCGATGGTCGCCAAAGTACTTTCCACCACCTGGGTTTCAGTGCTGTCAATATCCATTTCCAAATCACCTGTGGGCGCGGTTTCCACGATTGGACATTCGTTGCGGTGAGTCTCCACCTCAAGGCCGTCTCCAGAAACACTTCCTCCATGTAACATTACATTTTAGTTTTGTTCCAAAAACAAGAGGAAAAGGAGGAGAAGAACGCGTAAACTTACCAACTCATTTGCGGGCTCGCCAGAAGAAGACTCAGCATTACCTACGGAAACGTTTTCACTACTGGATCCTGAACCCTTTTTTTCTTCAAACTCTCCTTCATCTTCAGCGGACTTATTCGCCGATTTCTGATTATGCGAAAGCCTAGCAAATGGGCTCGCGTCGTCAAGAACCTAAGTTCGGAAATAGAAGGCGTTTAGCAAAAAAAAAAAAAAGAGGGGGAGAAAAACGGCGAGCTTGTATGAATAAGTTGAATTTAGAAGGAGCCATGCGTACCCGTGTGTTGAAGGAACTGAAAGTCACGAGAGTTGACGAGCCCGAATGAAAACCACCTGCACGGTCCTTAGGCCTACGCTCCTTTTTCTGGGAGCCATCCGCGTTTGGACTAGGCGACTTTCGTTTGGTCAAGGAAAGATCCCTCAGCAGCGGATGCTTCGCCAGGACTGCAGGAGAAGGCCTACCACGGGTATTCTCTGCTACAGTTTTCACAAATTGCTGGATGACGAGGAACTCACTCTGCCAGAACGCGTTGTACTTGGAGGTAGTCGAAGGATTTCTTTCCGAAGGCAAGAAAGGGAGACTTTTACCTGGCATGAGAACACTAGCATCAAGGACGGCTGGTAATGAGTCCCCCGGGGCTACCGGCTGACGTACGAGAGGGACCCCCTGGTCGAAACCCATATGCCGAGATGCCCGATCAATATTATAAGAGACTGCCATACATGAGCCTCGAAAGAAAGACGGTATATAACTAGGCATACAACTTCGCATGAATACAACCGCCCCAACGCTCATATTCCTTTCGTCTGAAAGCAAAGACATGTTCGGAGTAGAAGCAAAAGTATTAACCTGAACTATGGATGTACACACCGAGGCCCATGGACGAAATTTGATCGTGTACGAGTTGTCGAGGAAATCAACCAGTCTTGAACTAGCTCTTGGGCGCCTATTTGACCAACGAAGTATCCCCGAACCACCACAAGACTCGGGTAGTAGAGCTAACGGCTTAGGGGCGTATTTTTCGAAGTGCTCCCATAACCATGCCTGGAGGAAAATGGCATGAACATACGAGTCCACTTTCATGTAGCCATTTGAAGCACGCATGTCCGCAACCAGATGATCCAAGTGTGTGTACAGAGAGCCGAGAAACAAGCTACCAATGGGGAGGACGACACCTTTCGCTAATTTTATGGCGAACTTGACAAGCTCTGGCCTTATCTCCTTCTTACCAGAGCCATCATCGAAAACATCCATGGATAACCAAAGGTCCAAAAATGCCGCGACATGAAGCGTACTACTCTTTTGATCCGGTTCTAACCCATCAGGAAACCATTGAGACACCCACCAGCTGTAGACACACCTTGTCTCATTTTCCTTCCGAACGAACCCTTTCGACTTCGCAACCATGGCAGCGCGCATTCCTTCTTCATCTTCCGATAGCTCGATGTTGAGGTTTCCTGTTATGGGAAGATTCAATAAAACGGCCACGCTTTCTAAGGAGATAGTCATTTCACCCCACCTGCATATGGCCGTGTGAGTGTCTGGACACCATCTGGAAATAAAAGCAACCAAACCTGGGATATCTTTCCTAATTTGAAGTGTTGCGGAAGCCGCGACAGCTTCAATGATTACGCCTTAGTCAAGCTAGCCCTTACACAGTCTTGACTTATCATAAATTGGATCCATTTGTCAAAGGAACGCAAAGGACTCACGGAGATTTCAAAGTCAACATGAGAGGCGGGATACTCTTTCCTCTGAAGGCAAAACCGTATAACGTCCCTTGGCGGAACCGACCAAGCCCCTCCATCACTCTCCGAACCGGTCAGAAGAATCGGCACATGCTTAGGATGACTTCTCCTGGCAGAAAATATCGTGAAAAATTCATCATCCACGTTTGGTTTAGAGTTGCCAACGTCCTTTGGCACAACGGGGTTCTCCTCAGGCGACATCCTAACATGATTTTTCACGTTGCTTCCGGTAACAAATTAACTACGCCACAAGCAAAAGAAAACAAGTTACTACAAAGTGCACGGGAGCTATTTTGTCAATAACGAATAGTCCACTAAGGTTTCAGCAGAGACTCGGCACACGGCCACGCCACGAAAAAGGAAACCCTAAACAACTAAGGTTTTCATGGAAAAATGGATTGATGGAAGTTGTTTACCCATGATGCCTACTATTGCATAATAATTGAGGTGCTCGACGCTACCGCGGTGTTAACGCTAATGATTTCTACAAGTCCATGAGGACCTTACATACGCCTAGGGTTTGCACCGGTACGGAGGAACAATATTTTCTACGGGTATATGGAAGGCATGCCTGTGGCTAGGGTTTGCATCAACACCAGGAAACAAGAAAAACAATTTGAAAAGGAAACGCTGGAAGACATACCTGGAATACACTCGCTCACTTTATCTGCTACCGCACAGCCACGACGTAAGAACAAAGGTGTGAGACAAAAGGGAGAGACCTATCCCATTTATAGGTGCGAGATTTTGGAGTTTGAATAGGGAAAGAACTTCCTATTTGCGTCGAGAAGCAGTTGGGCCCGCGAAGACATGCCAGCGCCGTACCAAGCCAAGTCGCGCCCAAGCCGCACCAAGCTAACCAGTGCCGCACCGAGCCGAGTCGCGCCCAAGCCGAACCGTGCTCGAGCCCAGTCGCGCCCAAGCCAAGCCGTGTCCAAGCTGCGCCAAGCCAAGTTGAGCCAAACCTCTTCCAACGCCTCACCGATCCGATCGCTAGCCACGCAATACCTGCGGCTCCCATTCCAAGGTGACACATGACCAAACCGAGCTGACACCCTGCATATTAACCAGCAATCGCATCTACTGTTTCATGGTCTGGCCAGCGAACGACGTAAGTAGAATTCATGCAAGGCCGCCAACACAAGAATCACAAATTCTCAGGATACTCTCTAAAAAGGTTAGACGAATTTTCCTAGCCATCTTTCATGACACGATGCTTCGATTTTGTCCTCGTTTGTCACCATCTTATGCTTACCTCGCAACAATGCTCTTGTTCCGAGCTAAGCAGGGGACTTAATGTTGATGGTGGTTTTTAGCTTAGGGATAAAATCGTAAAACCGTACATTTGGCATGACGTCACTATGACCAATAGCGCATTTATTTAAATAATCAGCGTATTTACATAAGAATTACCAGGGTACCTTTTTTTATACATGTGTTATGTTCCACGACAGAACCCTTAGTACTAACTGACGTCACCTCAGTATACACCTAACCCTAATTCTCCCACTGTGCCAATGGCAAACCATGCCAGCCACGTCTCTGCGCCAAGGCATGCCAGCCGTACCACCGTGCCAATGTCAAACCATGTCAGCCACGTCTCTGCGCCAAGGCATGCCAACCATGCCAGCCGAACCACCATGCCAGCCACGTCTCTGCGCCAAGGCATGCCAACCATGCGAGCCGCACCACCGTGCCAATGGCAAACCATGCCAGCCACGTCTCTGCACCAAGGCATGCCAACCATGCCAGCCGCACCACCGTGCCAATGGAAAACTGTACCAGCCACGTCTCTGCGCCAAGGCATGCCAACCATGCCAGCCGCACCAACGTGCCATCCACGTCTCTACGCCAAGGCATGCCAGCCGCACCACCGTGCCAATGGCAAACCATGCCAACCATGTCTCTGCACCTAGGCATGCCAACCATGCCAGCCGCACCATCGTGCCAATGGCAAACCATGCCAGCCACTTCTCCACGCCAAAACGAAGGGTTGGAATAATCAAAGCTACCCTTCTCTTCGAGATACAGATCTCGACCATCCAAGTTCGCCACCTAACGCACGACAACTTGCGGCCCAAGGCCAAACACCACGGTTTGCACCAAACCCTAGTTTTGGCCGCGCCTATACCATGCCAGCCTCTCCTTCACGTCATTAGCTACTAAAACGAAGGGTTGCAACGATCAACGGCCACCCTTCCATCTAAGATGCAGATCTTAGCCGTCCAAGTTCGCCACCTGACGCATGGAAACTTGCGGCCCAAAGCCAAAACACACGGTTTGCACCTAAACCCTAATTTGGCCGCGCCTACTCTTTGACAAGGCCATGACTCAACGCTGGCTGCTAAAACGAAGGGTTGCAATAATCAACGGATACCCTTCTCTTTGAGATGCAGATCTCGACCACACAAGTTCGCCACCTGACGCATGGCAACTTGCGTCCCAAAGCCAAAACACACGGTTTGCACCTAAACCCTAATTTGGCCGCGCCTACTCTTTGACTAGGCCAAGAATCAACGCTGGCTGCTAAAACGAAGGATTGCAATAATCAACGGCTACCCTTCTCTTTGAGATGCAGATCTCGACCACACAAGTTCTCCACCTGACGCATGGCAACTTGCGGCCCAAAGCCAAAACACACGGTTTGCACCTAAACCCTAATTTGGTAGCGCCTACTCTATGACAAAGCCATGCTCAACGCTGGATGCTAAAACGAAGGGTTGCAATAATCAACGGCTACCCTTCTCTTTGAGATGCAGATCTCGACCACACAAGTTCGCCACCTGACGCATGGCAACTTGCGGCCCAAAGCCAAAACACACGGTTTGCACCTAAACCCTAATTTGGCCGCGCCTACTCTTTGACAAGGCCATGACTCAACGCTGGCTGCTAAAACGAAGGGTTGCAATAATCAACGGCTACCCTTCTCTTTGAGATGCAGATTTCAACCACACAAGTTCGCCACCTGACGCATGGCAACTTGCGCCCAAAGCCAAAACACACGGTTTGCACCTAAACCCTAATTTGGCCGCGCCTACTCTATGACAAAGCCATGCTCAACGCTGGCTGCTAAAATGAAGGGTTGCAATAATTAACGGCTACCCTTCTCTTTGAGATGCAGATCTCGACCATACAAGTTCGCCACCTGACGCGTGGCAACTTGCGGCCCAAAGCCAAAACACACGGCTTGCACCCCTAATTTGGCCGCGCCCACTCTATGGCAAAGCCATGCCCAACGTTGGCTGCTAAAATGGAGGGTTGCAATAATAAACAGCTATCCTTCCCTCTGAGATGCGGATCTCGACCGTTCAAGTTCGCCACCTAACTTACGGCCCAAAGCCAAAACATCACGGTTTGCATCTAAACCCCAAATTTGGCCGCGCCTATTCTTTGGAAAAGCCATGTCGACTCTACCATGGCCACTGGCATGCCACCATGCCACACGTAACACCTTGCTACGCGTTTTTCACGAAAACACTCGAGACACCAACACATGTCACAAACTGGGGGATGCTCATTAGGGTATTGGTTTGGCAGTTTACAGCGTGCGGCGTACACTATGCCCGTTACAAGAAAGTGCCATAAGAATGAGTCGGTTAGTAAATACAAGGAGTAATGGTGAAACGTTTCTTTCATTATGTAACATCAATTCCAGGCGTTACCCGTTACCACCTCCTTCTACTTTACTCAGCCGTTCCCATTTCTTACGAGACCATAGTACGTTTTGTTAAGACTTGTATAAATAGGTCTTACCTATTTCCACCAAATAACAAGTTTTTGGGGGAGGAGCATACAACACTCATAAATCACTTGCTAGCTTTCCCATTTGTTAATTAGCTTTCACTTTCTGATACAGGTCAAACAACTACTCTTCCAGAATCAACTATTCTGGTCTCAACACTTTCTTCGCTTCCCTCCCTAAAACCAACCCTTCTCCTTCACTTTGTGACCGAAGCAAGTCTGGAACGGCCATTTCTTGGTTTTATGACGGATTTGTACAGATTGATCTCTAGAATCTAAAGTACTCCCTTGCAGTACATTGTTTAGGGTTTAGACTCAGTTTCTCACCCACTCACGCGAAATTACCGAAATCAGCAGAAACCGTTTTCACCCTCAAACAACCACCAAATTCTAGTCCAGGGCCAGATGGCTTTCCTGCCTGTTTTTTTCAAAAAAAAATGGTCTGTTGTCAAAATTGATGTCATAGAAACTGTTCAAGCTTTTTTCAATAGTGGTCATATGCTATCCAAACTGAACTAGACTCATATATCTTTAATACCCAAAGTCCAACACCCTACAGGACCAGGGGATTATAGACCTATTAGTTTGTGTAACATAGGATATAAAATTATTTCCAAGGTTATTGCTAACAGAATTAAACCTTTACTTGACATATTGATATCTCCTTATCAATCTGCTTTCGTTAAAAAGCGTCTTATTTCAGACAACATCCTTGTTGCTCATGAAATAATTCACGCCATGAGGAAAAAAAACAAAAAAAGTAAAACTCATTTTATGGGCCTCAAAATCGACATGTCAAAAGCTTTTGATCGTGTCGAATGGAATTTTTTAATTGTTGTCCTAAAAAAAAATGGGCTTCTGTGAGGCTTGGTGCAATCTTATACTTCAATGTATAAGCACTAGCCAATATTCTATTCTTGTTAACGGCATTCCTTGCAAACCCTTTAAACCTTCTAGGGGTTTGAGGCAAGGGGATCCACTGTCCCCTTACCTCTTCATTCTTTGTATGGAGTCCTTTTCGAGGACTTTATCTAATGCTGAACAGTCTGGCCTTATATATGGTTTTAAAATTAACAAGAATTTCCCATTAATCAGTCATCTGTTGTTTGCTAATGAATGTTTGATTTTCACAAAAGCCAATATAACCCAAAGTAGAAATCTGTTAACCATCTTGGAAGATTATGGTAGTACCTCTGGCCAAGTGATAAACTTTTTCAAATCTGGGATTTTCTTCACCTCCCACATACCTAACAGCCTTGGTAGAGATATTATCAAAATTCTTCAAGTAAAAAAATTAGGCTAGATGACAAATATTTAGGAGGCCCTCTGTTTACTCATAAGTCTAAAATTAAGTGTTTTGATAATCATTCTGATAAAATGGGGGGTAAGCTAAAGGGCTGGAAAAGTGATTCCATGTCTCCTCCGGGGAGGGGTATCATGGCCAAGACTGTCCTAGAGTCTTTACCTATCTACACTATGTCTACGTTCATTCTACCAAAATCCATCATCAAAAGAGTCACTAATACCATCAGAGATTTTTTGTGGGGTTAAGCTAGGTCATAGGAAAGGGTTTTATATCAAGGACTGAGGTGGTCTTTGTAAAAGTAAAGAAAAAGGCGGTAATGGTCTAATAAAATGGAATTAATGAATCTCTCCCTTATAGCTAAGAATGGTTGGAGGCTTTTCCACCAACCAAATTCCATCTTCTCTAAAACCATGAAAGGGAGGTACTTCCCTAACACTAATCCCTTTCATGCCACTTGTAATGAGGGTTCTTCCTGGGCTTGGAAGGGTGTTTATAAAGGCGTTCAGATTATCAAAAACTTTAGTATCTGGAAAATAGGTAATGGGAAAAGTGTTCACATTTGGAAGCACAAATGGAAACCAGATGAGAATGGTAATCCTATTTGCCTTGATGATATAGGGGATGTGACCAATTACAATATGGTAAGTGAGTTGATGAATGAAACTGGGTGGAATCTGGATTTGCTAAACCTTCTCTTTGATTGGGAAACTATCACTAAAATCCTTACCATCTTGCCTAACACTGAGATTGATGACACTTTAAGATGGATTGCTGACCCTCAAGGGAAATTCACAAGTAAATCTTTGTATGATCTCCTAGATAAGAAATATCTGCAACCTAAAGACAATATAGCTTGCAAAATTTGGAATCTAAATGTTATCCCTAGAATCCAATTCTTCATTTGGAAAATGAAAAACAATCTTCTTCCTTTTAGTGGTTACCTTGCTAGATATATTAACTACATTGATCATGTGTGCACTTTGTGTAATAACTACTCTGAAACAGGAGAACATTGTCTTATATATTGTAATTTTACTAAATCGGTATGGTCTCTCTACTCGCTCAATCTGGACGTCTCCTGCAAAGGCTTTACCAACTGACTGACTGGTGTCAAAGTTGGTTCTCTAGGGGCAATCCCCCAACTCCCTGGGGATCATAGGCTAGTCTCTGCGGCACAATCTGCTGGTTTATTTGGAAAACCCGTTGTGACAGAGTGTTTCGAAATGTTAAACCCTACCCCAGGTTTACTAGTAATCAAATAATAGAGCACCTGACTACTACTATGAATGTGCATCACAGAGACAGAACTAGTATCCCTGGAAGCAGGACTGTTGTTACTGAAACTTCTCTACCTCTGATTGTTTCCTTTGTTTTCACCTCAGCTTTTGATAATATAACAGGTCTAACAGGAATTGGTTTTTGCATTCTAGGTCCCTCTGGAGAAACAATTGGTAGGAGAACTAGAAGTATCAGAGCACATGGAAGAGAAGAAGCAGAATGCATCGCAGCCCAGGACGCTCTAGAATGGCAGCAAATCTACAATGCAAAAAGCTAAACCTTTTGGGGTGTAACCAGAACATAATGAAAGCTCTTCAAGGAAGGACAAGAAGAACCAGCTGGAAAACAAATGCTAGAATGGATAGTTTAATTTTAAGTTTGAAATCTTTTGAAACAGTACTTCGTAAGACCATTAAATATGGCGAATTTCCTGATCTCCAAAGGCTAGCTAGAGCTGGAGGAAGATCTCAAAGTCCTCAGATGTGGGAGGCTCCTTCCCTTATTACTATTTGTCAGTAACTTTTCTTTCTTATTAAAAAAAAAAAAAAAAAAAAAAAAAAAAAAAAGATCTCTAGGTAGAGAAACATCACTTCACACTTTAAAATAAATAAATACCTCCAACATTTTCATGCTTACCCCAGCAGAAATCTGAGCAAGGATTTTTAATTTTTATGAATAAAAATAATTTAGTTTTTATTTTTAGGTTTTATTTTTGTTGTTTTGGGTGTTTATGGACACATTTCTTCGCTATTTGGGCGATCTTTTCTTCGTCTTTAGGACAATTTTTCTTCGCACTAATAACGATTCTGTCAAATCTCCATGGTGTTTCTTGCTTGCTATTCTCGAATCATCAAGAACGTCAATGATTTTGCTCGGCGTCGCCTTAAATTCATCTTCAACAAGAGGATTTAGGGCATCTGGATTCGTTTGGATCTATAAGATTTTGGGCAAAATACTCCATTTTATTTGGAGCATCTCTTATTGAAGAAGACAAACATTTTAAATGGTCGGAGTTGACTCTGGATCACACCATCATTCATCACTACTGCATCTACAAAAATTGGATATCTTTGCGGTTCATGGCTCTTTCTCTTAACGATGTACTTGCAATTGGTGTCGTCATTTGTATTTGGGTTTTGATTATTTTGTATTTTGGTATTTTTAATAATCTTGTAAGCAATCATGTAATCACTATTTTGGTCTGAATGAATTGGCAGAATAGAGAAAAAGAAAAGAAAATAAAAGAAGAAGAAAAAAACTGTTATAAACGTGTAATTATGTTAAGAATATCTAGGGTAAATCTCGTTTATTAATGGGATGCCCTTGTGTCTAGCCCTATAAATGGAGGCTCTATATGTTTGTCTATAATACTAATGAATAGAATTTCTCCCTCCTTCTTCTCCATATTTTCTGTCTCGTTCTCTATTTATAA
The DNA here is from genome assembly GCA_023531295.1 of Papaver armeniacum. Classification (NCBI taxonomy): domain Eukaryota; kingdom Viridiplantae; phylum Streptophyta; class Magnoliopsida; order Ranunculales; family Papaveraceae; genus Papaver; species Papaver armeniacum. The sequence continues at coordinate 327,829 of JAJJWW010006238.1, read as the reverse complement.
GACGTTATCAGCACGCTCTACGATGAGCTTTGGAGGCACTATTAAGAAACAAAAACATAGAAGATTAACTCATCTATACTAAACCTTTATGTTTGGTTTGATTTTAGTTTTTTCTAATTTTTCTTATTTGATTTGTTAAACATATCTTAACTATGTTTAACTGGATTTTTTTAGGTTGATTTAACTATTATGGTCTCTTACATGGCGACCGAAGAGAGACTACCCGTGAAAGGGTGAACAGATGCTTCTATATTCGGGCTACAGACTCCTGTTATCTCGATGGGACCATAAGAATAAAATGATAGAAGGCCACCATCTACCTATACAACGCGTCACTCTTTGTTACACAGAGTTTGTTTTCTTTATTTTTTGTCTTTGAATCTTACGCTGTCTTCTTTATTACTTAATTTATTTTATTTTATTTTCGGCAAATGACTATATTATGGCCAATAATGCCTTCTCTTTTGGATGGCTATTTTTTTGGGTGCAACTAAAATCTTTTAGATTAATTCTAAAAATATTGGTTCATAATTATGGGGCGTGGGTGATCGATTTTACCGAGCAAATTTGATCTCCTTTCTTCTCTAATCTTTTTACATAGAGAAAGAAAAATAAAATCCATCAAATGATGGTTTACGTTTCTATTACCCGAATGAAATTGTAATCACCAAACGTTGGTGTTGTCGTAATCTGACTACCTTTACGGTAATGAATCATATGCATGGTTGAAAAACCTACGGCCAATTAAATTTGGTATCTTTATCCGTTGGATTTAGATCATGTGATTTCATCTTTGGTTTCCATTTATTTACAAGAAACCATCCGTCAGAAGTAAGATGGATTTTCCATATGCGGTGATGAACACGACAATATTCTTTATTCGTCGGTACAATATTATTAATTGTACAAACCAATTGATATTGGTTTTTCCCCATCTCTTTTCTATAGATGTAAAAATTGGCTATTTAAGAACATTTAGCCAGTTTTGGTTATTGATTTTTATTCTTTCAAAGAAATATTCATCAACCAAAAAGTAGATTTTTCTCTACAAAGAATACGATAATGATTTCTTTATTTTTCTCAAAAGAATCATTTAAACCAACTGGAATTAGATTTCTCTATGGATCCTAAAAGGATGAGATTGGTTATTACGTATTCACAATTGCAAACACCAATTGTTGTATTCCTAACGGATATTGAGCAAATTTTTCTTCTTCCTAATCTAATCTCCTAAATTAAGACCATTCAACTTGATGTTGAAATACAATAGGACACAAAAGATCAATGGGTGCGCACCCGGCTTGTTAGCCTAAATCATTAATTAGTCCTTGTATTGACTATATTGATCTTGATATTACTTTCTTTAAATGAAATAAAGTGTCTATAATTTCATTCTTAGGTGAATGAATATCTCGTCGGCCTTATAGGTCATTGGAGATTTATGTATTTCTTGCTCTAACCAACGAATCCATGGTTGATGTCAAATTTGTATGTCAAGAAGACTACAATTTTTAGGACAATTTCTTATGGCCACTGAAGTCATATAGTCCTACTGGTATTGTTAACATCCAGAAATTATTATAAGTATATGTCCTCGAATTAATCGGATAATACTTTACGAAATTTGTTTTCGTATATGAGATTAAAATATTTCCCGCAATAATCAGGTGGAGCCTATACACTATCAAAAATATTGTGTTAATCAATTTAAAGGTTATATCAATTTCTCTCCCATAAAGATCAAATTGGTAAAGGCTGTCATTATACGACTGGTATGAAATATCTCATTTTGCTTAAGCATTTGCCTGTTGAAAGGAAAATCCAATCACATATAGCAACAAGTAGCGTTTTAGAAGCGGCTACAAATAGTACTCCAATTGAGTCTATCAAAACATGATCCACATTCCTATAGTTCATATCTCGTCAATGGAAGATGGGGAGATTATAATGCCCGCGGGTGCTGGTACCAGTAATATTGAATTTTTTAAAGTATGCATACACTGGAAATTATGTGATATCGTATAAACTAATAAGTGTCGAATATTCATTTAAAGTAGCTACTAGAAATAAATGGTGGTCTTGAACCCCTATGCAGAGGAATATCGACTGTGTGATTGGTTGGCACGTAATCCAAATTATATTGGATTATTATAATTTCTCAATTGACGCAATATAAGGATGCTAGCTAGACTTAACACCTTAAAATTGCCAAGCCTGAAAAATTACAGGGTGATGTTAGTCATATTGCTTATTAAGAGAAATAAATCGTTTTAAGGGCGATTTGGGTTATATGTTCAAACCCTAGGATTGGTTCATTAACACTTTGTTCTTCTTATATAATGCATTTGCGTGGTAGTCTTGAAGGACTCGTGTTACCTTCACACAAGATGTGGTGGAGAACATTATCGAATTTGTAATCCTTGGTGGATTAAAGTTATATTCAGACAGCCTACTGACTCGCTTACGTCAGGTTTAACAATCCTTTGTGTTTTTAAAAATTTGGTACAAAACCAAAAATCCGGATTAATTAGCTGATGATATCAGCTATTCAGGTCTCTTGAGGAGTCCTTAAAAACACTAAAATCCACGCGTTTGCAGCATAAATTCTATTATTTTTCTTTCTTAAATCTGCAGTTAGAATTATGCTAGCTTAAACTCGTCTTTGAGGTAAACTAGAGTTATGATTTTGATGCTCGTTTTCTGTAATACTCATATAGTTGAGTTAGCATCCATAAATCATCAAAAGTTGTACTTTTTTTCCTTCGTTTCAAGTTTTGTCCCACGTGGTTTTTCCTGACAAGGTTTTAACGAGGCAACATCTCCCTAACGTTCAATTTTGTTTCAAAATGTTGATATTTGTGCTCTTTTTCCTTCATCCAATTTTTTCCCATTGGGTTTTTACTGGAAAGGTTTTAGTGAGGCAATTAAATTCAACATGGTGGTCATCCAAGGGGGAGTTGTATGGATTTTGGTTATTTGGTGGATTCCCACCATTAACTAGGTCATTTTGTTAGACCAAATCAACATAACCATCTCCTATGAATTTGGATATCATTCTGATCCATATAATGTATGATCACAAAATTCGCTCACCTTTGGTACTATAACTGCGTATTGGCACTTTGTTGAAGAAACTACATCAACTACTTTTGCAAATCATCTCCGAGAAGCTAGCAATCCAAGAAGCAAGTCCTCGATGTATTTAAAGAAGCGTGATGACTCGAGAACACTACCATTAGAAGACTAACACAAAAGAAGACTTCATCGGCTGGAAAATTTCTCACGAAAGCATTGTTATCTCCAGCATTCAAGATATTCGTTTATCAAAATTGGGAAATCTCAACTCGAAGATTTGCAATCCAAGACTTAACTGAAGTACTTATCAGGGGGAGCATCATATTAAAAGGTATTTTGCTGGACTATCACGTTGTACTCTTTTTCCTTCGTCAAGGTTTGTCCCATTAGGTTTTCCTTGTCAAGGTTTTAACGAGGCAACATATGCATGTCCAATTATGTTCTAAGTTTTCTCACAATTGTACTCTTTTCCCTTCGATCAGGTTTTTTCCCTTTGAGTTTCCTGACAAGGTTTTTAACGAGGCAATTAGCTTAGACACAATGTCATCAGGGGGAGTGTTATAAACGTGTAATTATGTTAAGAATATCTAGGGTAAATCTCGTTTATTAATGGGATGCCCTTGTGTCTAGCCCTATAAATAGAGGCTCTATATGTTTGTCTATAATACTAATGAATGGAATTTCTCTCTCCTTCTTTTCCATATTTTCTGTCTCGTTCTCTATTTATAAGAAAAACTACCTCATTTTAATGTGACAAGGAACTGCCCTTTGGGACTAAAAAAAATAGCAAATTTTTCAAAGTTAATAGCTTGTCCCACCTCTAGTCGGACTCGTTCACGTTCCTCGCAGTAAAAGGTAGTGAATAGGATGTTCTATGATGATTTCGTCGTTGGTCGGTCTAAAGTAATAATTTCATCGATTATCTGTTAGTCAAAGTTTCTCAAAATGGATTAAGATGCTTTAACTACCATTATTACTACTAATATCATGTCAATGTCATAATTTATATATATTTCTGTAACATAATAAAATTGTACTACCATAACCACTACGAGGGTGAGAATATTAAATAACGAAAACAGCGAATGTTTAATACAGTAATCTTATCAAGACAGGCATTTTTCCGATCTTAATAATATTATTTTAGGGTTGAAGATATCTTATTAATTTGAAGTTAATACATGAACACAAATTTGAACCACTACTTTGGTTCATGATTGATTAGGAAACCCTTATTAACTAAAACAGAATGCTAATCTTCTCCAGTTGAATAAGCTGAAAATGTCTTTGATCATAACATGAATAATTATCCAACCACCTCAACATGATTAAACAACTATAAATGTAATTATCCTTACGTGATCGATCATCCAGAACCGTTCAGATCGATTTGATCACAGATGTAATTAGATATGATTCCATCTAAACATGGCTTAGCTTTGCTTACCTGTATTTTGATTAATATTTGGGATCATTATTACTTACTCCTATTCGAATTAGCAACCAAAATCAAAAATAATAATCTTTTTTGATTAGTATTACTTGCTCATAGTGCTACTATTAAATCAAAGATGGACGGTGGGTCGGCACCCAATCTAACGGTCGCTATGCAAAAATGCTTCAATCAGACATGTTTTTCTATATCAGTGTGGGTCCCAAGTCGGTGCTGGCTGTGGCCTACTCTTCACATTTTGACCATGAAAACCATTAATATGCGTCTATTTAAGGCCTCTTGTTAAGAAAGTCTATCACAAATTCAACAAATTCTCATCTCCTCTGATCCGACTCTCTGAAATCCTCACTCAAAAAAAAACTTTGAGATTTAAAAATGGTGAAGATCACAATTGGAAGCATTGGTGATTCTTTCAGCGTTGCGTCACTGAAAGCTTACTTAGCTGAATTCATTGCCACCCTTCTTTTTGTTTTTGCTGGTGTTGGTTCTGCCCTTGCTTACAGTAAGTGTTGACCCTTTTTTTTTCTTTCTTATATGCACACACACCATTTCAAACTTTTCTCTCTTGCACATGATTGACATAACTAAACCCACGGGCATAGGCGCGTACCGACTAAATCCCCTAGGCCCTGTGTGGAGTTACAGACAAACAGCTTAATACACCTCAATGCATGGGGAGCAAATTCATTGTCAACCCAGTGAATAACCCCCTGAAGCAGGAGAGTTATTGCAAATACTAGCCAAAACATTTTTTGCTTCAAAGTTGATGTAATAGAGTTCGCTGCAATTAACACTAACCAAATGGGAAAAGTTTGGATTTAATACAGTATTAACCAAGAACGCCACAACCAAACCGAGAAATGGTGCTAAGAATGTAACTTAATTAGAAAATGTGGACAGCTAACAAACTATATGCATGTATGCAGGCAAAGTCTCATCTGATGCCTCATTAGATGCCGCTGGTCTCCTTGCCATAGCCTTGGCACACGCATTCGCACTGTTTGTTGGGGTTTCAATGGCAGCCAATATTTCAGGTGGTCACTTAAACCCAGCTGTTACCTTTGGATTAGCTGTTGGAGGTCACATCACCGTTATTACTGGCCTCTTCTACTGGATTGCCCAATTACTCGGGTCCGTTGCAGCTTGTTTCCTCCTTAAGTTTGTCACTGATGCCAAGGTAATCAAACCAGAGGAAATTTCTATGAGATAGATTCTGATAATTTTTTATCAAAGCTTATGTTTTCCTAACCCGCTTGTTCATTTCTACCTGTAGGCCATCCCAACTCATGGTGTTGCATCTGGTGTGTCTGCCTTCGGCGGTGTCCTATTTGAGATCATCATCACCTTCGGATTAGTATACACTGTCTACGCCACCGCTGCTGATCCTCAGAAGAAATCTCTAGGAACAATTGCACCAATTGCAATTGGTTTCATCGTTGGTGCCAACATTCTTGCCGCTGGTCCATTCAGCGGTGGATCAATGAACCCAGCTCGTTCATTCGGCCCTGCTGTCGCAAGCGGTAACTTTGAAGGAAACTGGATTTACTGGGTTGGCCCACTTATTGGAGGAGGTCTTGCAGGATTGATCTACGGTGATGTTTTCATTGGATCTTACTCTGCTCTCCCAGCAGCTGAAGACTACGCTTAAGAATAAGGTCTAGCTATTTCTATTAGGATGATGCGTTTCAGGTTGGGGCTTGTTGGTTTGGTTGTCTTCATTCAAAAGCAATAAGTGTACATATATCTGTACTGTACGTACTTTGTTTCTTCATTTCGAATTGAGTCAATCTCCATTTGTACTGCTTTTAAGTTTGGATGTTTGTGTAATCGATGCTTTCCTTTTAATTTGTGATGAATGAAAATTTTAGATTTGATGAAGTGTTTGGTATTTTTCTTGCAACATAGTTTACATTTATTTTCTTGCATCAGTAGATCAGGATGTAACTTGACAAGTAGCAACCACAATCCACAAGTGTTAAGAGACTCAAGACATGATACTGACAAGACATTAGTATTTAGTAGATAGAAAACAACTAGTTAGAAACAAAACTATGCTAGATAATAAACAAAACTATGATCAAAAGACAAGTTTGATATAAATCAATATAAATGTGACAAAGATTTCCCATTTTAGTTATGCCAACTCACGGCTCAGAGGAGGACTGATTATGGTTGGAAGAGATAATCTTATCATATAGCAATCCAGCTAATCCACCACCTATTAGAGGTCCCAACCAGTAAACCCAGTGGTTTTTAAAATCACTGGTGATTATGGATGGTCCAAATGATCTGGCTGGGTTCATTGAGCACCCTGTAAAAGGACCAACGGCCAAGATGTTGACACCAGCTATGAATCCTGTTACTATAGCTCCAATTATGCCGTCCGATGATCTTCTCTGCGGATCCCTGGATGCAAAGACTGTGTAAACTAAGGTAAATGTTGCCACACCTTCAATCAAAATGCCACCAAATACGGTCACCCTATCATCCAATCCATGTGTAGGTATTGCCTGTAGAAATAACCCAAAATTTTAATATCACACCAGATCTTCATCGACATAGTTCAGGCAAATTTTTTTTTTTTTTATCTATGGTGAAAAAATAAACGCGGTATACTGTCACGGAATTCCACATACAGAAATGTTAATATTGGATCAAAATTACCTTTCCACATACAGAAATGTTAATATTGGATCAAAATTACCTGTCCCGCTGTGACCAGCATGAGGAGTAGACATGCTAAGGTGGAACCCAGCAACTGAGTAATCAAGTGACAAATTCCAGTCAAAATGCTGAGTTTTCGTACAATAACAAATGCGAATGTGACTGCTGGATTTACATGGCTACCCGGTGACACATATACAGCCACTGTAAAGCCAAATGCATGGGCCACTCCAACTGCTAACAAGCCTGTCTCTCTTGACTGTGCATCTGACGAGGTCATCAACTTACCTGCAAATGTGCCAGTTAATTTCATTTAAGAAGACAATCAAATAAAACTCTAAATTCTAAAAACTGGATGAAACTGAATTGTATTATGAAGTTACTACAGAAAGGTTGATCTGGCATTGTGACCTTTGAGTAGGTACCGGTTATAGCCAAGTTCAAAGATTCAATTCGTATTTTTGTTTACCAAACAAGAAAAAATAAAAGATAAAAAGTATACCAGCAGAGATGGCTGATCCGACACCAACGAAGACGAAAATGAAAGAAGAGATGAACTCGGAAAGATAAGACCTAAGAGATGGAGGACTAAACAACTCTTCCATTAGATCAAGCGTCTTTGAACCTACTCGTAAGAAGGATGATACTCTCATCCTTACCATCCCATGCATCTCCCTAGCTATCTCTTTTATGAAATTCACAACGTATTCAATCAAATGGAGATGGAAGTGGAACACTAATTATACAGGCTTTTTCCTTTATGATTTTCTTTTGGCTTGTACGCAGATATAAACATTAATAACCGTGCATAACTACCCACGAAGTGGACAGTGAAAAGTGAAAACTAGATGCGTGTTGCTTTGATTTTGATGATAGTGGACAGTTAATATTCTTCCACATCTTTTAATTTCGTGTGGAGCCCCATGAAAAACATCCGTCTAAGGCCTCTTCCTATGCACATGCCAAAAAAAAGGTGTTTGGCATGCCAGGTGGCATGCCAAACCATTTGCGTCACTATGGGGAAACCGCTGAGCGATCGAATCCCTAGCGAGCGATATTAACAATATCGCCAGCGATAAAGACTTTATCGCTGACGATATTGTCAATATCGTTGGCGATATTCACTCCACTCTAGCGGTAACGGCTATTTCTTCATCGCTATAAATAGGTAACTTTCAAACTCAACACTTACCTCAAATTTTTTACACAAAAAATTTCTCTTCTTCTCAATCTATTATTCTCTTTTCTCAATCTAATTTATTTCTTCTATTTGATCCAAATGGCACAATTAACCCAACTTGATTCGGCAACACAACTTGATTTTTCTGGAGTAGTACTTGAAGGTGCCGTTGAGAAGATATGTGATAGATTCAAAGAAATAAGTAAGAAGCAAAGAAGTCTCCAAGTTTTGGATATCAACCAAGTCAAAACCGCAACCAAGAGAAGGCCAAGAAAGGTTAAAGGCAAGGAAAATCAAGGCAAAACAAATTTGAAGCCAAAGAAGAAGATAAACAAAGGAGACTCCGTTCATGAGCGCATTGATTGGAAGTTTAGTGAAATGAAGAAGATGAACAAGATGAAGAACAATGTTCCAAATTTTTTTTTTAGAGTCTTTCCAATTATTGTCTAGTTTTATGTCTTGTAAAATGACTATTTTAATTATATTGAAGTTTTTAATTTTGTGAAGTTTAATGAATTTGAAAATTTGACGAATATTGTTGAAAATTAATATTAATTATATTCTTAAACATTAAAAGTATTACAAATATTTAAACTTAAAACACAAAATTAATATTAATTACAAATATTGAAATTACAACACAAATGTTGGACAATATTGGGGCAAATATCTTAAAACCTCGAAACAACTTTCAAAATGGAATTTTTGCCCGTAGATGCGGCGATATTCCACACGACACCTTTCCTGAAATTCCACCGTGGTTTCACCACTTCTCAAGGTTGGACCTTCTCGCTGAAGTAAAGCAACATACCTAGTAACTTCCTGCTTAATTATACCGAAGCGTCGAACCAAATCTGAAACACTACGACCGCGTAGGTTCATTGTTTGTTCTTGAAGTTTAAAAAAAAATCTTTCCCACAATAGTTGGTGATCAAATACTGGCTCCATTGTCAAATCAATATAATTCCTGCAAATACATTCATCTTCTGCAGTTTTGAATTTTAGGTTTCTCCTCACTTGACATCTCCTAATTTGACTTCTCCTAGTTTCACTGTCTACAATTGCACGACAAGCGGCTCTTCGATTTTGGATAATACAGTGGTTTTCCATGCACTCAGCCGGATTCATATTATCAACCATGCTCTCTAAGGAACTGGAAGAGTGATGAAAAGAATTGGAGATTAAGAAATATAGAGAGATTGAGAAATTCTTAAGAGATTAAGAAATTCTGGTGTGAGTTGAAATGAGATTAAAATTAGGTATTTATAGAGGGGGGAAATATTAGCCGTTGGATGAAGATCTGATGAGCGATTATCAAAGTACCGAGCGACAGCTTGACTGTCGTTGTCGACTGAATGACCATCGAACGACAGTTTGACCATCGAGCGATGAAGACTCTATCGCTCGCTGGAAACTCTGTCGTGTATGCCTATATGCCAGAAATAACATATTGGCATATGAGTTTGGCAGTTTGGCATACCCATAGTGGGTGCATATATGCCAAATACCATGTTTTGGCATGTGCATAGGAAGAGGCCTTAGGCCTATTCATATGCACATGTCAAACAACTGATTTTTCCCTTTAGTACCCATTATGGGTACGTCCCGGCTACGATGTGGTCGGGCCACATACGGCTATATTCTTTTTCTGACACCTATATAAACTAAAAACCTGCCCCTCCCAAATCCCAGCAAAAAATTCACTTTTTGAGAAAAAAATAGAAAGTTAACAGAAAAAAATTAGTTAAATAATTGTGTAATAAAACTGGTTTGAACTTTATTTTCTACTTTATAGTACGTGTCAAAAAAAGAGAAGGGGTCACATCCTTTGAGTATGTAGCCCGACCACATCGTAGTTGCACCGTTATGGGTATATGCCAAAATGCCAAACATATCTGTCTATATGTCAAATATAACATACAGGCATACATGATAGACTTTCCAACGAACGATAGAGTGTTATTCGCGCGATAATGTGTTGATCGTGCGACCTAATTCTGTCGAAGGCAATCAAATGTTTCTCGCTCAATAATACTTTTCGTTATTTTATTAATATAAGCTGACTCTTTAATGTTGATCAATCATATTCTTTATTTTTCTATTACCGTATTTTATGTTGTGGGACATGAAAAGAGTATCGCTCGCCCAAATTTAAATTGTTTGTCATATTCAATATTATATTAATATAATATCAGAATTTTATGTTGTGGGACATGAAAAGAGTATCTCTCGCCCAAATTTAAATTGTTTGTCATATTCAATATTATATTAATATAATATCAGATGAAGTACTACTAAGCGATGCATACTTTATCTAGCGATAGGGACTGTGTCGCTTATAACATTTTTTCATAGTGGTGTGTATCATTTGCCACTCCACCTGTCATGGCAAAACAATTTTTAACATATACGATAGGAACCGGCCTAAGAGCATCTCCAGTGAGACATTGAAGTGGTCATAAATATAAGGCTACATAGGATTTTCAATGATTTAACCAAAAAATCATCACCAATGGGAACGTGAAAGGGGAAAGTGAAGATAATGTGTGTGGTAGATATGTAGACGGGTATTCATATTGCAGTTGAAGTGAAGGTATTTTTCTGAAGATTGTTTGAGGTAATTCTGATCTCAAATGTTCTGTTTTTATCCATATTTCTTTTTTTTCTTTTTTTTTGTGAACAATGTTTGATACAGATAAACCAGAGGATATGAAATAACAATCGAAGTCGACAAACAAGTATAAAGAAACAAAAGAAGAAATACTTCACTCAAATAAGTCACAACTTAAGGTAGACAAGTTCACAGGAACCAATAATTTTGGTTTATGGAGAACCTGTGTAATGGATGCTCTTGCTCATCTAGACCTAAAGGAAGCTCTAGAAGGTCGGCCAATGAAGATGTCTGACAAGCAGTAGAACAAGATGAATAAACTATGTCTAGGTTCGATTTGAGGGTATTTAGCAACGACAGTAAGAGATAATTATCAGCATGAGACTTCAGCCAAGGATTTCTGGAAAAAGATAGAGAAAGAATACCTTGTGAAGAACGTGGCCAATATAGGATACATCTTAAGAGAAATTTGTATCGTTATAACATGAAAAAAAGGTGCAACTCTGACAGAGCATGTAGATTCATATAATAAACTTCTTGCTGAGTTGATAAACTATGATGAAAAAATCGAGGACGAGGAACAAGCTTTGTGTCTGATAAGCTCTCTTCCTGAAAGGTATGAACCCGTGATTAAGGCTTTAATGCACGGTAAGAAAAAGTTGACATATGTTGAGGTCACTATAGCATTGTGTAGTGAGGAGTTCAGTAAGATGGACCGTGAAGACCTTGCAAGTGAAGCTGACACTGATGTGCTTCTTGCAAGAGGTCGTTCAACAAACATGTTAAAGAAGACCGGTGATCGCAGTCAAGCTAGATGACGTTCTAATGTAGAACGCGTCTTCATAAGAATGGGTGTACTTGGTTCCGTGATTTTGGTCATTAGGTTAATGATGGTCCCAAATGTGAAGATATAGAAAGAGATAACAAGAAGACCGAGGTGAACATTGCAGATGATGCTTCTGATTTTTTGATGATGGTGTTTGTGCTATTACAGATGGTACATGGTTATTAGATACCGGAGCAACCTATCATTAATGTCCGTATCGGGACGGGTTCTCAAGCTTTGAATAGCTTGATGGAGAAGTATGTATGGGAAAAAATTATACTGCAGAGTGATTGGGATTGGTAGTGTTCATATCAAGATACATGATGGTGTTGTTAGAGAGCTACAGGAGGTAAGATATGTACCTACTATAAAGATGAATACGATTTTACTCAGAACTTTAGAAGCTAAGGGCACAAGTTAGTCGCTGCAAATGGTGTTCTAAAGGTAATCTTTGGGTTTCTGGTAATCATTAAGGGCACATATCATCATAAATTATACTACTTGATTGGGAGTACAATAACAGAGGACTTGTCCATTTATAAATACATCGAGAGTGCAGCAACTGACAAGATCGAGGCTATGGCACATGAGACTTGCACATCCTGGTGAGAAGTTATTGTATAGTTTGTTTCAACAAGACTTGTTGAAAGTTGTTATTGCTTGCAAGTTAGATTTTTATGAACATCGTGTGAAGGGCTAGAAAATAAGAACAAGCTTTGGGACATTAATCCACAATACTGGTGGAGTTCTTGACTATGTTCACTCATATGTTTGGGGTCTCTTCAATAATGCATCATTAGGGGGGAAATATTGGTTTATGTCACTCATTGATGACTATTTAAGGCATGTATGGTGTACACCATGAGGCATAAGAATGAAGTCCTAGAAGTCTTTGTGAGGTGGAAAAAGGCAATTGATACTCAAACTAATATAAAGATCAAAGTATTACATTTGAAAAATGATGGAGAATACATGAGTAATCCGTTCTTGCAAGTATGTTAGGATGACGGGATAAAGAGGCACTTCACAGTTAAGAAGACACTGCAACTTGTAGCTGAACGCATGAATCGTTCTTTACTGGAGAAGGTACGATGTATGTTATCTAATGCTGGATTAGTTAAGGCGTTTTGGCGTGAGGCAGTTACATATGTGTGCTTCCTCATTAATAGGTTGCCATAAGCTGCATTAGAAGATAAAACTCCAATAGAGAAATGGTTTGGTAACCCATCTTATGACTATGACTAAATTCATATCTTTAGTTATCCTGCGTGGTATCATGTTAGTGAAAATAATCTTGATAGTCATGCCATGAGAGGAATATAATATTTATGGATGAAGACTGGGGTGAAAGGGTTCAAGATTTGGAATCCAGTTGAGAAGAAGATAGCCATGAGTAGAGATGTCACATTTGATGAGATATTTATGTAAAGTCTTGGGGTTCTCGGCAGGTGGAGAACAGAAACACCGGTACTAGTGAACCTTTGAAGTATGTGGAGGTTGATGCAACTCCATGGTTTCCAGCTAAGTTTGTATCTATTGAAAATACTTCTGAAGATATAAGTACTGCAAGAGAAGTAACTATTGAAGTTCCAAATGATAGTGACATTGTTGTTGAAGAGGAACAAGAATCATTAGAAGATAAATAAGCTACAATCACGCAGACCATAACAACCATCAAACCAAGAAGATCAACCAGGAAAATTGTTTGTAGGGATGATTATGTTGCTTATGCATTACCAATTGTTGAAGATGGTACTCTTACTTCCTATTTGGAAGTTATACGTAGTGCATAGTGTAAATAATAGGAAGGTGCAATGCAACGCGAGATGGAGTCTCTTGACAAGAATGGAACATGGATTCTAATAAAGCTTCTTAACGGTAAGAATGCCATAGGGTGAATGTGGGTATATACTAAGAATAAAGGATCTTCGGTGAATCAAGTACGCTACAAGGCAAGGTTAGTTGCAAAATGTTATACCAAAAGAGAAAAGATTGACTACAATGAGGTGTTCTCTCCGGTTGTAAAATACTCATCAATCCATATTTTTTTGAACTTGGTAGCAGAATATGATTATACCTAGTTCAACTTTACGTAAAGACGACGTTCTTACATGGTGATCTAGAAGAAGTAGATTTATATATATTAGTCGAGTGGGTTCAAGGTTCCTAGAAAAGAAGATTGTGTATGTAAACTAAAGAGATCATCATACGGGCTAAAGCACTCTCCAAGACAGTGGTACAAGCGATTTGACCAATTTATGATTGGACAAACATACATAACAAGTCATTATGACCATTGTGTATATATCAAGACGCTACATAATGGGCCTGAAAACGCGGGGGTACCAAAATACACCACCACTTTTTTCTTAGGAAATATGTATGGACAAACTCAATACAACTTTGAGAGATAAACTCAATCAAGGAACATTATCTAGAGTTATCTCTCTCTCTCTTGCGATTAGAACATTTACAGAAACAAATCCGTGAACCTAATCACAAAGAGATTACTTGGGCGGTACCAAAGACCAATGTCCAAGAATTAATCAAGTCGTATCCAACAAACTAGGTCGGATGTCTCTACTATGATTGATCAACGTACAACCTGTGATATTTCAATTATAAAGATAAAAAATATAATGCGGAAAAATAAATAACACAGACACTAGAAGTTTTGTTAACGAGGAAACCGCAAATGCAGAAAAACCCCGGGACCTAGTCCAGATTGAACACTAAACTGTATTAAGATTACTGTTATAATTCTTCTAACAGAATATATACCTATTTGATTTCCTTCATATATGTTTCAATCAAGGTAACGTCGAGAAAACTCTGGAAGAAAAAGAGTAAAGTAGTTGTTAATAATTAGGTTTTGATATTGTCAAAACTTATAGAGCTGCCTGATTAATTCTACCTCACAAGATTTATCTAAGATAAGCTTAGATTTTAATCTTGTGGAAGTACAAGGCCAGATACAAAAAACTTCTTATAGTATTTGTTGATACATGAAAATATTTACCCCTTAGCAGGGATAGGGATCCCCTAGAGAAAAGGTAAGCCCATTAGTTAACATGGGGACTAAAGCCCAAGTCAAAAAGGGGATATCCATGGAATAGGGAGAATAAGGGAGGAATTAATAGAGAAGTGGAAGGTTATATTGGGAGGAATGGCAACAATGGTAAATAAGAAGGTACCTATGACATGTGGCATAATATCATTAGAAGAGGGATTTTGGGAAAAGCCTATAAAAGGAAGGACATAGTACAATGGAAATCAAGTTCTCTCTCATACTATTCTAGGAAAAGGTGTAGTCATTGTTGTGACTATGACGTGCAAGACCTATCTCATCTTTACCCCCACAACAATTTTTATCAACCTTATTACTCGGTCGATAGTTATTGAATAACTATGGAAGAAGAGACGAACCTTAGAATAGACAAAAACTATGATGATCAGGATAAGATTCTGGATACCAAGAACTATGAGGTAAAAGGTAGTGTAACTGGGCTTCATGAATACCTAAGTAAAGACTTCAAAAATCGTAACCTAATTATGTTTCTCGCGTACACCTATATATTTAGAGGACGACTCTATCCGTAACTAGGACACATCGTTTCAGGATTAAGATTCTAGTATCCAGAGATTCTTCTATCATAATGACAAACAAGCAAGGTAGTCAATATCGATTGTACATGACGATATTACAGGTTTTTATCGGACATCGGAAAATACCTATACGGTATCGAAAATATCGGCGATACAAAGACGGAATGATATTATCGGTTGTACAGGCCGGTATAGACCGATATATCGGTTTTACTTGTACACCGATAATATCGGTTTCGTGAATAAATTTTTCATCAACATGCATCTAGTATTTACAGACAAGTACAATGTCAATTGGAGATGGTAAAAAGCCCTAATATATTTATAATATATAAAATCAATGACTATATGATAGGATATAAGATGGAAACCATATTTAGATTGCAAGGCAGAGAAATATAAAAGATCAATATAAAGGATAATAAAAAAAGATTTACCGGCATAATGGGATAACAATCACAGCGTTGGCTAATAAACCACCTTGTATTTTGGAAATTTGAGATATGTGTATGATTCTTATTATTTTTTATTATGGTTTTATAATTATCTGAAATTTTATATTAAATGATGTATAATCGATAAAAACCGATATTATCTTTTGTATAGGTGTATCGGACCCAGCCGATACGAGACCAATACGTGATATTAACTACCTTGCGAACAAGGCCAGGTAGCTTGCAATCAAATCTAAGTTCGTGAACTAGTTTTCATGCTTACGAATTAGTTTGAGCTCAAGTAAGATCAACTGTCAATATAAATTAATTCATATTAAGCAAGTGAAAAGTTTTCCTTGAACTACGAAAAAATGCACCCGCTTATATATCAGTATAAGTTTTATGCACCAATAGGTTATCCCAAGGAAAATGATAAAGTTGTGTGAAACATCTAGCAATCATAGAGTTCGGGAACTCTCAAATATAAAATCAGTTTGTGATCTGAACAAAACAGTCTGTGAACAAATTGCCGTCTTGTAGTTTATGAACTTCTTATATCAACAAGTTCGTGAACTGTCCAAATTAGTTCGCGTATGTGAGTTACAAAAGTGCTCATGAATCCCTTAAAGTCAACCAGCTCATGCACTGACCAAATTAGTTCGTGTACTTGAGGATTCAAAAGTGTCCAGGAACATCCCAAACTCAACCAATTCGCAAACTGACAAAATAAGTTCATGTACGCAATTTAAGGAGAGATTTTATCCATCAAGTATATTATTAATAAATTCAAAGTTCGTTTGTTGGCCAAATCAGTTCGAGAACATGAATATAACTTGATGTCTCCTAAGAAATTCTTTCGCAATTATGATATATTGAAAAATAAATTATCCTCAACCTACAATAAGTCCTTAAACTTTCATTTTTCTAATTCGAGATTTGTCAAGTACTAGTGTTTGTACCATGAGTAAAATTGCCACATATAGGGCCAGAATGTTGCATAGGCCACTGTTCAGCTGTCATCCAAGCCCGCTAACCAGTTAACCAAAGCAGCCCACCAGCCTGCCCAGTATTACAAAGACCGGTCAGTGGTCAAAGTCAACGCTCGGTCAATGGCCAAAGTCAACCGTTGGTCAACTGTCAAAGTCAGGTTGCATGTGGCACCTCTAGCCAATTTTCAGTCATACTGCCAGCAGTGCTGCTAACCAATTTTAGCCAAGTACTCTTCCGCACTGCCATCCAGTTTCTAGCCATGCTGCCAGTTGTGCTGCCAACCAGTTCCCAGCCATGTTGCTAGATGCGCTGTCAGCCAGTTCCCATCCATACTGCCATCCCATTATGCCTGTCAACCATCGATACAGTCTGCCAGCATGCGAATTAATACAGGGAGGCATGAATGAGCAGTTTCATGCATAATTAAACATGGAGGCATGAATGAGCAGTTTCATGCAGAATTTAACATGGAGGCATGAATGAGCAGTTTCATGCAGAATTAAACAAGGAGACATGAATGAGCAGTTTCATGCAGAATTTAACATGGAGACATGAATGAGCAGTTTCATGCAGAATTTAACATGGAGGCATGAATGAGCAGTTTCATGCAGAATTAAACAAGGAGACATGAATGAGCAATTAATGCCATTTAAGTTTATATTGAAATTAGGAATTCAACTATATAAATAGGGAGGTACTGAGGGCTAGAAAGGGGAGGCTAGCAATGAGAAAAAAATACTATTGTAATTCTAATATCAATAAAATACCACACCCTATGGGGATTCGTCCGTGGATGTAGGCAAACCATGCCGAACCACGTTAAATTTGTGTCTGTCATTCTTGACTATATTCTGTTGTTAGCCCTGTTTCCATCAACAACACCAGTTTAATCGTGTTTTGTGCCTAAAAGTATTTCTGGGTACAAACATTGGCGCCGACTAAGGGGAATACGAGAAAAATGATCGTGTTTTCCCGTTGAGAAAATTAGTTCTGAAAGCTTCAAAATCAGATTCGTTAGAAAGCAGTTTGGATGTCGTCAAAAATCACTACTGCAGTCCAGCTGATCGCAGCTGCTGCAGACCATATAATCCCAGTTACTGCAGTCTAGCTGATCGCATTGGCTGTTGTCCAGATTCGCTGTTCAAGGTATGCGGAAACTATCACCTTCACAAGCCACGAGGATTGGAACGCCACAAGGATCGTTAAAATTGTTGATTGGATGTTCGATCCGTAGCATGTTCAAGTCCAAAGTTCGGAAAACTTGCTTCCCAAATAACGCAGTATCTACATGTTCGAGTTTGTAGTATGTCAAAATCACTACTGTCACAATCGCAAGGATGTCAAGTAATCTACATCTTTAGGCGCTTAAAAATCCTAGAGAAGACTTCCAGAAAAGCATCTCAAAAGGTTCCAGAAAATACCACAAAAGTGAAGCAAAACATTGGCAGAAAGGTCTATGGGAAACGGCCACAGTGCTCGATGAACCGTTGCTAAAAGCTCAAGGAGAAAATTGTTGCAAAATGTTCGAAGAAAAGATCACAGTCGAAAACTGTTGCAAGAAGTTCGAAAGGAAAGACCACAGTCCCAGAAAAGTGTTGCGAAAAAACAAAACAAAAAAAAAAAAACCCGGCGGCCAGGTTGCTCACCCACGTCAAGTTTCTTTCACCCACGTTAAAGGCTGTCAACACCCACGTTAAAAAGTTATCGCGTCATCATTGCGTCAGCAAGCCTTGCGTCATCAGTCGTTGTGTCATCATTGCGTCATCATGACGTCAGCAATTATATCAGCAGAAGAATATTCCGTCAAGCTATGACGCCGTCAGCATATTCCGTTACCGTTGCAACACCGTCAACTGACCCTAACGCCGTCAGCATATGCCTAACGTCGTCAGAAAATTCAGTCGATGACTTCAGCATGTCACCCACTTCAGCACCGGTCTTCTTCTCTGGCGCCGTCCGGTAGCAGGTCGCCGGCGGAATGCCAGCGACGGTAATCTTCTCCGGCAACAGTAGTTAAAGCAAGTCACCGGCGGCCGTTACCGACGTTCATTGTCGGCGGCACATGCCGGCGGCCATTGTCGACGGCCCATGCCGGCGGCTCGACCCGGCGGCCATTGCCGGCAGCAAATACCGGCGGCTTACTCACCGTCCGACCATCTCAGTCCAGCGGCACGGATCCTATGCTTTGTGATATTATTTGCTTCAGTAGCCCTTGGATGTTCCCGCCCCGCAAGCCAGAAACTGATGGATATTTATGCCCCTGCCGAGTCAACTCAGTCGAGCCAACTCACCAGCTGAGCCGAGCTATTGATTCAGAGGATTTTTCAGCCCCAGTTCGTTTGGCTTGAGGATTTTTCGGCCCTACTTCGTGGGCTTAGCCAAATACACTTATTTTTGGGCTTGGTTATCGATTTTGTTTCTTTGATATCTCCTTCATATGACGTCCGAATTGAGCGATTTTCGGCTCGTTGCGATCGCATTTAAATTTCCAATAACATAAGGGAGGAATTTCAACGTTTTAAGAAAATTTATTTTTTGATTGAAGCGACGACATCGAAGAGGGGCGCATTTTAAATCACCATATGAAGCCATAACGGAATCCTCAAAAATTGATGTTGTATCGATTTAAGTCCACAACATGAAATGTTCGTGCTTGTTGTGTAGATTTTCAAATATCAAGACACTTATGTTCAATGATGATCATAATTGCTACAGTCCAGTTGATCGAGCTGCTGTAGACCAGTTCCGCAGCAAATACTACAGTCCAGTTGATCGAACAGCTAAGTCCTTTTTTGCATAATTATTATAGTTCGGTTGATCGATCTGTTGTATCCCAGTTCCTCAGCAAATACTGCAGTCCAGTTGATCAAACAGCCACAGTCCTTTTTCGTATAATTACTACAGTCCAGTTGATCGAATCATTTGTAGTCCGGTTTTCCTCAAAATCATTTGATGCGATTTTCCTCACAACTGCTTGATCCAGTTTTACTTATAATCATTACGATTCGGTTGATCGCAATTCTTTAAATACGATTAAAGTGGCAATTGTCTTCAATCCAGTTTTGATTCAACTGGTGCATTCCAGTCCCGTAGACAAATCTAGTTGTCGAGTCAAGCCGAGACGCTAAACCATCTACACTAGTCATCGTCGCTGGAAAACATCAACATAGCTAGTGGACATTCTAATCACCTCATAAACGAAGTCGCAATAACACTTTTAATATGGTACGTATACAATTTACATATTTTCGCATCTTTTCATATGATCATGCATACTTTTGTTCAATGACACACCTACAATGTGGCGAGCATTTTCCCATGAAATATGCACACAATTCAATTCTGCACGCATCTGGAATAATGGGATTGGCCCCCTGCGCGAATTCCAGATAGCAGACAGAGTCAACTTCGTTCCATGCGCGAGCAAGATGCAGCAAGGAAGTGCACCCTTGTGCGAGCATTGAGCAGCATGACAATCACTATCTTCTGGGGGCGAGTTGCATATCACTTCGACGTGTGTGACCATCACTTGGGGGCGAGATATGTAACACCTCATGGTCTAAAGTAACTTTTTTGGGTCGAACTGTGTAACAGTCCACACGCTTGGGGGTGAGTTACGTAACACCCAAATGCGATGCGAAATTCAGCTGCTCAAAATCAAAACAAAAGGTAACCCGAACTTCTTAATCCTCAAACGAGTTACAAGATTAAGAGGGGGCGAACATATACCCCTCTTAATAATCTTCCTACGAGTCTAGTTCATCGAACTGCTTTGTAATCCAAGACCTAAGCAATCGCTGCACTTTCGATTGGGCGCAATCGATGCGATCTTCATCATCAATCTCATTTGACGCCAAACCGATGCGATCCCGTTTCGCTTGCAATAGCTGCATTCAATTGGACGCAACTAATGTAGTCCAATTTTTCTCATCAATTCTGTACTCAATTGGACGCAACTGATGCAGTCTGGTTTTATTTGTAACTGTTACACTTGGGTTTATCGGACTTTTTTTGTCTAGTTCCTCGGCCACTGCTGCTGATACCTAATCGAGTTCTTTGCGGTCAACTCTATAAGTAGATCATGCGGTCCAGTGATCGCATTTCTGCTGCGATCCAGCTATGTTCGCGGCTCTGCCGATCCGGTGATCGCATTTCTGCTGTGATGCGGCTTTATTAAGTAGCTCTGCGATCGGTGATCGCAAGCTGCTGCGATGCGGCTTTGCTCGTCATTGCTACATTTCGGTGATCACAGCTGCTGCGATCCGGTATGTTCCGCGACTCCTGCAAATCCGGTGATCACAGTTCGCTGCGGTGTAGCTTTGCTGCGTCGCTCTTTGCATTCCACGGCTAATCGCGGTACTTTCTGATCCGGCTATGTTGCAGCTCTGTCCTAGTGATCGCGGTAGGCGATGCCGGCTTTGCTTTCAAATCATTGCTACATTCCGGTGATCGCGGTGCGACGATCCACTATGTTGCGCTCTGTGTCTAGGCGTCGCGACTGGCTGCGTGCGGCTTTGCTCGCCGTTCTGCATTACGGTGATCGCGGTTGTTGCGGTCCATCGTTCGCAACTCTGCGGTCCCGGTGATCGCGGGCTTCGTGCGGCTTTGTCGTAACTCCTGATCCGGTCAGCGTGCACATCTTTACTTTCATCCCATTGCTGCATTCCGGCTGATGCGGTGCGGGCTATGTTAGCTCTGAGTCAAGCGATCGCGGTTCTGCGGTGCGACTTTGCTCAGTTGATTCGGTGATCGCGTTATGTTGTAGTCGGCTATGTTCGCGGCTTACTGCGGTCCGGTGATCGCGGCTGCTGCAGTCTAGCTATGTTAGCAACTCCTGTAGTCCGGTGGCCCAGTTCTTTGGATGTAGTCTTGCTGTGCTCTCTGCATTTCAGCTGATCGAAAGGCTGGCGGTTACAACTATGTTCGCAGTTCTGGTCCGGCTGATCGCATTGTTGCGGTGCGATCTTAACTCGTCGGCTAACGCATTTCGGCTGATCGAAGCTGCTGCGGTACAGCTATGTTAACAATTCCTGCAGTCTTGCTCGTCTTTCTTTGCATTCGGTGATACGCGAGCTTCACTATGATCCATTGCATATTCGCAACTCCTGTGATCGACTGATCGCAGGCTTCACGTCTTTATCTTGCTCGTCATTGCTTGCATTTAGGCGATCAAAAGATCTTATGATCCGGCTATATTCGCAATTCTATGAGTCGGTGATCGCAAGCTATTGCGGTATAGTATTGCTCGTATTCTGCGATTCGGTGATCGAAGCTGCTGCCCAGTCTAGCTATGTCGCGGTTCTGCATTCCAGTGATTAAATTTAGCTGCGATCCCGGCTATATTGCTCGTCATTCTTTGCATTCGGTGATCGCGACTGCTGCAGTCCATCTATGTTCGCATCTCCTGTGATCGAGGTGATCACGGTCTTTGCTGTGATGCGGCTTTGCTGCGTCATTCTTTGCATTCCAACTAATCATAACTAACTTCGGTCCGGCTATGTTGAAGCTCTGCCGATCTGGTGATCGCGGTTTGTTGCGATGCTGACTTTGCTCTTGATTTCTTGCATTCGGTGATCCTGTTCTGCCGATCGAGCTATGTTCGCGATTCTTTGCGGTCCGGCTATATTCGCGACTCTGCAGTCCGGTGATTACAGTTGCTGCGATGCGCTTTGCTCGTCATTTCTTGCATTCGGTGATCGCGGCTGTTGCGGTCGGCCCCGTTAGCAACTCTGTGATCCGGTGATCGCGACTGCGGGCGGTGGTCGACTTTATTCGTAGCTCCTGCAGATCCGGTGATCGCATTTCGCT
Organism: Papaver armeniacum; assembly: GCA_023531295.1. Classification (NCBI taxonomy): domain Eukaryota; kingdom Viridiplantae; phylum Streptophyta; class Magnoliopsida; order Ranunculales; family Papaveraceae; genus Papaver; species Papaver armeniacum. Next base: position 305,182 of record JAJJWW010006238.1, on the reverse strand, counting down.
GCGATCATCTTTGCTAAATCATTGTTGCATTCCGGTGATCGCGTTTATTCTGATCCACATGTTGCGGCTCTGTAGTCAGTGATCGCGGCTGCCATGCGGCTGCTCGTCTTCTGCTATGCAGTCCAGTGATCATGTGGCTGCTGCGATCCAGCTACGTTCGCGAGCTCCTGCAGTCCGGTGATCGCGACTCTTGCCCCGGCTACGTTCGCGGCTCACACGTCTTGCTGATCGCGAGCTTCTGCCGATGCGGTCTTGCTGCATCATTTCTTTGCATTCCAGTGATAACGGCTCTCGTAGTCTAGCTATGTTCGCAACTCATGTAGTCAGTGACCGCAGCTTTGCAAGTAGTCTTGCTCGTGCCGCCGCCGCATTTTCGGTGATCGAAGCCGCTGCCCGGTGCAGCCCCCATGTTCGCAATTCCACGGTCAGGTGATCGCGAGCTCGCTGCGTGTAGTCTTGCTCGTCGCCGCTTGCATTCCACTGATCACAGCTACTGCAGTCCATCTATGTTCGCAGCTCCCGCAGTCCGTGATCGCAACATGTTGTTTGATGCTGATCTTGCTCGTCGTTTGCGCATTTCAACTGATCGAAGCTGCTGCAGTCCATCTATGTTCGCAATTCCTGCTCTCCAGCTGATCGCAGCTGCTGCAGTATAGTATTGCTCGTCGCTACTGCAGTTAAGCTGATCGAAGCTGCTGCGCCGGCCTATGTTCTTAGCTCCTACAGTCCGGCTGATTGCAGCTGGCTGCGGTGCAACTTTGCTCGTCGTCGATGCATTCCAAGTGATCGCAAATCTTTGCGGTCCGGCTATGTTCGCAGCCCCGCAGTCCGTTGATCGCAACTGCAAAGCAACTTTGCTCGTTGTTGCTTTGCCGTCCGCATGATCGCATTCTTATTGAGCCTAGCTATGTTCGCAGCTCTGCAGTGCGGCTTTGCTCGTTCTTTATTTGATCCAGTGATCGAAGCCGCTGCGCCCCAGCCGTTCGCGACCCTTGTAGTCCAGCTGATCGCAGCTGCTGCAGACCAGCTTTGCTCAAAGCTGTTACTACCTAGTTTTGCTTAGGACAGTTTTTTATTTCCTTCGCAGTCCAGTTTACCACAATCATTGCAGCCCAGTCCCGTAACAACTATAGCGATCTAGTTTACATCGCTGCTTCTATCATGATTCATATAACTATTGACGACATATAAAGATCGATATCCTATCCAGTAGTTCAACCAAGGCCGTTGGAGGTCCAACAACACACAAAATTTGTTACCATCTCAACTACTAAAGGATCACACCCCTTCGCTCGCAACTACCGCGTCTCAGTCCATAATTGACAACAGTTTAATACCAACAACTACTACTACCTAGTTTGGTCGGAAATTATTGACAGTCTGCAAATTCAAATTTCATTTACAACAATAGCTCACACAGATTCTAGCCGAGTGACGTCAAATATAACTTGTCTTTTCCAAACAACAGTTACTAGTCAAGTTCTACGCAACTACCACAGTTCATTTTACATCAATAGTTACAACTCACTTTCAACACCACTCCTGTCCAGCATCACGCTTCCGTTGCGATCCGATTCGACCTTCAGTCATGTTTTTGCATACAACAATGGTTCATACTCAACTGTTTCCCGCCGATCTTCCAATTGCAATAGCCTCACTTGGGGGCGACTTGATTACGATTTCCACAATCAACGAATGCAGCTTTCTTTGCACTTCAACAACAGTAATTTACGCTTGGGGGCGTCTTGATTTCCGCAAACGAACAAGAAAGGTTGTCATTTACTTCATACGACAATAATCCACACTTGGAGGCGAATTTTATCATAGTCTGTTAATACAAAATGGAAAACTAACTTCTTAACCCCGCAACAAGTTGGAGGTTAAGAGGGGGCGATGTTTGTACCATGAGTAAAATTGCCACATATAGGGCCAGAATGTTGCCTGGGCCACTGTTCAGCTGTCATCCAAGCCCGCTAACCAGTTAACCAAAGAAGCCCGCCAGCCTGACCAGTATTACAAAGACCGGTCAGTGGTCAAAGTCAACGCTAGGTCAACGGTCAAAGTCAACCGTTGGTCAACTGTCAAAGTCAGGTTGCACGTGGCACCTCTAGCCAATTTTCAGTCATACTGCCAGCAGTGCTGCTAACCAATTTTCCGCCAACTACTCTGCCGCACTGCCATCCAGTTTCTAGCCATCTTTGCCAGGTTGTCTTTGCCCGCCCGATTCCACCATGTTGCCGAGATGCGCTGTCGGCCCGTTCCCATCCATACTTTTGCCCGACCCATTATGCTGTCAACCATCAATCCGATGCCAAAGATGCGAATTAATACAAGGAGGCATGAATGAGCAGTTTCATGCAGAATTAAACATGAAGGCATGAATGAGCAGTTTCATGCAGAATTAAACAAGGAGACATGAATGATCATTTTCATGCAGAATTTAACATGGAGGCATGAATGAGAAGTTTCATGCATAATTAAACAAGGAGACATGAATGAGCAGTTAATGCCATTTAAGTTTATATTGAAATGAAATTAGGAATTCAACTGTATAAATAGGGAGGTCCCGAGGGCTAGAAAGGGGAGGCTAGCAATGAGAAAAAAATACTATTGTAATTCTAATATCAATAAAATACCATACCCCAAGGGGATTCGTCCGTGGATGTAGGAAAACCATGCCGAATCACGTTAAATTTGTGTCTGTCATTCTTGACTATATTCTGTTGTTAGCCCTGTTTCCATCAACAACACCAGTTTAATCGTGTTCTGTGCCTAGAAGTAATTCTGGGTACAAACAACTAGCTTGAACTCGATTTTTTTGTTGCAATTTTCATCATAATACTAAAGTTATATGACGTTGTATCAGTAGATAGAGTGGTCGAATATAGTACATATATAAACGGTCTTCACATACCTTTTTTGATGAAGTCCTCGTAAATGTCTTTGTTGTTCTTCAGTCTTCAATCATCAAGGGTCAATTTGGTGAGTTCTGATACTCAACTACCATGCTTTATTCATATCCTGTGGCCAATTTTAGTTGATTATAAATCAAGATGTAGCTTTGACCAACTAAATTTACAACATGCTTGACATACCAAAACCTGTGAGTTTGACTGAGCAATGCTCTAATACACTACATTGACAAAGAGCACTAACTCCTCATGTCGTAACACTAAGATTTACCGTTGAAACATGAATAACTCTACTTCCAGCTTGAAATTTCCAGTTATTTGGGGCGAGTGTACCCAAAAAAGTCATCTTATTAGATCTTGAAACATACCTAACCTTTGTTTTAATTCCTCGTTGTACATATTATTTACCATCTTAATTCGAATTGTACTAATGCCATCCGCTTTACAAGTAACAATATTCCTGACAACGACCTTATTAGAGCATAACTCGGTTGAACCCACCAACCATTGGTATGTCAAGTTTGGTTGTCATATTTTAGTGAATCAAAACTCATCTAAGAGTCGCTTAATTATATACTAGAGACAACTTCATATAGGTTATACTAAAAAGTCTAGAAATATTGACACATACAAGTATTACTCGAAGACCCGAAGAACGTGAAGAAGTAAAGAGCTAGAACGACGACATCATCCTTCCCCTTGAGGTTAGTAATATTGACTTGAACTGTTTCATTCCTAACGTATCTTTCAAGTCGTGCTATATTGAAAACATAACTGCGAAGCTGTGTATGGATATATTACTCTAGTAGTGAGACATGATCACATGATCATAGTATTAGGGAATCAGACTACGAAGTATAACGCTTATCTTTTGAACTTCGTAGATATGACATCGACATAATCTTATGAATGTTGTTATGATTATGTGAATGTGTAAATTAAGGTGAAGATTTCATCCTAGGAAACAATGTTTTACATTTATTTAAAGTAAGTACATTCATGAACTTGTTTTATGAATCGAAAGGGAAATCGCTAGGCTTATTGGTATGGCTATTCATTGCAAATCTTTGGATTACCAATATGTGTGAGATGGTAGAACCGATCGTAACTTTGTTATGTATCTTGGTACAACTAATCACAATGCCTGACTTATGATTTGGTATGACTAGTTTTGTTTAATTAATGTAACCGATCCTAAGTAATCACCTGAGATGGTATGATCGATATTTGTAATTGGTGTGACCGATCCTAGTAATTTGTGTGACCGATCACAAAGAGTTGTGTAATCGATCCTTGTAATTGGTGTAATCGGTCCTAATAATTGGTGTAACTGATCCTAGTGACTGGTGTGACCGATCACAAGCAATACCATGTGTATATGGTAACCGGTCCTGGTAATTGATGTAACCGATCCTGGTAACTGATGTAACCGATCCTGGTAACTTGTGTGACCGATCACAAGTGTTCCACATTAGGGTATAACCGATCCCAATAATTGGTAGAACCGATTGAACCCATGGATGTGATTTGATTTTTGATCAATCACATACTTGTCTTGGAATACATATGAACCAATTCTAAACTTGTTTGGAAGTGTGGTATAATCGATTCCAAGATTGTAAATATGAAAGAGGATTTACAAAGAAAAGATGTCAACATACTTTGAACACGAACAGTAACTCTAATCTTTTATTGTTCAAAGATATTCCTTAGTACTCAAGGAGATCATGTTCCGAAATAAATTAAGAATCTTTTAATTAAGGTTGTTAGTTTTATATGCTTTAATTACCAGCAATTAAATGCATATCTCTAGAGAATAAAAATTAGTAATTTGAATTTACTAATTGGAGATTTTCTATCGAGAGATTTTGGAAAATATTGGACAAAGCATTTCCTGGAATTATAAAAACCGAATGGGCATTTATTGCATATCTTGAGAATACTTTCGGTTTTGGAAATTCCTTGGTGTCCAAACATCCTTGGTCTATAAATACCTAAGTTTGCATTTCTAGAAAACTATCCTAACAGCCAAGAAAACTTCATCTTTTTGTTGTTTCTGGTGGAGTCGTCTAATCGGAGAGGAAAGTACCCTAATTAGGCGAAATCTCTTACGACCGCTCGTTTCAAGAATTTTGTGTGATCAAGAAGCTCTACGAGTACCGTTGGTGGGAAACTAAATAATTGCAGTGTTATTAGTTTTCGATTGATTTGATTGACTAACGGTTGTTGAAACTTTGATTGCACCTAGTTTGTTTATTCTTGAGAATCTTCTCTTCTGATATAAGATTCACTCAAACTAGATCGAAGTATCGACGGTATCTTTAGAACTGTTTGTAGATCTAAAAACATCTTGTGATAATCCATTGTTAACAGACTCTGTTCTGTGCATGATTGATCACGAGAGATTCAAGTGGTATTGTGCAGGTTTTAATTGAAGATTAAAGAAGATTTGAAGACGAAGAAGATTTCTTATTGGTTTCTCATTTCTTGTGTAGCACAAACCTTGATCGGCTGGGATCCAACTAGAATCGGATTTATTCGATTGATTAGTTGCGTGAGATCGTTAACGCCTAATAGTTCTCTTGATATCTATTTTGATTGTTACAATTCCGAATCTTATTATTTAGGTAATAGAGATTGGATTGATCTAACCAGGCAAAGGAGTTTATTAGCTTAAACGGAAGATCCTTTGCATATGACTTGAGATATTTTTATCTCGAAAAAATCAATAGAGTTGTTACCAAACAGATTTTTTGTTCCTTTACTGTTTTAAATACGATCCAAAGAAAATAATTCTAGTGCGTGCACTCATCGAAGTCGGAAGCGCAGTGATACTGAGGAAATTAAGTGAACTAGGGTTAGTTGCTTGGTCTCAACTATACGAAGTTGGTTTAGATTTTGTATAGTGGCTTAATTCTGAGAGTATTCAATTCTGGACTAGGTCTCAGGGTTTTTCTGCATTTGCGGTGTCCTCGTTAACAAAATCTTGCCGTGTCATTTACTTTTCCTTTCCGAAATTATAATTGTTGTTATTATAATTTAAAGTAAATTACACAAACGTTAACTCCGCTTTACTTGATAGTGATCCTATAGAGTTTAGTTAAGTCCGAACCTATTATCAAGTAATCACACTTTGGTTGTCGTATTGTCTCGATCTCGTATCCATAGACAATCACACAAAGTGTGAATACCGATTTGTAGTATTGTCTCGACTTTGTCCATAGACAATCACTTTCTGTAAGAGGACTTATAGGTGGATAAATTAAAGATTGTGGTGTATTTGGTACCTCATCTTTTCAGACCTTGTTTTTTTTATCAGGCTTGAGAGTAGTAAACCATTCTTTCTTTGAGCACATGTGAAAAATAAGACCAAAATCAAGAATTCATCCATTATCCGAGCTTCCTGTATATACCGTTAGAACTGCTCCATTATCCCTCTTCTTCAATAATAACATCCCAATTGAATAAATATTTTTACTATAGCACTTCTGTTCTGGACAATCCTTTTACATTGAAATCGTTAAGTTTACTTGTTTTTCTTTTAGGCTTAGACTTTTATCTTAACCACCTTTTTGATTGTTTTTTCTTCCCGCCTTTTACGGAAAATCCATCTCCTAAACACTTTCCATCATCAATATTGGTATTCGTTAACTCCTTAGAAGCCACCTTAAGGCATTTCATGCAAATTGTGTGATTTCCAAACATTATGGTATTGAAAAAATTATCAAAATACGGTGGTAAAAACAATAATAACTTTGGTATTCATTTCAAATTTTCACATAAGTATTTTGACAAATCCAATATAACTTTACTGAAATTATCAATATAAGATTTCATAGAAATTCCTTCATATTTTTCAAGATAGTGTAATTTATTCTTAAGGTGAAGATGGTTAGTTAGGGATTTTGTCATATACATTGTCTCCAACTTGCTCCATAACCCATATGGAAACATTTTACTGGCTACTTTATATGTGTTTTCTCCATGAGATCGTCTTTCTTCCTCATTCAGTATTAATATCATTGCTAGAGCCATTTTTTTCTTCAAGTTTTAACTAAACCTTGTTGCGCCAGAATGTCCCTTATCTGCCTCCATATGTCAAAAATCATTTTTTCCATCAAACTTCTCGATCTCATATTTTGCGGCCATTATAAATTGCTTCTACCTAAAGTGATATAGCGATTTTTTATAACTAAATAGCCAAAAGCACAATCAAAATTAAAATATGATATAGAATGAAACCAAATGCACTAAAATACCTGCATACAACACAAATGGAATAAGTGGTTCGATCAATGTGATCTATACGATGAAATATTCATACTATGAGTTAAACAAGATTACGAGGTATCTCCAAAAGCCACTTAAAGGGAACTCAAAATATATACATATGAGAGCGTTAGTGGAAAAGAGGTGAGCATTCTAGAATTATTAATTTCTAGTAAGACAAGTTCTCTAAATTCTTCTAATTCTCGATCGGATATATGATTTTACAGTCGGGTCGACTTTGCCTCTCCCTTTTATCTTTATTCTTTGATACAAAAGTTTATATATATATATATATGTAGGATGTTTCATAAATTTTCAACTTTATTATATTATTATAAAATAGTTATTTGGAGAATATTTAATGGTGGGATCCAAGCTATTCCAAACTTGGAAAAAGTGTGGACCGTCAAGTCTAGCAAGTTTTATGGTAGAAGAATTCCATCTTCCAAGTTCCATGACATCTCACCACTTGGAATAGATCATTGAATTTCAAGTCTAATAACGAAAGATAAAAGGATTCGAAGCCGAATTGTGTTGAGTGCTATTCCAAATTTCGTTTCAATCTGGACCCGCAAAATCGATAGTCAGAAAGGGACAATCAGATTTGGAAAGAAAATCGACCACAAAATTGAGCGCAATTCTAAACATCACTCAACGCAATTCGGAATGGCATTTTAGTTTGGATTTCAACCTATCTTCCATGAAATCTTGGAACATGTCTTGGAAAAGATGTGGATGACCCCAACCTAGAAGCCATTAGACTTGACATTCCGCACTTTTCCAAGCTTGATATATAGTTTTGATTTCACCGTTATACTTGCTCTAATGGTTTCTAAGTTTGGTCATCCATACTTTTCCTAAGGCATGTTCCAAGAATTCTTGGAAGAGATAATGAAATCCAAGCAAAAAGTGGAAATCTGATTGTCATTGAGTGCCAATATAAATAGTGCTCAAACTATCAGAAAAGCAATTCCGAATAACGCCAAACAAAAATCCATTTGATGTTTGTGTAAACGCCAATCCAAATTGCGCTAAAGAGTTATACGTATTTCGAATCCGATTGATGTCTGTCGCTATATAGATTAGTTTTTAACTATTGACTAGTCATATACAATAATGATTGGCGCCCGACGCTCTTTATTTTTGAATTTTGTTGGAATCTATACTGAACTTTGTACAATATAGCAGATCCGAAAAAATAGAAAAGGAAAGTAACTCTGCAGTTGCAGTTTGAAGAGATTTTTATTTGATAATTGATGATTAAAGAGATACTTCTCTCACATATTTATTAACCAATACAAACCCGGAAACCCTACTCACTATGAATGTGTCATCTGCAAGTTTTTTAACCGCTAACTATACTTTCTCACACATACACAGGAAATACAAAGGCAGACAAAAGAAAGATAAGGGCTGCCAGAATATAGGGCACCCACTTCATACCTATAGTCTAATAACTACTCTAGCTCAGGTCCGTGAAAGCATCCACCATTAGACTTGCACTTCCATAATCTGTTAGTCTAAACATGTTACTTAGAAAACGAAATTCCTCCTCCACCATTAGACTTGCTCTTATTAGACTACCTAGAGGTGTAAAACATGTCGACCCAGCACAGCTCAGCCCATAAAATCACGTACTAAGCGTGCTACGTGCTATGTTATGCAGTGCCAGAAATTCAGGCGTGTTGTGTCATTCTAAAGAGGGTGCTTGGATGTGATGTGTTCTAAAGAAAATGCTTTTTCAGATATTTCAGATATTATACGTATTATTATAGAAATAACTAGGTATCATCGGGGCCTTACGGCCCCGGATCAACCTCTCCTTTCGCTCCTTAGTGTACATACTTTTAGTCAATTATAGGGTACATCATTAGATTGGTTAAAAGAGGACGCAATTACTTAGACCCTCGATTATCTTCACATGTTTAATGATGCGATGTGATATATTTCATGAAATATGTTGATATGGAAAAATAAAGTAATATTGTTTCACTAAAAACCCAAATTACATATACACTAAAGGAATAAAAAGCAGATAATATATCATCCAAAGATTGTTATAATGCTTCAAGAAAAAAATGATTAGTTTTTCAAACAGAAGGAATTAGGTCACTTTTTTACAGGAGAATAGCAGATAATTGCATAATTAAAAGTGTATTAATATTAACGGAAAAAATGATAGCACTTCGTTTTGAACTAATGTCAAAAAATAAATCATATTCTTTCAACAAACAAATATGTGTTAATTAAATGGATTAGTATTAACAAAACAATTTGACAACAAATAACCAACAAAAAAACTCACTTAGTAATATGATTCTACATAGAAATTTGCAGAAACCCTTATAAAAAATTAAATCAATAATCTTAAAAAAAAAAAAATTAAAAGTCCTAGATAAGCTCAGGATTGTACATATTCATACCTAGTTCTATATTGGTACATATTATGTTCAACCAAAATAAGAAAACAATAAAAAAACGACACGAAGATAACCATAAAGTTTAACATAAAACATAGAATAACATTACCTTTTAATCATATTTGACTTCTGCTAGTTAATTAACCCGAAACCAAATCTACATGTATTTGAATTACGTCTGACTTCCCATATTGTTTCTTCAGTTTTATACACATATAAGACCTTCTTTGCATTTTTTTTCTCGATCCCTAATTCCATTCATGTTTGCGCTGTATTTTTGTTTTAGTTCTTTGAACGTTAACATCCTATGTTCTTGAAGTTTTTTTTTTTTTTACTTTTTGTTCATCTTTGTAATAATATTTCCCAAATTCTTCTGTTTGCTATGTTCTGTTACTTGTTTTCCTAATAATGTAATCACTTCTCCGTTTATTTAATTTAATATTTTCTTTTTCAAAATAATATTTGGAAAACAGAAATTGTCCATTTTTTTAATGTTGGAAAGATATCTTTGTATTCTTTTGTAGATGACCCCTCATTTTGGGTTATGTACGTGTGTTATAGTGAACGTTGATTTTCATTTTTAAGTACTAATCCTGTAACTTGATTTTAACCATTGAAATTTAACAAATCTCACAAAGTCACATGGTAAAAAGTTATTCACCAAAACCCATACATTATTTTTCTTGGGGTAAAAAAATTATAGATTAATCTAGTTGTGTTGGTTGTGAATTATCTCCTCGCCTTTAGTCTGTAATTCTTGAGCCCTGCAAGTGTCAGAACTTTAAAAAAAAAAAAAAAAAAAAAAATTACAGATTTGTGATAGATACTGGTACTGCAACTATCTATTCCATTGTTAATTCTCCACATGTTCATGTCTGAGTTTAGTTAATGCAACAACTCATCCTCTATTGCATTAATAATTATTCAAGCATGTTGAGAAACTATATCTAGTTATTGTGAACTTTGCTTTTCCATCTCATTAAGTCTGGTTTGTAGTTTGAAGTACTGAACCTATAACTTGATAAACAGTTACTCAAAGATGAATACCTTGCTACATTACAAATTCACTAACACTTGTCACTTGGAGATATTAACTTGACTACCCTACCTTATATTAAATGTCAAGTGATGGTTGTAGCGAGAAGTTGGATCTCAACTCGAATCATGACAACTTGTGGTCTAATTTGTTGGGATCACACCTGAACCTATGTAACATAGTTGTTAAGCAAAAAACTCTACCACAATATAATATTGATTTTGACACAATAGTTGTTAAACATGTCATCGAACTCTGGACACTATGGTAAACAGTAGAATATTGTCTTAAGCTAAATTGCCAAGGAACTGATTAGACCAACAATATTTAATAAGCACCATCCAAAAACGAAAAAGGTTAATTGCTTGATTTCCCATAAGCAACTTTATTATACATACCACACTTCAGGTTTCTGTGGAAGAGCATCAATAATCCTTAAAAAGGATAAACATAGGTTTAGTCCAATGAGTAAACCATAATAAAACTTCCTAGAACAATAACCAACAACATTAACTTTGAAAAAAAATAAAACTATGTAACTGAACCTTAACGTAGAAGTATGTACTGAAAAGACTAATCAAATCTTTTAATAATCATATTTTTAGAATAAATAACTATAGACCAATCATTATTTCTTCAGATTAGTTTTCAAAAAGTCATTGGCCGCCTACTGTTCATCATTGAAGTGTCCTTTCTTTTCAGTCTGCACCGAGTCTTTATGGCCAGTGTAGTTAGATGCTTTGCTTCCTTGTTGTTACTTAATGCACGTTTCCTACCCTTGTTAAATGTCTCCTTGGACCGTAAAATTTTCAGATGGGATGTCTATATGATACTCCTAGATCACCAATTTGAAAACAAAGGTGTGGTCCTTAATTCGGTTGAACAACATGTTTGCCTTATCTCCCTTATTGATCTATATTTTGAAATAAATAACATGGTGAGCATAAGTACACAATACATCTATCTATAATCAAGTTAATTGTCGATACTAATATGTCGTTACCTCATTGCATCTTTCCAGGTAATCTACATGTTCTTTGGCAGTGTATTTTCAACTTCTATGTCAACTTTCCCATCACTGTGAATATTCTGTCATCCTTAATTCAATTTTTACATGTGTATAAGGCGTTAGTAAGTCTCGAAGTATTGTCCATTCACTAATTCAAAAATATCGTTTGCTCTCACCATGGTATATCATCTTGAAATTTGTTTTTGCACTTACTCAACTTTTTTATTGCGCAGGTTGCATGCTAGTACCATTCTTTGTTCTCAACCAATCCACTAATGTCTCCTCGCAATTGAATATTTTACCCTGTCATTTACTCGAAGCAGCACACATTTAGTTATGTTTTATTCTAGCAGTTAAAAAAATTCAACCAAATACGCGCTTATTATATTTTCATTGTATTGTATCATGTCAGTTTCTTTATGTATAGTCTTTTAATTTCGTTGGAATTTTCTGGTTGTGGCAAGCCAATCGTAATGATTTCATTATGTTCTGATTTAAGCTTGCATAAATTAATTTTGTAGTTTTAGTATGTAATAAAAGTCATATAGTCATAATTTTATTCCGCACATTTATTTTTTCTTGAATTTATTGACTTCTGGTATATTCCGATTAATCAACACTCTATAGGCAGTGGTAGTATCTAATGCAAGTGCATTTCTTGCTAGGTATAGTTGTCTATTAGGTGAATGAATGCTAATGTCAGCACTTGTCGTGGTTAATTACTAACGGGCCACTAACCTGGGAACTCGCTTACAAACGTTCCAGTAATAATAACAATTATCGGAGTATTCGTGTGTTCCTCTACAACACCCTCTTCTACTTATTTGCACCATTCAACTCACATAGTGACCTTCATAAAGACCCCCTCCGTTTTAACAACAAAATCATAACATTAATCAATCGATTAAGTATCTCCGTTCATAATTTAGAAATAATTAATATACCTTTTAAATCAAAGCTACTTCCTTAATTTGTGTCTTCGATGCCTATCTCTCTCTTCTGAACTTCACCAGACCTTTTTTGAGCATCGAATGCAATCATAATAATACCTGAAACAAAAATCAATCTCCCAATGATATATGCAAGTAACAATGTTCTCAATTATATGTATCTTATATATGTCACATGGAAAAATACAAAGGTAGCTCGGTTCTCGCTTAGATAATGTGGTGTCCTTTTGAAATTCATGGAATTAAATTTGTGTTCGAGAAAGTCTGATTCATCAATGTATATATAATACCCCGATATCCGGCAGTGGTTGGCCGAATGGAATATAAGTAATGGTTTGTCCTTTCCTAACACCGAGGCCTTTCAGCACAATTGGCTACAGAATTGGCAGAAAACTCTACAGTTAAGCGTGCTCGCGCGGGAGCAATCCAGGGATGGGTGACCTCCCGAGAAGTTTCTTCTGGATTACCACAACGATGCCCGTTGAAACCCCACACTTCCGGATAACCGCAGTGGCTAAGTGGGGACAATATCGGTGGAAGGACGGGTTACAGTATAGTTGCTTCAAATTTCTGCTGGATTACCGCAGCGATGCCCGTTGAAACCCCACACTGCCGAATAACCGCATTGGCTAAGCGGTGGAAGGATGGGTCATTACAATATAGTTTCTTCATTTTGCTGAACTTGTTAAACCACTGAACGTGTTCATAGTCAACAATTCGGAAACTTCCCTTTGAGGCATAGAGATTAAACCTTTCGATGGAATATAAATTCCCTTCCACCAATTGGGTTTCGAATATTTATATCAGCTGCTTTTTACCTTTGCAATAAACATAATCATTAAACACAATTCATTAAACACCCTACAAAATTCAAGAGATATGCATCCAAGGAGGGGATTTTCTTACCTTTTCATCCATTAAGTGCAGTTCCAGCTATACATTTCCTTTGTCTTTCAATCCCCAATTTCTTAATATTTAAAGTCCTTGCCCTGGCCACTTTCTAACAACTTGGTAAGGATCTAGGTAATCAAACAAAGTTTATATAAGTCATGTTTCCTACTATTTTATCTGCTTAAATTATCGTAGGTAGAAACATAATCTATAAATCTTTAGACCATTGGTTAAAATATTATATTTATATGCATAAGAATGCTTTTGCAAAAGATGATCCCAAACGTTTGTTGTTGGTCCGAGTATTTGCCCCTTCCATGTTTACTTGTATCAGCGTTTTTTTTTTTTAATATAAGCATAAACTTTATATTAAGTCTTATTAAAATCATGTTAGCTGACGATTTTATCAGACATACAAAGAATTAAAGAGAAGCGTACCTGGAGAAGCATGTTTTCGGTTTTACAAAAGAGTCTCCGGTGTATGTTCCGAGTACGTGATCGTGTGTCTTATGTATAGATTCCAAAAAGACCTTACTGAGGAAATCATTGTTTCCATATAATAAGGTCATGTATTAATTTCCAAATAAGGAAATCATTGTTCAAAAATAACCAAACTTGTATTAGGTTTCATATACCCAGCCTAACTCAATTTTGTTATTTATTATCAGTCGACTTCCTAAAGAACCTAAACTAATACATCTGAGTTAACTTGAATTTGGGCGTGTTGTATTTGAATAAGAAAAATTTATTGATAATTAATTACAAATCTTCTTGAGATCCTCATCGGCAGTAATCTTGAGCGAAAATAAATGCAAACAAAAGTTTGTTGTGCACTGGAAGTCAACTACATACACACTAAAGTAATTAACGATCCATTTAATGCCCAAACAAACATAAAATGGTGAATTGATCAAAGTTTTTGTAACATTTATTTCGTGTACAACTAATATGACAACACCTTCTTCACATCCTTGCACCAAAATATTAGTAAAGCAAGGACCTTCAATTCTTTCATGTCATAAACCCTCAAAATCACATCTAAGAGAAGTTCTCAAACATCATTAATTTTCCTACTCCCCACCCTCCATGTTAATTTTTGGTTTGTATATTGTTATAACTTATAAGGCCATGAAGAAGATGCTTGGATACATCCTTCACATATCCAGCAATATACCTTTTTTTTGGTCTATCTACACTGGATCACATAATATGAAAATCACACAATTCATTTTTAGGGCTTACTATGGGAATATGGTAGTTGGAATTGAAGATATTGATTGGAAAGTATCCTCCTTTGTACAACAAAATTTTAAATGATGTGATATATGTATAGACTCGTGCCCTCACTTTATAAGTTATTTGAACAATGTTATCTCCATATGTTATCTTATCTTTGATGAATTCTCTATCTTGTTATCTTTACCTGTTGGGTATCCAGCATTTTTCAACCTTTATAATTAGTTACATTGTCACCGTAAATATACAGATCCGACCAAGACAATGATGAGTCGCATAACTATATTTCGTATTAACGTAATGCCAATAGTAAGATCCCAATAGATTAGTTGGATTAATGGTATGAGTTTTAACTTGGGTTGTATCTCTTTTTTCTGTATTTTTTTTTTTTTAGTTTTGTTGTATGTCAATACTTTAAATAATATGTATATGTCTGTTTAGTCCCCGGAATCTGTAATAAATGCAGCTAAATTTTGTAAGGCAAGCATAGAAGCTAATGCATCTCGGTAGTTCTTGCAAGGCCACATCTTTTCACTGCAAGGTCTATTTCCCACGACGTGTTTGCGAGGAAAGTCGTAGATTCTGAAACAATGACAAACATATATAATATGTTATGATAATACCAAACATTTGGAGCAAACATTTTAGTACAAAGATGCCGCACTAATTTCATACATATATGTGATTAAGAGACTCTTGCTCCACAATTATAATTTTATATAGTATGTCGGGAAGGCTAAATTTTGTCAGGCATGGAAGCTAATGCATCTCGATAGTTCTTGCAAGGCCACATCTTTTCACTGCAAGGTCTATTTCCCACGACACAAACTTGTGAGGAAAGTCGTAGATTCTGAAACAATGACAAACATATATAATATGTTGGGATAATACCAAACATTTGGTGCAAACATTTTAGTACAAAGATGCCACACTAATTTCATACATACATGTGATTAAGAGACTCTTTCTCCACAATTATAATTTTATATAGTATGTCGGGAAGATGAGACATGCATAATTGGATGTTCTTCTTCATTCAAAGGGTGCATTTAATTATTGCGCATGATGCCTTTTTATTAGAATATGGGCATCCAACTCAAAACCAATTGGCAATGAGTGGAGAGGCCCTTAGGATTATAGATCGCAGGATCTTAGATTTCCCAGACAATGTGGGACTAATAATCTCAACACTCCCCTTCACGTGTAGCCTCGTTGGGCCTAACACATGGACAATTAAATCGGGTGATGCGGAGTAAAGGCGTGATCAAATGACTCGTCGCAAATAGCCTGCTCTGATACCATATTATAATACAGGCATCCAACTCAAAACCAATTGGAAATGAGTGGAGAGGCCTTTAGGGATTATAAACCGCAGGATCTTAGAGGCCCCAGACAATGTGAGACTAATAATCTCAATATGCCCCCTCATGTGTAGCCTCATTGGGTCTAAGTCTAACACGTGGACAATTAAACCCCCTAATGTGTAGCCTCATTGGGTCTAAGTATAACACATGGACAATTAAATCAGGTGACGTGAGTAAAGGCGCGGTCATGTGTAGCCTCATTGGGTATAACACGTGGACAATTAAATTGGGTGACGTGAGTAAAGGCACGGTCAATCAAATGATGACTCGTCGCAAATAGCATTCTCTGATACCATGTTAGAATATGGGAATCCAAATCAAAACCAAATGGCAATGAGTAGAGAGGCCCTTAGGATTATAAAGCGTGGGATCTTAGATTTCCCAGACAATGTGGGACTAATAATCTAACACTTTTAGTACAAAGATGTCGCACTAATTTCATACATACATGTGATTAAGAGACTCTTGCTCCACAATTATAATTTTATATAGTACGTCGGGAAGATGAGACATGCATAATTGGATGTTCTTCTTCATGCAAAAGGTTCATTTAACTGTTGCGCATGATGCCAATCACTTCCTGTGCGCCTTTCTCGGCTCTCTCTCGCGCGATGTATCTACAGTCGTGTTGTTCTTTAATCAGTGGGGTTAAGATGATCATGATTTGGAAACATATCCGCGTAAAGATGATCATGTTTTGGAAGCATATCCGCTATCGAAACACGGAGCAAAGCATCAATATTACTCAAGAGCAATGTAGTCTGATCTCGGCCGATATATCACCGATATTATCGATTTCAGCACTTGAGCGAGACGAAAACCATTATATTGGTGATACAAAATATGACCGATAATCTCGGCTGGTATACACCGATACGATCGATATATCGACGGTATAACCAATTTAGAACCGATAATGCCAACGTGTGAAAAATATGTTTTTATAAAAATCATCGGTATAAATTTTGAAACCGATATTGCGCTGATAATTCAACATAACATCCTCGATACAAAGTTGTAACAGTATATCGGTCCTGGCCAAGAAAAAACGATATCCGATATTAACTACACTGCTTAGGAGCATAGCCGCATGGATGATTCATGGGCATCAATCTTTGGAAAAGTTTAGGCCACAGTTTTTGCATTTCCTGTGTTGTAGCCATAAAAGTGATATGGTTACACCGTAAAAGTCACGTCCACGGTAAAGAACTCCATTTCCAGGAATTCTAGGAAATGAGTTACTCCAAAGAGTCCTGGAGAAATCCAACTGTGATAAATGTCATCCTGGAATTATTTTCTCAAATCAAGTTTCCATGGCTCTCATTTGTTAGATGTTTATCTATAAGAACCTTCATTTATTTCACATTTATCAAATATTCCGTCGATATTATCTTCACCGAATACAACACATCTGAAGGCACGAAAACAATGGGATCGATTTACCTAAAAAATAGATGTGTCGGGTAAAAATAGAATACCAAAACATGGTCCAAAGAACAAAAAGAAAGATCAAACAAAGATATTCTTGATATCCTACAGAGACACTCTTAACAAAAATAACATTGAATCTTAATGGTTTCAATCTATTTGTGAATGCTCATCTACGTCCTGGATAGTAAGCAATGGCATGTTGTCATAAATTTCTTGGGTAAAGCTGATCTTTGTATGGTCATCTTTGTCGCCCTTGTTCATTATAATGACCATCATCTTCGTCCGTGTGCGTTATAATGACCATCTCCATGGGTTGTTTGCTAGTGGCGTTCACCGGTAAAATTGGACGGGAGAAAACTTGTCAGTATCCACATTATAAAGACTTTGTGCGCTGTTATTTTCCATGAGACATGCATAGGAAGTCCTCAAAAAAAATTGTCATCGGCTCAAGACCACTTGAGACACATTGCCAAATTTAGTAGTCTTTACCGTCATCAAACTAACCATCTACCCAGCCTTTTTGCTTGTCAACCCTTTCCATCGGCGTAGTGCTCCTGTCCATAGAGTAAAAGAAAGAACATATAAGAACACAGAATTCAAAAATGAGCAAGGAAGAGGCCTAAGATAAAGAAACCCAAAGCATAAAATATCGAAAGTAAGAACCAAAAACAGCACCAAGATATATCAGTAACACACATATCCTAAGATACAACTCATAGCGTTTGATGGGTATGATCACGACATATACATTTCGCAGACCACATGATATTCGATGTTAACTTACAGAAACACCTAACCCCAAGTGGTAACATTCATTACTACCCAACATGATATTCAACGTTAACTTACAGAAACACCTAACCCCAAGTGGTAACATTCATTACTACCCGGACTAAATAACCACTTGTTGATGGTGGTTTTTAAACAAGGGGTAAAATCGTAAAACCCCATGACCTAGTGTTACCCGCAACACATTAACTAAGAGCATTTAACTCAGGTGTAAATAATTAATAGGGGTATTTTTTCAAAATACCAGATTAGGGTTTTCGACACAGAACCCTAATTCCAAAACTAAGCCGCACACTGCGCATCATGGCAACCATGCCAAACCAAGCCGCACCGTGTCACTGCACCAGGCAGCAATACCAAACCAAGCCGCACTCTGCGCATCATTGGCAACAATGCCAAACCAAGCCGCACTCTGCGCACCATGGCAACCATGCCAAACCAAGCCGCACTCTGCGCATCATAGGCAACAATGCCAAACCAAGCCGCACTCTGCGCACCATGGCAACCATGCCAAACCAAGCCGCACTCTGCGCATCATTGACAATAATGCCAAACCAAGCCGCACTCTGCGCACCATGGCAACCATGCCAAACCAAGCCGCACTCTGCGCATCATTGACAACAATGCCAAACAAAAACGCACTCTGCGCACCATGGCAACCATGCCAAACCAAGCCGCACTCTGCGCACCATGGCAACAATGCCAAACCAAGCCGCATACTGCACACCATGGCAACAATGCCAAATCTCCAAGCCGCTATGCCTTTGGCACACGCCAAATATGGCGCCCTAGGCTTGCAAGACTTGCAACTAGGTCAACATGGCCGCACATGCCATTGGCACATGCCAATACGTGCCGCAAGCCATATTCCAAGTCGCTATGCCATTGGCACACGCCAAATATAGCGCCCTAGGCTTGCAAGACTTGCAACTAGGTCAACATGGCCGCACGTGCCATAAGCCATATTCCAAGTCGCTATGCCATTGGCACACGCCAAATATAGCGCCCTAGGCTTGCAAGACTTGCAACTAGGTCAACATGGCCGCACGTGCCATTGGCACATGCCAATACGTGCCGCAAGCCATATTCCAAGTCGCTATGCCATTGGCACACGCCAAATATAGCGCCCTAGGCTTGCAAGACTTGCAACTAGGTCAACATGGCCGCACATGCCATTGGCACATGCCAATACGTGCCGCAAGCCATATTCCAAGTCGCTATGCCATTGGCACACGCCAAATATAGCGCCCTAGGCTTGCAAGACTTGCAACTAGGTCAACATGGCCGCACATGCCATTGGCACATGCCAATACGTGCCGCAAGCCATATTCCAAGTCGCTATGCCATTGGCACACGCCAAATATAGTGCCCTAGGCTTGCAAGACTTGCAACTAGGTCAACATGGCCGCACATGCCATGCCATTGACACATGCCAATTGCAACTAGTCAACATGGCCGCCATTGGCACATGCCATATTTCCAAGTTGCTATGCCATTGGCACACGCCAAATATAGCGCCCTAGGCTTGCAAGACTTGCAACTAGGTCAACATGGCCGCACGTGCCATTGGAACATGCCAATACGTGCCGCAAGCCATATTCCAAGTCGCTATGCCATTGGCACACGCCAAATATAGCGCCCTAGGCTTGCAAGACTTGCAACTAGGTCAACATGGCCGCACATGCCATTGGCACATGCCAATACGTGCCGCAAGCCATATTCCAAGTCGCTATGCCATTGGCACACGCCAAATATAGCGCCCTAGGCTTGCAAGACTTGCAACTAGGTCAACATGGCCGCACATGCCATTGGCACATGCCAATACGTGCCCATAAAGCCATATTCCAAGTCGCTATGCCATTGGCACACGCCAAATATAGCGCCCTAGGCTTTGCAAGACTTGCAACTAGGTCAACATGGCCGCACATGGCACATGCCAATACGTGCCGCACCATATTCCAAGCCATGCCATTGGCAAATATAGCATGCAAGACTTGCAACTAGGTCGGCCGCACATGCCATTGGCACATGCCAATACGTGCCAAGCCATATTCCAAGTCGCTATGCCATTGGCACACGCCAAATATAGCGCCCTAGGCTTGCAAGACTTGCAACTAGGTCAACATGGCCGCACATGCCATTGGCACATGCCAATACGTGCCGCAAGCCATATTCCAAGTCGCTATGCCATTGGCACACGCCAAATATAGCGCCCTAGGCTTGCAAGACTTGCAACTAGGTCAACATGGCCGCACATGCCATTGCCACAAGCCATATTCCAAGCCAATTGGCACGCCAAATATAGCGCCCTAGGCTTGCAAGACCATATTGGCCAATGTCGCACATGCCATGCCATATTCCAAGGCACCATTGGCGCCAAATATAGCGCCCTAGGCTTGCAAGACTTGCAACTAGGTCAACATGGCCGCACATGCCATTGGCACATGCCAATACGTGCCGCAAGCCATATTCCAAGTCGCTATGCCATTGGCACACGCCAAATATAGCGCCCTAGGCTTGCAAGACTTGCAACTAGGTCAACATGGCCGTACGTGCCATTGGCACATGCCAAACACACACGCTGGTAGCCTAACTTGCAAACCGTGCAACCTACCACCAAGGCATTCCGCACATGCCATTGGCACATGCCAAACACACACGCTGGTAACCTAACTTGCAAAACCATGCAACCTACCACCAAGGCATTCCGCACATGCCATTGGCACATGCCACACGCGCCATTAGCAGCACCACTTGCACTCAAGGCGCAACCAACGAGATATCAACACAAAACTGGGGATGCTTCTTTAGGGTTTTGGTTTGGCGGTCACAAAGATGCAGCGTACACTACGCTCACAATTAAGAAAGCGTGAATAGGAATAAAGCGGTCAAATAAAAGAGGAAATAATAGTGAAAAACGTTTTCACCCATTAAACCATGCAGTTACCACCTCCTCCCATTATTTCACCCTTTAATCTCTTCCTTCATGAGGCCAGGGTACGTTTCAATCTCGACTTGTATAAATAGGTCTTACCTATTTCCACCAGACAACAAGTCTCGGTCAGGAGAAAAATACTACACTCTCAGAAAGGCAACTTTGCAAGCTCTCCCAAAAGCTTTCATCTCTTGCAAGCTTACGAAGCTTCCACTTTCTGATACAAGTCGAGACACTACTCTCTCAGAATTATTCTGGTCTCAACACCTTTCTTTGCTTCCCTCCCCAAATCAACCCTTCTCCTTCACTTTGTGACCGAAGCAAGTCTGGAACGGCCATTTCTTGGTTTAGGCCGGACTTGTACAGATTGATCTCTCGAATCTATAAACTGCTCACGTGCAGCACATTTGTTTAGGGTTTGAACCAGTTTCTCACTCACCTACCGAATTTACCGAAATCGGCAGAAACGATTTTTACCCATAAACACCACTGCTTCCATAAATTATTACCAACTAATAAACTTGCATTTGACAACGGCTCTGAGTCTCAAACTACTAAACGACATTGATTTTATCTCAATGACAATCCCAATGT
The DNA here is from genome assembly GCA_023531295.1 of Papaver armeniacum. Classification (NCBI taxonomy): domain Eukaryota; kingdom Viridiplantae; phylum Streptophyta; class Magnoliopsida; order Ranunculales; family Papaveraceae; genus Papaver; species Papaver armeniacum. The sequence continues at coordinate 283,346 of JAJJWW010006238.1, read as the reverse complement.
ACTAAGGTTCACTCTTTTAAAACACATAAAGCAAAGTTTATTGGAAGACTAACCGTACTTAGGCAAGTGGCCCAGGAAGTAGTTCACTCTGTAAGTACACCGAGGAATCATTCTCTTTTCCAATGGCCTGCAACATCCGAATTTATCGGTGGTGCTGTATTTCAACAATTTCACGAACAAATGGCGATTCATGCGGACCGCATGTATTCAAGCCCATAGCTTGTGATTAGATTGTAATTCTATACCCTATGGATCCACCGGCAATGGGATTGAATACATAAGGACTGGCATAAGTCTTCTTTTAGCTAGTGATCATGACTGATTTCCCCGCTTAGATAAATCCGTTTGGCAACCCTAAGATCTTCCCAAATCGGGCCGTTAACATCGAGGAAGTAAAATTTGCAGTAGTAAACATAGATACTTATTAGTACACTAATATGCAACTAAAACTCCGACAAAATAAAACATGATCATTTATGACAAAGCTAAAAGACCGAATGCTAATCTTTGAGAAAATGTACATGGTAGGATAATAAGTCATTGCAGTGAGTTATTTCTTGGACACTCTTTAACAAATCAAAAAATAAAAATTGGATTGTGCGAGTCATCAACTCACATGGATGAGTAATATTTCCCAATGATGGACTGAACAAAAAGGCGTACCAAACACACCTTGTTGGCAAATCGCCGTTACCCTCCCATATATTTGGATTGAATTCTACCTAAGTTGTTGACAAAGCATGATCAATTATCTATAGGTAACCTAAATAGTCGCCGTAATTTTACATCTTTGTGCATCAGTCATGTATTAATATAGAGTGAACATAATGTGTTTCTACTTCTATAAATAACCCAAGTGGCCTAGTAGTGAAAATGTCAAAACAGATCACACGATCAGACTGGAAATAAGTGGAATTTGTGGTCACTTACAGGAGATCGACGAAAATGGTCCACCGTAAGTGTAAGGCCTGCATGTAGTAAGTAACAGCAAGTGCAGCGCAATAGGTTCCTCGTTCCTGAGAATTATTTTAAAAGCTAGCCTTTCAAGTATCCTGTCGTAGATTCTTACTTCATCTAAGATGATTAATGAAAGAAACGACAAATTAAGTCACCAACCTGTTGATGATCTCAGCAATTTCTCCTTCTATAAGTTGTTTCTCCTCCATCATGAGGAAACATTCAATAGACTTGCATATAATCTTTTCACAAAAAGGTTGGGAGTCTTATGGTCGGTGGTGGGGCCAGTTGGTAGGTGAAGTCATGTGAACCAAATAATGATCATTCTCGAAAGCTTTTGGTAAGTCAGGGGTAGGCCGAGCACGTAACTCATCCTGCCACCGCTCTGCAAAACGAAATGTTTCATTCACTTAGGTGCAAATATGATGATGACCCAGCTCATTTATAGTGAACCAAGTTGAATACTTGTTTATCTAAATCCTAGGAATATTCTACTCTATATCGGAGGTCTACACGAACATTTTCTCGCTAAGTAAACGGAGTCTTCCTCAAAATGTTTTACGGACCAAATGAACTTGGGACTCATTCACATCCTAGGCAGAAAGTGACATTATTAGCACATCTTTGTCAAAGAGATATCCTTAAAATCTAGTACTGAGCCATCATGGACCTAGCCTTTCCTAGATGGTTTAAAAGCTTCTGGTTGGTGACATTCTAGAAACTAAGATACAAAAATGAGTATTTCCTCCTAAAGTTTGAATTGTTCAAGTGTTTAAAAAACATATCTCCGCAAAAATCATTGTGGTAAACTGCTTACTGAATTTTTGTATTGTAGTTTACTCATTGTGGTAACTGATAGTAAGCATACAAAAGGTTACTTCAAGCTCAAATCAACATATATCAAAACCAAGAACACTCACCTGGGACTTACTTCATACGCAGGGAAGGTAGTTGCTTCAGTATATCCGATTCAGCATAGAGGATATGCATCTCTTTCTCAAAATGCATGTCATCGACAATTTTAATAGTGTAAGTTTATTCCTTTATTCAATTCTATAATGAACCTCGATGAACTTCAGACAATCATAACCCTAAGAGACACTTAACAACCTCAACTCAACTAAAACAGGCATGTAAACATATATTACTCAATCATCCATATTAACGATAAAGAAGACAATAGATAACTGTTTTTATTATGCAAACTATGGAACAATGAGCATAATATAACTGAAACATGGACATGATAAAACAAAAGTTCGAGTAACTTATCAGAAAGAATACCTTGAGAACCTGGGTAGATGGATAAAACTTTCAGACAGAAGTCCGAGCATGTGGTGTCCTTCTCAATACGCTTGCGGTACAATCAAACATGGCCTTCAAAGATAACTGAAATTCATTAGATCACTAAATTTCATAAGGCCAACAATCAATACAAAAAAAAACTAAAAAAGTAGTAATTAAAACTGCATAATGCCCTACAAAACCCTAAGTGCAATAGCTTGTCACAAAGAGTACCTTTAGCCTTGAAAGTACAATAAAGAAATCCGTAATAAAAATAAAACCAACGACCAAATTGCTAAAATAGCGAGAATCGATTCACAAAAGTAAAATAAACTATGAAAACACTATAGTTACCAACCTAAAACCTGTAAATATTCCCATAATCAAAATCAAACCAACAAACCAAATAATGAATAAATAACAAAACTGTGAGACAGGGAAAAAGTATAAGAACATACCTCAATTAGATCACTGAATTTCATAAGGCCAACGATCAATTTTTCTTTTTTCTTTTTGGCCTAGCACCTTCAAGGAACTTGATCAAATAGAAATACTTGATGATGCGAGAATCAAATAGAAATTAAAGCGGTGACTAAAGTAATGAAATAGAAACTAAATCAAACAATTGTAAACACTATATAAACTTCAAACATATGTGAACATTAATTGAAAATTATAACGAGAAAAAGGCTAAAAATTAAAGAGCAAACCCTAGGACTCGTGTTTACTAACCAAGTTTTCATCTTTCTTCTTATCCATGTTCTTCGCAGAGAAGATCATACACCACTTAAGATAGACCCAACAGAAACCTTTATCCAGGCTTTTTGGTTTCATCTTTGTCCTATTTAATGCGAGGAAGAAGAAGAAAAAGAAGCAATTAGAAATGACTAATAAGACATCCAAATGATACACGATGATTGCTTACGGAATCATAATTCGATGCTAGATTTCCAACAGGCAATCAGAAAATAGAGCAATGCTTATCAAAAGAGGAATAACTGAAGCGGAATAATCAAGTGAATAGATATAGCTAACATTATACATTTTACCAATCTCTGGCTTGTGTTAGAGTGACGGCATGCAGCATAATAAAATCTTTGTTCTGTAAATTGACTTAAATTGTCTAACAAATTTGTACACGATGAAGACCAAAAGAAATCTATGAAAGGAAGAGATTTTTAGAACTACTACAATCGAGAATAAGCTTTACTACACAATTCATAGTTGTTATATCAAAAAGATCTAGGCCATTACCTGTATCAAATCAATAAACTTACAAATTTATTACCTTTGGTTAAATATGGTGTTGATTCATATACCATTTAAACCTAATCTAATATTGGAAATAGGAATTCCAAAGTAGGAGATCATAATTTTTCAAAGCATCAATATGTTGATGTGTATTGCATTACAAATATGAAAATTGGAACCAAATATGAGATATAAAGAACAATGAGAGAAGGAGAAATCGGGATTATGGTTAGTTACTTAACTTGTGCATGGAAGGAAGCTTTAGAGATTGATTCTTGTAACCGCCAAGAAATAATCTAGGGTTTCTTTCTCCTGAAAAAAAATATGGGTTTGATTAATTTGGTCTTGATAAGAAAAAAAAACATCAAAATAAGAACAGGAGATAATTTAAAGATCAAGAGAGCAAAACCTAGATCAAATACACCTGCAATTGCTTACCAAATACACCTGTTTTGAATTTCTTCTCAGTATGGGATTGCGGGTAACTCAGCGGAAACGAAGAAGAAGAAGAAACCTCTCTCGCTTTAGATCAAATACACCTGTTTTAAATTTAAATTTCTTCTCAGTATGGGATTGCGGGTAACTCAGCCAAGGAAACGAAGAAGAAGAAGAGAAAACCTCTCTCGCTTTGTCTGCCTCTCCCTCCATCGCTAACCACACCTCCAGGAACTCAACTCACGAAGAAGAAGAACTCAATAAGAAAAAGAAAATTGTTGGCCCACATTCCCACCTCGTAACAACAGCGGAAGTCTTCCTGGCCGTCCAAGTCAAACGAAATCAGGACGATAAGAACCGCGAGATGACCCTTTTCGGCCAATCCTGACCATCTAATGACTCTCAAATCTCAGAGTCAAACACCACCTTTTTTTATAACAGAGAATCAGCATAACGAGAATACAGTGTCAAAAATTGGCTAAAATGAAGATTCTTTTGTGAAAAATACATGAAATGTGATATACTGTGTATAATATTTTATGCATACTATGACATGCTTTCTTCGTGTACCATGCTGAGTTGTGGCGCATATTTACCTGTGTCGCATGTTATGACGTGCTGATGTGCCCATCTGCCTGGCACAACACAGCACACTATGCTAACATGTTATACCCGTGCAGTGCCAGATCACATGTTATACTGTGCTCAAATTTTAGCATGTTGTGATGTATCGTAAGCGTGGTGGCACGGCACATTTAGCGTACGAGATGCACGGGTTACCTATAAATGCATGGGTTCACCTGTGTACGGGATTTTAATCTATTATTACAAATAATCGAACCTCGACGGAGACAAAACAAATGCAAAATAAAACAAAATTATGCAGCGGTTCAAACCCTTATTATTCCTTTCACCTAAACATTCCCGGATCACTACTCTACCGTTACTATCTCATCTTAGAAATTTCTCTTCTTCTTTTCTTACCCAGAACAATGATAGCGAAGATCTCCAAAACCAAGTAAGTTATTTCAACAAAACCCTCACTCTTTCTCTTTAATAGTGCATGCTAAACTCAATAGAATTTAACCCCCTTTCCCCCTCCTGTTTAGGTTCTTGTTGAAGGGCATCCAACCTCTCGAACTGCGATTTTGAACAGACCCTCTGCTCTAAATTCCCTCAATACTAACGTGGTTCGTGATGACTTCCCTGTGTGTAATTGAGTTTCGGGGAGACCCATTTTGAGTAAATTATGAATTGAATGTTTTTTCTTTTCTTTTTTTTAGTGTTCTAGATTACATAAGCTATATGAATCATGGGAAGAAGATCCAAATATCGGATTTATTGTACTGAAGGTGAATATTAAGTTGCTGAATATTTATTTAATTTTCTATTTTGAAATTATAGTCACATTCTGTTGACAGTGGACATGAAGGCTTAAAAATTGCTGTTGATTTGTGAAGGGCAGTGGCAGGGCATTTTGTGCTGGTGGGGATATTGTTGCTCTATATCGATTATTAAATGAAGGTGTGAATACTTGTAGCTTTTGTTTGTAAGTTTATTACAGTAGAACAATTTAATGAGATTGCGATTACAAACATTTACTAGTACTAACAACTATGTTTCTCTTTCTGATCGACGGACTGCAGCAACTTTCAGGGGCACATATCTGCCTAGCGCAATCCCTGATGAGTCTGCCACAGTCAGTTAGCCCCTCTTAATAGTATATAAGTACTATTATCGAAAAAAAAGCCTTGTCCTCTCCTTTGCAGATAATTGAACTAGACTGTCTTAAAGTTCTACTTTGGAAGAGTTCTGTTTTACTTGCATGTTTAAGTGAATTACACAAATTGCATAGGGATAATGTTAGAGAAGAGTAATAGCATGAGTTTTGAAGTTAAGGCTTAGTCCCATGGGACTTTGTTTATTGAATTTCAGAATTTAAGTTTTGAGAAAGTATTACGAATAAGTCTTGTTGATTGTAATCTATGACTCATTCTTGCAGCAAAAGTCAAAGAATGCAAGGAGTTTTTCAGGTCAGCTTATGGTTTCATGTACTTTGTTGGCACATATTTGAAGCCACATGTGAGTGTTTAAGATTTCTTTAGTGTTCCATTTAGTACTAATATAATCTGTAACATTACTGCTTTTCAAGAATTAGACTAGATGTCTATAACTGTAATAGCTTCAATTGTGTGATGATGCTCTTATAGGTTGCTCTTATGGATGGTGTAACCATGGGAGGAGGAGCTGGAATTTCAATTCCTGGGACTTTCCGGGTTGTGACTGATAAAACTGTATGTATTACCATCGGATTATCTAACCATTTTACAGCATAGAAATGTCCTCTCGAATAGCTTTTTCTGAATACATTCTGTGGCAATAATCGATGAGTTGTCCTGAGTTGATCTAAGATTCGAATTTTGATATGTTAATAATAGGTCACGTAAGTACCCCTTTTAATCCGATCCAAAGTAAAATTATGTAGGCTAGAAACTAACTTTTGTTGAGTTAAATGTAAATTATCTTTGTATAGCATAAGAATCAGCTTACACTTTTGAGATTTGTGCAGATTTTTGCTACTCCAGAAACACAAATTGGATTCCATCCTGATGCCGGGGCTTCCTTTTACCTTTCACGTCTTCCTGGTTTTCTTGGTGAGTCCATTATTATTTCATAGATTACCTATAAGTGGTCCGCGTGTACATTTTTCATTGGTTCGAATTGGTTGGTTTAACGTAGATGAACTAGTAGGTCTAAACATTTCTCTTTAATCTAGAATATGTACCTCCTTTTGCAAATATAGTAGTCGTTGTATGCATATAACAAACAAAGAGATGGGACTGGAACTTCCTTTTATTCTGGTTAATTGATTTTCAAACAATATGATATTCTACAACTCCCATCTTAAAATTTTGCTTGCTGTGGTACACATCAGTAAAACTAATAATACATATCCTTCATCTCTTTACTCTTCGTAAACTCTTACCAGCACAGCGGATTACAAGATTTTATTCAGTGTTCACATGGAGTGCATCTAGTTTTTACCTATGCAGTGGATTACAAGATTTTATTCGGGTTCACATGGAGTTTATTTAACAGTTGATCTAGCGCCCATCAGAAGTTGGTGAATCTTTGTATGCATATAATAAACAAAGAGATGGGACTGGAACTTCCTTTTATTCTGGTTAATTGATTTTCAAACAATATGATATTCTACAACTCCCATCTTAAAATTTTGCTTGCTGTGGTACACATCAGTAAAACTAATAATACATATCCTTCATCTCTTTACTCTTCGTACACTCTTACCAGCACAGTGGATTACAAGATTTTATTCAGTGTTCACATGGAGTGCATCTAATTTTTACCTATACATTGGATTACAAGATTTTATTCGGGTTCACATGGAGTTTATTTAACTAACAGTTGATCTAGCCCCCACCAGAAGTTGGTGAATCTATTAAAACTTGAAAAGCCATTTTCAGTGATATTGATCTTTATGAACTGGTGACTACCTGCATATAATATAAGGCATTTATTTTGTTGTTGATTGTTGTGAAGATGTCACTTTTTTCTATTGTTTAGAATCTAAACCGATTTGGACTCACTTAAATTCTACATTCTCTATTGCTTTGTTAATGCGATCTGTGTTTTTCTTGTAGGGGAATATTTGGCCCTTACAGGAGACAAGCTTAATGGTGTAGAAATGATAGCTTGTGGTCTTGCTACACACTACTCACCCAGCACAGTATGCTTACTCTTTGCTTCGTCTTTCTTGTTTGTTCCTATCTTTCCTCGTTGCAACATACACCTTTTTGTTTTGTTTGAAGCAACATACACCTTTCTATGTAGAGGCTTACTTGGATTGAAGAGCGGCTACGTAAATTGGTAACAGATGATCCTTCTACCATAGAAACTTCTCTAGAGGAATTTAGCATTGCTGACTTGCCAGAAGAGTCAAGTGTCATGCACAGGTAGTCTTTGTTATATTCAGAGTAGCGTGCTCTAAATTCTTCTTTTATTTAGTGTTGAGATTTCAGACTTGTTTTTTTTTTTTTTAATCAAATGATTGATCTTCCTGACCTACTATTTGATCCAGGATCGAGACAATTGACAAATGTTTCAGACATGACACGGTAGAGGAAATTGTGGATGCTATGGTAAGCTTGAACCATGTTTGGCTTTTATATGGTCTACTATTTAATTCCCATGCGCTGAAGTTTCTTGGCTTAGTATGCTTTTGACAACGTAAACTCAGGAAACGGAGGCAACTGGATCAAAAGATGAGCTGTTTACTTCAGCTCTCAAGAAACTAAAACAAGCAGCACCATTGAGTTTAAAAGTTGCCTTGAAATCTGTAAGTCTTGTGCTTATGTATTTTTCTTGGGTTATCGGTGTGCTACCATTTTCAATTTTAACACTAAATGCCCTCCTGTTTTAGATACGGGACGGTAGATACCAAACTTTTGATCAGTGCCTGGTCCGTGAGTATAGAATGTCTCTTCAAGCCATGTCCAAGCAGATATCCAATGACTTTTCTGAGGTATGATATAGTTCCTCTTCCATGTGAACTCTATAAATTTAAGGCCTTCTTTGTCTAATGTACCTCTTCTGGATTTCTGTTACTCCTTAGGGTGTTCGAGCTCGTCTTGTGGAGAAGGACTTTTTTCCCAAGGTACCAAATGTTGTATTTCCCTTATCATGCAAGCTTAAACTGATGAACCTATCGGAGATTTTATCAATGACGTTGTTACGTTCACATTTACAGTGGAATCCCCCGTGTTTGGAACAAGTTTCACAAGATATGGTGAACAGCTACTTCACCCGACTTAGTGATACTGAGGCTGACCTAGAGCTACCTATAAAATCAAGAGAAGCTTATGTCTGAGTGCACATGCTTCTTGATACAGCACCATGACCAAACCTGATCGGATGGTTGACAAATGATAACCAAGGACTGCTCCTCAGTTGATAACCGCGATGCATTTGTTTGGAACATGCAGAGAAGCTAGTTCAGTTCTTCTATTCTTATATTAGGGTGCGAGGTGTTATCTTATTAACTATTTTCCTACTGCATCCTATTGTTTTTTCCCTGGAAGTATTCACCTATACAAGTCTCAATAAAGTCTATGACGGGAAGTTCAGAATTGTTCTTTTTCTGCATGTGATGCTGTGGATCTTGTGATTAATTTTTATTTGTTTTAAATTGAAATGCTGCAACCAGACCCGATCCAACTCTAGGTGAAGAAAAACTCAGCTTATAGAAAAAGCACCGTAAACCATTTGGAACAAGAACCGCCTTGATTTACACCAAGAGAGAAAAAGTAGACGTTTTTCTTGTTCTCTTTGTTGTTTTCTTTAGAAGGCTATTATTGGGGCGTCACCTTCCAATAGAGGGGCTTCACTTGGATATTTAGTGACCAAAAATCTGGTTATGGGGTACTTTTGATTCAATAGCAATTGTCCAAATTACCCTTTAATTAAAATTAAAACAAAAACAGAATAAAAACCTAATCAACAAACCCATGGTGTATGTGAGGTATTAATCGACAAACCCATCTTTTCTTACTCGTTTTTGTGCTTAAAACCAGATTGAATGAAATTGAAATAAATTTTGGGTTTTTATTTTGTTTCCGCTAGTGTTACGGCTAGGTTGTGAATTTATTTCCTAACCGTAACTTTAGTTTTTGAAGAACTTACGGTTAGGTTTAGTTGAATTCAAACCGTAAAATTGGGTTTGCATGTTGGATTACGGCTAGGTAGACTGAATTTTCCAACCGTAATTGGTTACGGTTTGGTTCTATATATGATAAACCTAGCCGTAATTGTTCCTGTATCTTTTTAAGATGTTTGATTACGGCTAGGAAAATGCACTTTTTTTTTCCAGCCGTAATTTGTCTTACGGCTAGGTTCGATTTTTTAGCCAATCGTAATTTGTCTTACGGCTAGGTTCGATATTTTAGCCAACCGTAATTTGTCTTACGGTTTGTTCTTTTCTTGGATAACCTAGCCGTAAATAAGGATTACGGTTGGTTTCGAGCCTTAAACCCAACCGTAACAGGAGCAGTAAGTTGAAAAATCTGAATTTTTTAACGTACTTTTGGTAATTTTGAGCGAAATTGAGCTCATGGGAGATAGTTTAGAGGCATACATGTTGATTTTCAATCATTGGTTCTTCACTTTGTCGATTTATTTCTTCAATTGGTTGAGATTCATCATCACTTTGTGTTAAACCCTCTCTACCATCTACCAAATCATCCATCTCTTGGTCTCCAACATGAGGGATGTAAAACTTGTTTTCTTTATCATACAAAGATTCACCCACCTCGAATTGGTAATTTGTTTCATTCATCTTGGTTGAGTGAATCAAAATCTAGGGTTTAAAAGAAATCTCCAATTTTTTTTTTCTTTCTTCTCTCTAGTTTTTCTTCCCACAAAAATTTGTCCCAGAATTCACCAAGTATATAACCAAATTCATTAATTTGATTATCATCTAATTAAATTAAATTAAAATTAACTAAATAAGGGTTGTTTGGTCATTACAAAATTATTTGAGATAAGGGGTTTTTGAAATTACTTATGAGTGACCCGTTTTTGTCCTATTAGGTGACGCCCTCTAATGGAATGTGTCGCCCCAATAATAGCCTTCTTTCTTTATCGGATGGATTAAAAAACGATTATGTTTAAAAGTGGAGAAGTGTGAACATGCTTTAAAAGATGCTTTATATCAAGGTTTGGAAGCGAAGTATCAAACTTTACCATAAAGTTCAATCTAAACATACGTGATTTGAGATTTTTCAGGTTGGGTTTTGAGCTGTAGAAAAAGAATCCTTCCTCCTACAGCTACCCTAAAAAGTTTAAAGGAAATTTCCACTGTAGTGAATTTGGATCTAAAGTTTTCGATATCCAGTTTATGCCGAGGATTATTTTATTATGAGGTTACTAGGTATCACGCCGGCCTACGGCCAGCGCTCAACCTCTTGTCGATTTTTGAAAAGTTGTTCTAACTGCTTGTCGATTTTTCATGTTCGGCCGGGGCTCAACTTTTTTAGACTTTTGTTTATTGTACATTTGTTTGGTCAATTTATCAGTATCTTCCCATGCTCAACTTTTTTAGACTTTTGTTTATTGTACATTTGTTTGGTCAATTTATCAGTATCTTCCCATGCAATTTTAGTATTTAGTTAGTGTGGTCAATTAGTCGGATATTTAGTTGGTCTCAATATTTAGTAGGTCGTGTCATATTAATATTGTCGATGAATAACAAAAATAGTTAGTCGGGTCACAATAGCATGTTTAATTAATTGGACCATAGTAGCCGGATAGCCGGGGACTACGGCCCCGGCGGTGGGGAAAATTTAAATGAAGATATAGTGCCCACATTAAAATTTGTGTGTCTGTTGGACCTGTCTATTATAGTCTAGAGCATATTTAGTTAGTCGGGTGTATATTTAATTAGTCGTTCCCAATATTTAGTTGGTCATGTCATATTATAGTGTGCTAGTTAGTCGGGTCACAGTAGCATGTTTAATTAGGATCACAGACTTCTCACACAGAAAATATACATAATCCATTGTCGATGAATAACAAAAATATAAATATTGATGAAGTATAAGAATAATTTAGAACTAACATGATACTTAGAATCCAACTCATCGTTAAGTGTAGACACAAAGATTTATAAGTGGCATTGATTGTTATCTTAATGAGGTAATTATTCAAATAACATCTGCGAGTCATATTCACATTCACGTCGCAACAGAATGAAATATGACTTTCTCTAGGTAATCTCTCATCAGCAGATCTCTTGTCCCCATAAAACCCTCCTACAATGGGTTCCAACTTGGAATCTGCAGCAGCTATTCCCAGCTGTCTGAGACCAAGACCATGCCGATCATTGCCAATCATCCTGCGCAACACCATACAAAAGACCTACTCACATAAGCGTTAATAAAAAAGATCAATTTTAACTTGTAAGGACCAAGGAACTGCACCATTTATTTTACAGGACAAAAGGTGTTTAGAGACTCAAGAAATCCACTCACCCGAAAGTGAAGAATTGTAGGCTTCAGCATTCTTGTTTATTGCACTTTTTATATGCCCTCACATTTCTAATAAGACCAAAAATGTAAATATTCAGTACTTGAACAAATTAATTAGTACATGCCGAGCTTCGATAAAATAAGCCGTGGATTAGAAAGTCTTAGGTCAGACGCCGTGATTGGGTAAAAATATGAGGGATTTAATGAAACCAAACTCATCTAGATTTTAGATATGGGACTCATGACACGAACCTCTAACTTGGATCTGCATATGGGGAAGGCATCATCCATGTCTCTGTTAAGTCTTACAAAGCTAATTCTTTGGGCACAACATATCTGTTCGAAGAAATACAATTACCGGTGCGTAATTCATCTCTAGATCATATTATTATACCTACTATGTTTTGTCTATAATAGTCGGGAGCATATTTAGTTAGTCGGGTCATAGCAGAACGGTCTCAATATTTAGTAGGTCGTGTCATATTATAGTGTGCTAGTTAGTCGGGGCACAATAGCGTGTTTAATTAGTTGGACCATAGTAGGCCCCGGCGGTGGTGAAAATTTAAAGGAAGATGTAGTGCCCACATTAAAATTTGTGTGTTAGTTGTTCCTATCTATAATAGTTGGGAACTTATTTAGTTAGTCGGGTCATAGCAGAACGGTCCCAATATTTAGTTGGTCGTGTCATATTATAGTGTGCTAGTTAGTCGGGTCACAGTAGCGTTTTTAATTAGTTGGACCATAGTAGCCGGATAGCCGGGGCCTACGGCCTCGGCGGTGGGGAAAATTTAAAGGAAGATATAGTGCCCACATTAAAATTAGTGTGTCAGTTGGTCTTGTCTATAATAGTCAGGAGCATATTTATTTAGTCGGGTCATATATAGCAGAACGGTCCCAATATTTAGTTAGTCGGGTCATAGCAGAAAGGTCCCAATATTTACTTGGTCGTGTCATATTATAGTGTGCTAGTTAGTCGGATCACAGTAGCGTGTTTAATTGGTTGGACCATCGTATCTGGATAGGGCCGGGGCCTACGGCCCCGGCGGTGGAGAAAATTTAAAGGAAAATGTAGTGCCCAAATATTTAGTTGGTCGTATCATATTATAGTGTGTTAGTTAGTCGGGTCAAAGTAGCATTTTTAATTAGTTGGACCCTAATAGCCGGATAGGGGGCCGGGGCCTAAGGCCCCGACGTTCGTGAAAATTTAAAGGAAGGTGTAGTGCGCACATTAAAATTAGTGTGTTAGTTGATCCTACCTATAATAGTCGGGAGCATATTTAGTTGGTCGAGTCATAACAGAACGGTCCCAATATTTAGTTGGTGGTGTCATATTATAGTGTGTTAGTTAGTCGGGTCACAGTAGCGTATTTAATTAGTTGGATCATAGCAGCCGGAGGGGGCCGGGGCCTACGGCCCCGGCGGTGGAGAAAATTTAAAGGTAGATATAGTACCCACTTATTTAGTTGGTCGTATCATATTAAAGTGTGTTAGTTAGTCGGGTCACAGTAGCGTGTTTAATTAGTTGGATCATAGTAGCCGGAGGGAGCCAGTGCCTACGGCACCGGCGGTGGAGAAAATTTAAAGGCAGATGTAGTGCCCACATTTAAATTAGTGTGTTAGTTGGTCATGTTTATTATAGTTGGGAGCATATTTAATTTGTCGGTCCTAATATTTAGTTGTTCATGTCATATTATGTGTTAGTTAGTCGGGTCATAGTAACGTGTTTAAATAGTTGGATCATAAAGCTGGAGGGGGCCGGGGCCGGGGGAAAAAATTTAAAGGCAGATGTGGGCCCACATTTAAATTCCAGCAATAGATATATGATTCTTGAAAGGTCTTTTCACTCGTCAACTTTTTGCACGATTGCTAAAGGCTGATACCACTTCTGCTAGGGGCGGGTACCAATCCAGGATCCAACGGCTAAGATTGCTTTGTCCTATATGCATTGGTACCCTCCCCTAGCAAATCAGTAACAGCCTTTAGCAATCATGACTTTTTGTTAGTATACATATTCTCACGATTTTGTTTGTGGTAATTAACATGCACTGTAGTCAGATTTGTCTGCTTTTTAGGATATTAATTAACGACTTATGCTCAGAGAGAAGATGAATGAAAACGCAGGATACAGAGACATGGTCGCTTAACATTTTGAACCCATCAAACATCGTTTACCCTATGATACCAAATTAACATCCCCAGGTACCAAATTAACATCCCCAGAGACATGGTAACATCCCCAAATTAACATCCCCATATACGTGTACACTACGTCATCCAAGACTGACCTATAAATTTGAATTGTAATCAAGGATGACCCAAGAATATAAATTACTTGTTGAGCTATCTAATATGTATCGAGGCCCTGCATTCTGAATCCAATGTTTTGATACAAAGTGTTCTTTATAAAATTTTGTACATGCAAATTCACCGGGCCAAGATCTGTAAGTTATAAAGGCATTAAATTAGGTGAAATTAGGTGACTTCTCCATAGTAGCTAATAACAAAGTTAAAGTTAAACCAACTTAAATCAAATTGTGAATTCCATACTTGTTTGAAATGAATTGTTTCCGTATCAAGTGTTGCCTTTAAAGCCCAATGGTGTCTGTCACAATTTAGTTTCCGGCCAAAGATGTGCTAGCACTCCTATTTTTCTAGCACGTTATGCAAAAGATGAATAAGGATTTTTTGTAATGTTAATGGCACTGAATATGATCAATCAGGCAACTTAACACATACGCATCTGCTTTTAAAGCTAACATTATTATTATTATAGACTATAATTACAACTATTGCTATGACCACATTTGAGATTAGTTCCCTACATCATCCCTAGATGTTCACTAATAAATGGGAGTTTCATGCACATCCAAATGTCCCAAAGCCCATAAGCCATCATCAGATTGCAGGCATGCACTTCATTAGCCCGTTGCCTATTTTTGCTTAAATTATCCAATTTTCCCTCGCCTTCTTAACATCTGAAAGTGCCGACAAAAAACTAATTAACACGCAGTTACAGTGAAGCTCAATAGATCGTGAAAAGAAAGAGTAGAAGAGCTTTACTTACCTTGTTTGACACGTCAAAAGATGATCAAGTGTTGCCTTTAAAGCCCAATGGTGTCTGTCACAATATAGGTTATGTACCAAATCTGAGGTGCAGTGCGAGAAAATGCTTCCTTGTTTTCGTAAAATGCTAGTCAATCTCCATCGCATTAAATCACTTAAATATTAGTTTCATATCCATTCCTCATAAAAGATAGCCTGGAGTTGAGTTAAAAAGCAAGTAAAATATAAAACAATATCAAAACCTCAAGCTAGATTCTTTTAGCTTGAAAAAGAATATAGGAAGAACTACCAAACGCGGTAACTGCGTACAGAGCTCCACAAAACGGGAAGAAGCAATTTTCAGAATATAAATTTCCATATAAACACAAAATTAACTTTCAGCACGTTTTAAAGCGTTACATCATTTCCTAAAAGTCGCAGTGATTGTTGATTATTCCCATCTGAAAGGGGATCAATGGAAGTATAAGCCTATCCCTAATTAACTAAAAGTCTTGAAACGAAGATTAAAATCGCTGGTGACAATAACAATTATAGATTCAAAGTAGAGAGAGATATTACCTTTTTTCTTGTTCGGTTAGGGATGGGGAGAAGACATAATTCCATTTTATAAATTGGTAATGGTCTAGGAACCCCAAATTATTCTTTTGCACATGATTTAGAAGACATCTTATAGAAGTGTAACCAAATCAGGAAACCCAACGATCGAACGGAAGTTATTTAGAACACATCTTATATAATTTAGCAAAAGAACTGGATAACATGTTACAGACCTAAAGTTCAGGGCATGAACCCGGTAATGTCTTCATGCCTGCAAGTGGTACTCAGCTGAAAAGACTTGGGCTATGCAATCCATTAGATAATACTGCACACTCTCCTCTTTACAATTGATAACCTGTAGAATGCAGATTGATTGTTAAGCCTGTGATAAGATGCAATAATGCAATTGAAATCAGAGTTTTCGGTAAAAGCGAACTATTGAATTGAGTAATACCAGTGTAACATACCTGTGATAGTAAGTGAAGTACTACTACCTGTTTAACTTAATTTAAATACTAAGACCTTTGTATTCATGAACTCCGTTTCAGGTTTCTTTACTAATGTTTCTGAAAAGAGAAGACATGCGTTGCAGTAACCAAGGGTAAGTTTCTCTTATTGAATTATTATAATAGCCCAATTCAAAGTCATGGGTAACAAATTAGGTTTTCTCTGCAATCACTTCTCACAAAATTGCAATTAGCTAACCGCAATAGAAGTTATGTTCTTGCCTGACCTATTCTTCTTATCTCTCTGGACATCCAACTCTTTAGCCAACCATAGATCCTTCTCAAGCAAACACAACACATCCTATAAGCTCAGCTGCCCCAATTCTTGAAAATTAAATGACAACAGGTTAAATCATAAGCATAACGTTAAACAAAATTACATATTGCACTCGTCAAATTGGCTTAAATATAGGATTATACTTATTCGATACTGGATAAGCAAGATTGTAGTACTTTGTATTTTGTGCATATTAGATCACTGCAATCTCTGGAACAAATGATGCAAATTGTAAAATTCGGTCGGCTGGGTGGTTAATATAATAAGAGATCCACATCCACAATTGACGGCATCAACATCTTCTTCTTCCGTGTTCACATTCTCTTCAGAACTAAACTCTTGTAAAATTGCTCCGCCGCATCACCGATACATTAATGGCAACATATATCATTCTCGCTTTCCACCAATCACAACAACAACGACACCACGAAATCAACCCTCCATTTTCGATAATCATTAACATAAAACAAAATTTTTCTATCTCCTCCTACCTCGAAAGTCTTACCACCATCACTGATCTCCGACAGTAGCTTCTCCATCATCACCATAGCTTGACTGCAACGCATCAACATTCTTCCATGTTTTCTCTTCGCTGGCAACATACTCCTTTCCGATGATCAAAGTATCGCTGATTCTCTTCCATATCTTCTCATCACCAGTCATCCATCCTTGGCAGTCCAATATTAACAGCTCAACACCATAGCACCAACTCCATATGCTCATCATCACCATCCTCACTGCCAAGACTGAGTTTTTTCCCATTGTATGCGTTTATTGTTCACCGAGCAATCATTCAACTGCAACAACATCAAAACAATACTCAGAAACAGATTTATAGCATAAACTGGCCAACTTCTGATGCTTCTTTAATTTCCAGTTTTGATCTTTTTAATCTAAAGTTTAGAAAAAAGTCAGGAAATAGATTTTTAATATAACCATATTAAGAAACATGTTTTCAGTATGATTTAGGAAATATATTTTTAATATAACTTCTTTTCCTTTTATAAAAAATCATTTATGTTTTGGTATCAAGCAGAAAAAAGAATTACTTCGAGCCAAAAATAAAATCTGAAATCTGAAACACAGTTGGTTGTGTTACGAAGTACGCAAATAGATAGCAAAAAAAAAATCGATGCAGTAATAGCAAGGTATAGAAATACGGATTATGAACTATATTTATTGGGAACTAACTAATTGCTTTAGATGATGCTCATGAGCCGAAATCTGAGGTTAGCAACATCCATAAATAAATAAAAAAAACTTATTAAAGGTGCAAACCACTTGGCATAAAAATTCACTCCCAAAACTCACCCATTTGCACAGTAATATTCCATTTTAGAGTTGGTCACCAATCAATAAGCTAGATCTAAATCCAGCGAAGAGTTGTCCCATCATTGATTATGGAGATACTGGCGTCAAGCATTCCATCGGATTCTGTATCATGGAGATGAGTGTAGATAAATACAGAATAAAACTACCTGTGAAAATACAAAAAGCATACACTTTGAGCATATTACTTTAAACTTCAGAAGCATACAAAAGTTCATTCAGTATACAAATATCACAAATGCTACATACTACTTTGAGGTGTCTACCTATAGAAAAATGTGTCTGCTGTGAAAACAGGGAATCACCCACAGTAAGATGGGAGATTAGCTACAATCATGTAAAACTTAGCAAATATCGTTTATTCACTGATTTAGCTCAACTTCTCATGTTTACGTACTGATTTCTGCAACAGGAAAACCTAATACCTCAGCCTACTATAACACATCGTCACTCAAATTTTAAAGTTGACAGTATAACCTAATCTCCAAGCCTGCTAAAAATACATCGTTACTCAAATTTTAAAGTTAACACATCCAAAAAAAAACCCAGAAGCTATCGCTCCTCCAGTAAGTTCGCTGAATTTGTTCTCATACGCCCTACATGCTTCAAACAGTTTAGTTTGGCAATGGGAAAACAAAGAAAAATAGAAGTAGACAAATGCCTGATCTGAGTGTTCTCATTATCAAATAGTCTAGCACGATCACTACACTATCAAATTGTATAGCACGATCACCAGAAGCAGAAAAGTAATGATCCTTTCGATACATAGATACATGGTAAGCTTTTGATAATGTAGCCTGAACCTGTATGCTGCTCTCTACTACACAGCCATCACCTACAAAAAAATATAATTCAAATCATATTAGTTAGGTTGGATTTCACTGTATTCAAATCATATTAGTTAATCATCTCAAAGATGGTTTAAACCTTCTACAAAACCTCCAGACATATGGAATTGTGAAAAAGGAACCCATGTTCTTCTATTCAACATCTAGATTTTCTATTACTCAAATATTAGATCGACATATTCTATATGAAACCACCTGAACAATGATATTGATCAAGAAAAAACTTAGCTAGATTCAGAAATTGATCCAAGAAATTACATACAAACATGAAACCGAAACACATTATTGGAAATCAAATCAAAACATTAAAACAAAACCCATGTGATAATAACCAGGCAACATGCCTTTTACGCATTCAAAGTAACACAATTCCACCTTGAGATTGGTGCTTCTGGTACCAATTGAATTTCTTAACTCGAATTAAGAAGATAAAAATCTTACCCGGCGTTAACTTCGATCTACTGAGAATTTTTATCTTACCCGGCGTTAACTTCGATCTACTGAGAATTAAATTGGATTAGAGTGGTTGTTATCTGAGAACCCAAACCGATTTGATAAGATTATAACTAAAACATACGAAAAACATCAACCGAAAATTATAGGGTTCCTAAAATTATAAGGTTTGTATATGTTTACCTCTTTTCTGCTAATCCTCTTCATCGTCTTTCTGATTCGACTTCTGCGTCTTAAATTACAAAATCAAAAAACTAAAATTTCAATACTGTCAGCTCCAACTCAGATTCAAATCCCATTCAAGACTAACACACAACATCAACATCTACTTACCTATATCTGCTCAGCCATCACCAACAGCTGCAATCCCAAATTCAGTCCCTGCAAGTCTCAGAGCACACACACCAGAACCCATTACCTTAAACCAAACTTGTAATGGTTCAGGCTTTCAATTGATGGTCCTGGCTATCTATTTACGGCTCGATTAGTTGCTCCAAATCCAAGCAAACCCATATCTCTTTACCAACCCTAACCAAACAGAGAAGAAAGAAGAAAAAAACAATTAGCTGCTGTGAATAAACGAAATTAAATATTGGGCATCAGTAACTCAGAATTTCAAAAAAAAAAAAAAAAAAAACCCAAATAACTCAAAAACCCTAGATATCATAAGAAATTAAATTTTGAATCTAAATCGATGTTTATTTAGACTGAAAATCAATCATCCACAATTCATGGTATTAAATCGAACAATTTCCTCACTAATTAAGAACCAAACCGATGAATTACATCGGATTCGACAATCCGATTTAAGAAATTGAAAAATTGAAATAACCCAATTCATAACCGAACTCAAAAACCCTAGATATCATAAGAAACTGAAAAATACATCGGATTCGACAATCCCAATAACCTCTGATTTAAACACCAGCAGTAGCTCTAGATGAATGAATCTCCTTGAAAACAACCACAACAACATGGATACAATAAGATTGATTTACCCTCCAAAATCAGGGTATTTTTGAGGCTTCATAGAGTTTGAGATCGAGGCAAGTTTGAAGAGAAAGAGGAGGAAAAAATCGCTATGACCCGACTGGTTGATGTTGAGGTAAAAAATCGCTCAACCTATCATTGCTACAACACCAACATCAACATACTTGCAACAAATGAAATTCGAGTACTTAATTGGTTTTCATTTTGACTTAAGTTCTCAAAAGAAAGAATCAATCATGTTATCTATGTAAGACCTAGTTCACCAGAACGATGAACACAAAGTTTTTCTTTGTATCGTATAATATCTGTGTAACCAAATAGTACCGGAAGTTTTCCTGGCCGTCCAATATAAAAACCAATCCGGAGCTTCCCGACCTTCGGATCAGGGTCCCCATTAAATGATGTCCGTCTGATAGCCCTGGCTATCATGGACACAAACCTCATACCTTTTATAACTATGATTGTATTATGGGATATAAATTTGTCATCACATATTTAGAACCCCGTAACAGATTTCTATCGCACTGAAAGGGGAAAAAGATAAGATTCCATAGCACTGAAGGTTCCTATGGTCCTAATACCATATACTGTTGCATCTTCTAGTGGAGACCAATTTTATCCCACCTCTGAAATTTCAAGAATCAACCTAGAGCGTGCTGATGTTATCCTTGGTAAAACGGGTCCAACCCTGAAATGAGAAAGTATGGATGGAGCAATATGATGGTGTGAAATGTGAAAATTTAAGTCTGAAATAATGGACTGTCGTCTATTTTGATGACAAAGGTAATCAAAATAATATCTTTTCCAGACGTGTGGTTGGTTTCCTTTCTTCCTTTTTTCCCATCCATGACTCAAATGCTTTAGTATCCAAAACTATCGGGTATGGGTATTGTAATCGGTACACGATACGGACATATTCTGACCGAAATTAACCGAAACTGTGGTTTAATAAGGAAATTGTCCTTTTCCACGATACATAGATTTGCATATTCAAGAAACACAGAGAAGTGGCCAACAAACTTGACAAAAAAAAATTTAACTTGCGAATATGTACGTGACTTCTGAGTACATTTCTTTTCGTTTTACTGATATCACAATAATACATCACAAAAAGACTGCGTACGATCAAGTGGATTAACCGAAAAAAGCTTAAGCTTTCTTTGACATATGCTCATCAAGTTCCTGTCCTTCAACTAAAAAACAATGACATGAGAATCTAAATTTGTACATTAAACATACTAAAAACATATACATAGTACATCTGTGTATAAGAAGATTGATACAGGCAGCCGAATAAATACTGTTGTATATTTAGCATGTCTCTACTTTTCACTTTCTCTGTACGATTTTGCCCGACCAGGGCATGCCTTTTGATCATGTGTAGTCCAAAAGCTTGAGTACCATGACTGAGAAACAAATAATCTTGATATTATTGAAGAGAGATGTTTTTCAATACAGATATGACTTATTACAGAGAGTATTTAAAGATAATCATATGTGTTGTAATAACATAACAGCCACACAGAATTATTACAACACAGGTCAAGTCAACATTGACTAGTTGACTTGACACAGATTATTCACACATTTACAGTTCATATATCTATATCTCTAATACTCCCCCTGCAATCTGATACTGAAAACCACAGAAACAGATTGACAAACTATACACTAAGAAGAAGAAACATCTTCAATCTGAACTGAAGAAGAAACTGAAGTAAACACTGAAGATGAAAAACCCAATAGTCTGTTCAAAAGTTTGGAGAAAGTAGGAAAGCATAAGCCCTTTGTAAAAATGTCTACTAACCGATCTTCCGAGGCAATGTGCTGGAGTTGTAAAAAACCATCTTCAACAAGCTCTCTAACAGTGTGATACTGAATTTCTATATGCTTTGTCCTGGCATGAAAGACAGGATTAGAAGCCAAGGATAAAGCACTTGTATTATTACACAATAACAACACATTCTTAACAAGAATCTGTAAATCATTCAGCAAATATGTGAACCATTTTAATTCAGCAGCAGCAACAGAGAGACACTTATATTCAGCTTCAGCAGAGGACTTAGACACTGTAGGTTGCTTCTTAGATGACCAGGAAACCAAATTTGATCCTAAAAAAATAGCAAAACCTGAAGTAGACCTTCTTGTGTCTGGACAGCCTGCCCAATCTGAATCAGTATATGCTTTAAGATTTGTAATATCACTCTTTCTTAAAGTAATTCCCATGCCAACTGTACCTTTTAAATACCTCAAAATCCTCTTAACAAGTTGTAAGTGCATATCAGAAGGAGAATGCATAAACTGGGAAACATAATTAACCCCAAAGCAAATGTCAGGCCTTGTAACAGTTAAATATTGTAGAGCTCCTACAAGTGTCCTGTAATAGCTAGGATTATCAAGCTTAACACCATCATGAATAGAAAGTCTACTTGCCTTAACAACTGGTGTATCACATGGTTTACAATCCAATAAGTTTGCCTTTTCCAATAACTCTAATGTATACTTCTTTTGTGTCAACAAAATAGAGTTATTATCTCTAACAGCTTCAATACCCAAAAAATATGCTAAATCCCCTAATTCTTTCATTGCAAACTCTTTCTTCAAGGATGTAATAAGATCAGCAATCAATGTAGATGAACTACCAGTTAACAGTATATCATCCACATATAACAGTAGAATAAGAATACCACTTGAAGAAACCTTAACAAACATAGAATTATCTGAAACAGACTTCTTAAAACCATAATGAATGAGTAAAGAGATGAATCTGTGAAACCAAGCTCTTGGAGCTTGTTTAAGCCCATATAAACTCTTTTTAAGTTTGCACACATAATGAGATGGATAATCAGGATTAAGAAAACCTTGTGGTTGAGACATATACACATCCTCATCTAAATAGCCATGCAAAAATGCATTACTCACATCCATCTGTTTTACAGGCCAATTATAATGAAGAGCTAAACATAAAACCACTCTAACTGTTGTAGATTTCACAACTGGACTAAAAGTCTCATTAAAATCAATCCCATCTAGTTGATTATACCCCTGAGCCACTAATCTAGACTTTAACCTGTCAATTGAACCATCAGGCTTCTGTTTTATTCTATACACCCATTTGCAACCTAATATATTCATATGAGATTCAGGTGCAACATATTTCCATGTATCATTATCCCTTAAGGCAGTGTATTCTTCTTTCATAGATACTTGCCACTTTGGATTTTTCATTGCTTCCTTAAAGTTCTTTGGCTCAGTTAAAGTAGTCAATAAAGATGTATAGTTTAAAGAAATAGGATGCTTAACAGAAAGATGAGATACATGATCTGGAAAATGTTTGGGTTTCGAAATACCTTTTTGAGACCTAGTTACCATTGTACTAGTAGGAACAAAATCAGTAGAAGGTAAAGAAGAAATAGTTTCAAGAGAATGCACAGAATCTGAAAAATTAGACAGAGAAGCATGATAAAATTCATTTTCAGAAAAGGCAACATGACGCAAAACATAAAGCTTTTTAGTAATGGGATTGTAGCATCTATAGCCCTTATGTAGCGGACTATAACCTATGAAAACACACTTAACAGACTTGGGTGAAAGTTTATCTGCTCTTGAATGAGCAAGATGAGGATAGCAAACAATGCCAAAGGTTTTAAGAAAAGTATAATCAGGATGAACACCAAATAAAACTTCGAATGGAGATTTAAAATTCAGAACTTTAGTAGGAGTGCGATTAATAAGATAAGAAGCAGTAAGAAAAGCATCATACCAGAACTCTTTTGGACAAGAAGCATTAAACAATAGGGTATTACCCATTTCGGTAATATGCTTATGTTTACGTTCTGCCAAACCGTTTTGTTCTGGTGTTTGAGGGCATGAAATACGAACATTGATCCCACTAGCTTGCAATAAAACTTGAAAAGGTCCTTTCACAAGTTCTGCAGCACCATCAACTTGAAAAGACATTATTTTTGTTGAAAACTGATTTTCTGTATGAGTTTTAAAATGTTGAAAACACTGAGAGGCATCAGACTTCAGTTCCATTGGATATATCCAATGAAACCTACTAAAATCATCCACAAATAAAATATAATACCTATATCCTTTAATGGATGGAACTGTGGGACCCCAAACATCACAATGTATTAAAGCTAATGGTTTCTGTTCATGAGAATCAGACAATTGAAAAGGCAACTTTTTACTCTTGGCAAGCTGACAAGGATGACACAATGTTGAAGGGAGTGAAGAATTTAAAACAATGCGCTTATCAGAGTGAAGTTTTTGAAGAATTTGGTTTGATGGATGACCTAGACGAGCATGCCAAATATGAGGAGATGCAGATAAAGTTGCAGAAAAAGCATATTGTGGAACATAAATATTAGCAATTGGATACAAGTTATTAACTACTTTTCCATGAGCAAGAAAAACATCAGAATATAAATCCCTAATCTCATAGCCATATGGATAAAACTTGAAATAACAAGAGTTATCTTTAGTAAACTTTGCTACTGATAGTAAATTATAACGCATATCAGGTACCAGTAAAACTTTATTAAGTCTAAAACTATATTCAGGAGTAATAATAGAAGAATTACCAACTGAAGTAATAGTAAGAGACTTACCATTTCCAACTTGAACCTGCTCCTTTCCTTTATAAGATGAAGTAGTTTGTAGCAATTGTTCATCACCAGTCATATGCGTAGTAGCCCCAGAGTCAGAAATCCAATGACTTGCACTTGATGTAGAAGTACCATTATAAGAAGTAGAAGGACAAATATAAGGATTATCTTCATTTAGAGTAGCAAAAGCTTGCTGAGTTGTATTATGTTGATGTTCATTTACAGGATTTGTAAAAGTTGGAGGATGATATCGAAAATAACACCTGCTAGCAAAATGCCCTTTCTTTCGACAAATCTGACACTCCACTGTAGAGAAATCTCTTCTGCCACCATTACCCTGACCAGAACTACTACCCTGATTCGCACTATGAGATTGACTATATCCAGTATTTCTTGAATTTGAACTGAAACCAGGTTTGAAATTTCCATTATTCCTTGATTTGCCTCTACCAGCACCATTGTAGTTATTATTACCATTATTTCCATTTTTGCCAAAAAGAGCAGTAGGATATTGTGCATCAAAAACAATACTTGAATCTTGTTGCTGATCAATGAGCCATTGCTCATGATTCAAGAGTCTAGGTTTTAATTCTGCAAATGTGAAAGGAGTTTCCCTATTCTGAGCAGCTACAACAAATGTATCAAACTCTCTTCCTAGCCCATGAAACACATACATTACCAAGTCAGAATCACTCACTCTTTCTCCAATTGCTGCCAGAGAATCAGCTATAGTCTTGATGTTGTGTAAGTAAACCAAAATTGTTAGATTACCCTTTTTAACATTATGCAACTGATTCCTAAGCATACTTTTTCTTGCCATAAACTGACTCTTGAAAGAAATTTCAAGAAATTCCCAAATTTCCCTAGCAGTAGTTAAACCCAAGACATCACCAGAAATAGAATCAGTAAAAGTTGCTTTCATACAACTGGTAACAAAACAATCTATTTTTCTCCATTGAAGCCACCTAGGGTTCAATGTTCTAACTCCATCAGTGTCTACAAATTTAACTGGTTCAAGAACTGTACCACTAACATAACCAAACAAATCGGTGGAGATTAAAATTGATTCCATTTGATCTCTCCACAGAAGAAAATTATTTGGACCCAACTTTGTAGATACAAAATTGGAAATATTGGTGAAAGGAAAAGTAAAATTACCCATTTGAGCAGCGGAATCCGAATTAGAAGCCATAGTTCTTCTTCTAGTGTAGACTATTGTAGATGACATCAACCAGAATCACCCAAAATTTTATGTAAAGAACCGAAGAACAAGATCTTGATAATCCAAGAAACAATATTTGTTGTTGTTGAAATTGATTGAATCGTAAAAAAAAATATTGAATAGGTATTTGATTCTGAAGATTCTGCAAAAGATTATTAAGAAAAGTTTTAGCAGATGATAAAATTTGTACTCTCAGGATCGTCTGATACCATGAGAAACAAATAATCTTGATATTATTGAAGAGAGATGTTTTTCAATACAGATATGACTTATTACATAGAGTATTTAAAGATAATCATATGTGTTGTAATAACATAACAACCACACAGAATTATTACAACACATGTCAAGTCAACATTGACTAGTTGACTTGACACAGATTATTCACACATTTACAGTTCATATATCTATATCTCTAATAATGACAGAGGCCTACATTATTACAGCAACTACTTATGATTATGGATACTTCAAAAAGAAAAAGAAAGAAAATCTCTAAGATGAATCGCATAATAAACAACCTAGCATTTTTAGGGGCGACCCCAAACGAATTAGGGGCGACACAAAAGACAAAATAGGATGAAAATACTTGTATGCCCCTTCATAATCGGTAGTTTAGTTAGCTACCGATTGCAAAATCTCATTTTTGGGACAACTCTATATTCGGTAGTTATATGAACTATTTTGACTACCGATTATAGGCTCAACCAAATTAGAAAAAAAGAGGATTTTTGCAAAATCTCATTTTGGGGAAACTCTATATTCGGTAGTTATATGAACTATCTTTGACTACCGATTATGCTAGGATTTCGGTAAAGAGTCCCACTGTATAATCAGAAGTCAGGATACCTTCATTTGCTACTGATTATAGGCTCAACCAATGCAGTTGAAAAAGCTCGGTGCGGGCATGGACGTGGTATGAATACAATGTCCGTACGCTATATAGGGGGTCCGGGGGGCGTAGCCCCTCCCGTCTGTGTTCGACCTGACAGGTCAGGTCGCGGGGGTCTAGGGGGCAGCGCCCCCTAGCAGAGTGCAAGACAGCGTCTCGTAGAAATTTTTTTTCTACGAGAAAATTGAATTTCAGTAGGATTTTTGCAAAATCTGATTTTGGGGCTACTCTATATTCGGTAGTTAGATAAACTATCTTGACTACCGAATATGGTTGGATATTTGCAAAGAGAGTCACTGTATAATCGGAAGTCATGATAACTCTTCCTTTCTTACCGATTATAGGCTCAACCAAAACTCCAAAAAAAAAAAAAAGGATTTTTGCAAAATCTGATTTTGGGGCTACTCTATATTCGGTAGTTATATAAACTATCTTGACTACCGAATATGGTTGGATATTTGCAAAGAGAGTCACTGTATAACCGGAAGTCATGATAACTCTTCCTTTCTTACCGATTATAGGCTCAACCAAAATTCCAAAAAAAAAAAAGGATTTTTGCAAAATCTGATTTTGGGGCTACTCTATATTCGGTAGTTATATGAACTATTTTGACTACCGATTATGGTAGGATATTTGTAAAGAGAGACACTGTATAATCGGAAGTCATGATAACTCTTCCTTTCTTATCGATTATAGGCTCAACCAAAATTCCAAATTTTTTTTTTTTCGCAAAATCTCATTTTGGGGCAACTCTATATTCGGGAGTTAAATAACCTAAATTCCCTACCGATTATGGTAGGATATTTGCCAAAGGTCTACTTTAATCGGGAGTCAAGATAACTTTATTACTACCGATTATAGGATAGTCAAAATTCCGATTATGACCTATTTTGTCCTTTTGTGTCGCCCCTAATTCGTTTGGAGGCGCCCCTAAATTTGCCAGGATAAACAAACCCAAACTTGAAAAGAATTTCCAACGGACAACAAGAGGCATATAATCTTTATTACAATAAAAATCGGTTAAATAAAGGTGATGATAAAAGACTACGTATAGACGTGTTCATTTCAATTGATTGTCATCCACGCCTGCCCACCACCGAAAGACCCATCAGTACTAAAACAACAAAAAAAAAAAAGAATCTATCTAAAACTCAAAAAGACTACTCCACCTTGGAGCGTGTCTTGATCTCATGCATGGCGATGGAGGAATCACAAAGTTGACACACTTCTCTAAAATGGGTTAAGATGAATTCATGCCACTACTAAGTTTAGGATATTTATGCAGCTGAGCAAACAATTTGACCAAAAAGTTATTAATCGGTAGTTTTTGTTATTGTTGACAGTATTTTTTTTTTTTTTTTTTTGAAAACTCACCGGGAGGAGACTGGAGACCTCTGCTCACCTTGCATGAGTATTCAATAAGGTATGTGGAAGTTGGTTCAGACTTGTGAGGATTTGTGATTGTACCAAGCGAGGAATTTGAATCCTAGTTACACCATGTCGATATGATGTTATTTTATTTTTTAGAAAGAAAAGAAAAAAGTAAGGTCTCAATTCTCAAACTTGAACAAGAATACTACTGCTACTCGTGCAACCCAGCAGAAAAAGGGGACCAATACCCAGAGGCACTGTTCTTAAAAAGGGGAATGTTTTCTGAACTTGTTTAAGACTTTGTTTCCTCTACAGTTTACGGAAAACAATAGTTTTTCATTTTTATAATATCTTGATATTACAAAAAAACATATAGTACAGACGAGAGATAACTTCCAGAGTTGGGTCTCCTAGATTTGTTCAAGAAATTGACAAGAATCAAATATCTTTTGCTTGGGTTTTAATAAAAGGAAAAGACAAGAAGGTGGCTAGCCAACCTGATATCATGGAGCAAATCTACAAGCACGAGGACTGCTTCATTTCTTCTTCTTCTAACAATCTTAGCTGTAATGTCCTCACTTTCTCTCGATAATCTTATATTTTATCTCCTCTTTAAATGTTCTAGAATCAGTACTCTGTTTAGTGTCTCTTCTGTATATATATGTCTCGAGTCTTTCCAATTAAACAAAATATATACAAACTCTGAACTGATTTAAGTATATTTACGCCCATTAGTTGTTGGTTTTTCTTTGTCTCAGTTACAAATATGGTGAATGAAGCATATATGAATTGGGATAAGCAAATTTCTATACAAGGACTAGAGAATGTTGTGGAGTATGAAGCATTAGATTCAACACCATCTTCGGTATCATCGACGGTATCTTCAATTCCTCCACCGCAGACACCAAAAGAACCCATGGAATTCTTGTCGAGATCTTGGAGTCTGTCTGCTTCTGAAATTTCGAAAGCTTTGGCTGCTCATAAGCAGAATCGGTTTTTTAGTGATAGTAAACAGCAGTCCAGTACGAATCAAGATATGTTTGTTTCACCAAACTATGTAAGTACTGTATATGCATTGATTACATCCTTATTGAGAGTCATGAAATGATTGAATCTAGAGAAGGAGTGAGACTTAAATCGATCACGTTAAAATGGTTGGTAGAACAGTTGTTTAGAAAGCTGATGTATTTTCATTTTAAACCAAGGAACTTAAATTTCTTTTTCAAGTAGAATCGGATCTATTAATTTACTTTGAATTAATATGTAATGTAATTCGGATGTTTTTGGAACCGTGCAGCAGCCATACAAGACAGTGAATCCAGTTAATGCCGGAAGAACATCTTCAGTTGGAAAATGGTTTCAAACTAACAAAGAGTTGAGTAATAACAACAAGGTGACAAAGAAGGAGAAGGCACGTATAGACAATGCCAGGGTACACGCTGCATTGACGGTCGCCGGTGTTGCTGCAGCCTTGGTTTCTATAACAAACACTGCAGCAGAAGAAAACCCAAGCTCAAAGATGGCTTCTGCCATAGCATCAGCTACAGAGCTATTAGCGTCACATTGTCTAGAAATGGCTGAAGCAGTAGGAGCAGATCATGACAGAGTGAGTTCTGTCGTTGAATCAGCTGTGGATGTTAGAAGTCCTGGAGATCTAATAACCCTAACTGCTGCGGCTGCAACAGGTATACTAGTTACCTCGTTTATCATGATTGGTTCTCACGGATTATTCCGTGTGTCTATAGCAGCTTTTGTATTGTACTGGTGAAACTAATCTTTTCTTTTTTAAAGCTTTACGCGGAGAAGCTGCCCTGAAAGCGAGACTAGTAGCTAAAGAAGTGAGGAACATTAATGCTGCAGCAGTAATTCCTTATCAGTATGACAGAAGTGGTCTCTCATCGGCAGCATCTTATTCAAGCGAAATTTCAGATCACCATGAGATACAGCATGATGCTCCTTGCAAGGGCGAATTGCTTCATTCCGTTGGGAAAGGTAAATCACCATAAGTTCTCATTTATCTGTTCGTCTTCTGCTTTCCCAAATTTAACTCTCTTGTATAACGGATTGGTATTTGAAAACTCTCACAGGAGTTCTTCACTGGAAACAAGTCTCTGTCTACCTCAACAAAAGCTTAGACGTAATTGTTAAGCTTAAAAGCAAACATGTTGGAGGAGCATTTAATAAGAAGAAAAAATGTAAGTTTTCTTGGACACTCAAGATTATCTCATAATAACAATTTAAGAAGTTACATAATTGTTAATTAACGGAAAATTTATCAGAGGCTCGGATATCTCTAATTTGAACTTACGTTTTCATGTTACAGATATTGTTTATGGTGTGTACGATGACAATGAAATTACGATATGGTCGAACCAAGATGTGAAAAATAGCAACAGCATTAATACAGAAGATAGAAGTTGTTACTTTAGTTTGAAAACTGCACAGGGGGTTTTGGAGTTCAAGTGCAAGAGTAAAAGCCATAGACAGAAATGGGTTCTTAACATACAAAATTTGCTTCATCAAGTTGGTCGTGCTGAAGAAATTGATAGATCATTCACATTCGATACAATAAAAGTTTACTAAGAAATAGAGTGTTAAGTTTTCATAGTAATCAACATTGATTTTCTAATACTAGTTGCTCAATTTAACAGAGGGTGTTATTGAAGAATGCTTGTAGGTATCACGGGCTTGTATTTGACTCTTGTAATCATGGAATATATCATTTGTATAAAGATAGTTAATGGAAAAACTTGCCTGAATTCCATTAAAATATTAAATCCTGATATGTCAACAATACAACACTAGCAAACAAAATGGCAGGGCATATTCGTGAACCTAATGCTCGATAAACATTTATCAAGTAGCTAATACCACTTTCCATTGGATTGATTTCAATTTCAATTTGGTGAAGAGTATTCCAATGGTACACTTACTCCAGCTGTAAGTCTCTATCGAGCGGTAACTCGACCGGTCGGTATTCTCAATACCGCCAGTGGCTGAGATTACGCCACTTAATCTTATCTAATCCATCCTACGGTTAAAAATAGGTCTTGTAAAAAAAAGTGAAATTGGAAATAAGCATCACCTACTCCAACCTCATTTACTACAATAATCTCATTTTCGATCGGTGTATTTCATTAACACCAAGAAAATGGTGGTTTACTTCACTGAGAAAAATATGTTAGTCTTGTTTGAGAATGGATATCAATTGCAATTGGTGGATGTAACAACCAAACCAGTCATAATTATTGGGACACTATGTTTTAAACTTTGTGGCGTTAATCAGTAATGAAAATGCAAGAACAAGTAACACCTTTCAAAATAGATTTTGCACCATCGGGGATTTAGTAAGAATTATTGTTGGTTATCCATTGAAGAACGAGTGAGTATCTTACATTTTAATCATATTGGACGACTCAATTTTAATTAATCGTACTGACTTATTATAGTCATATGTAATCTCAGGAAACTATGGCTCGTACCCAATATTTTGAAGACAATAACAAGAATATTATCACGATGAATGTCATGAAATGTTGAAGGAAAGCATTCCAAGATTCAAAGTTGTTAGATATAATATGTGATTCAAGCGCTATTATGCTTTTTTCTTCATCAACGTAATCTTATGTTATGAACCAGATTATGCTATGTAATGCAATTATGACTTCTTTTGCTTAAATCTTCTATCTAAAATCTAATAAACGAGAAGATATAAAAAATATTATTACAACACACAATATTCGAGTGAAATGATGTAATTTAGGTTTTTAATCAATGAAAATTACGTCGCCAATTGACCATCACATTCAACTTGTTCAAATTTACATTTATTCTAATCTCGGCAATCAAAATGGTTTCATTATCTAAATGCCTGAATAATTGTTATAAATAGCTTAGAGATACCTCTATGAGTAATTAAAAACTAGGTGGTGACACAGGATAAACTTTACAACATGGTTGAAATGCTGATGAGGGTTATGGGGTAATCACAGTCGTTGTCGAGTTGTTTAAAGGTTAAATCCTTGGTGTTGTGCTACTTGAGCCTCCCTCACAAATTTCTAAGAAGACCTATTGTGACTTTCATAAGCAGGAGTGAAACATTCGGACTGAAGCCAAACAACATGGTATCAGTCCTCTATCTCTGTTTAAGATATCCAAGCGGGTAAATTCAAATTGTTGCACTATATGGTGACAACCGTTACACTTGTCCCGTCATTCACATCAGTAGCTTGCACCCTCCAATATGGGTTAGTCTGATTGAGACATTCAAAACCTGATGAAGTTGTAGTAGCCTCCCCTTGATAAGTTATACTCTGCATCACCCAGTAAAATGATGGCATGGCTAACAATTAATGATGAAGCTCTTTGACTGGGATATATGTATTAGCTAGGGGTTTCAGAAGGAGGTTGGGAAGGAAGAAAATTTGGATTAAGTGAAAATCCTACCTAATGCTGGTTGATCCATCTCAAAGTGGTATTTTTGGCTCCATACGTACGACAGGCTTCACAGTTGAATGAAACCAAACCAGATATTAATTCACTTTATGATTCAACATCTTGGACTAATTCTTCAACGGTATCCCAAGGTTTACCATTTTGTAACAACTGTGAGTAATTGTGATAAGGGGAGGATACCATACACCACCAACTTTTTAGTTTTGGAACCTATAAACTATTCCTTGCATAAACTTCAATCAAAAATTAAAGTAGACAAGAAATATTCTTGAATAATCTCAGTAACTGATTCTTGAATCATAAAGATTGATTAACGCACATCCTGTTTATGATTTTAATATAAAGATAAATCAATATAATACGGAAAATTAAAGTAAAGAAGGATACCAGAAATTTTGTTGATGAAGAAAATTGCAAGGAAGAAAAACCGTGGAACCTCGTCTAGTTTGAATACACATTGTATTAACCTTCCAAACTACTCTGCAACAGTTGTTCCCCTACGTTTCTTAATTATGTGAAGAACTATATGCACTTGATTCCATTAGATGTTGATACACTAAAATAAGAACTAAAATAATCATATAAGAACCAAGCCCAAAAAGGGAAATAATAGGGATCATGTGGTGATCTCAAGGTAATTTGGGCCTAAGAAGAGAAGATATGATAACCTTCCCATTTAAGAAGGTCAAAGCCTTAAGTCCAAAAGGAATGACCAAGGAGTCAAGTTTGGCTTAGAAAGGAAGGAATGGTATGATTGCAAATACCTCTTAAGGGCGAGGAGGGGGAGATTATGCTAATGAAACCAAGCTTATTATCCCCATAATTAGCATGTCTTGATGTTATTAGGGTTGGATCACGACCTACCTATAAACACTAGCTAACGTCCTTTACTTCCCTAGGAGTTTCTCCACGGTCTGTCGTGAAGACTAGCACTACCCTGATGCCTCCAACAGGATGCCTGGCGATTTTTTTTTTCTGATTCAAGATCAAGGATGTAGAAATCGATACTCTAATTTAGATAAATTTATATCACAAGACTATGGTTTATTCTCTTTAAAACTTATAGAGATACCAAAACCACTATCTACACAAGAATATCAATCTGGATCAAAGTCTAAGATGAATTATTATGGAAGATTTACGAACATGATTCCAATAGATAAGAGTTATACTCGGTCGTGTTTTAAGTATTCTATCAAATCTGAATTTGATTAATAATTCTTGAATGACCTTACATCAGAAGAAAAGGACATTAGAATAGAGAATAATTATAAACATAACAAATATAGATACATGTTATGAAACTAACTTGTTTTTTAAGATAAGTTGTACATGTGATTCGTAAATCCCAAATGAAGCCTTTCAAAGTCGAACCTTAGATATCGAAGATCCTTAAGTGTTAGGAGGACAAACTTTGCAACAAGATACACATAGGTGTAGTGATTAAGCTTTGTGTCTCCAATTTATAGTAATCACATGGTTTCTTAAGATGTAAGCAATGAATTTCAAGCAACCCAAGTAAATTCTCAATTATTAAATCTAAGTTGTTTCCTAAGATACAAAAATTTGTTTCTTTAGAAAGGGTTAGACTGGAAATGAGGTTCTTTCCATAGTTTAAAGTTGTAAACAATTAATAACTCAAATAAATTATATACAAAAATTACTACCAAAGATATCTTCAAACTACTAAGAATAGACAATATGCAGAAAGATGCAAATTATTTGGAAAAAATATCTAATAGCCTGAATCTCAAGCTAGATCAATTCTTGGAAATGACTTAAAACTTTTCATCTAAAAGAATTAGGTAAGAATTAGTAATTCGTAAGTGTGTGAAAAGTTTTCCTTGATATACAAAAAACAATGGATGGGCCCAAAGCCAGTGTATTGGGTTGTCATGTTAAGATTTTAGGTCCTTGAACTCAAATAATAAGTTTGTGAACTCGTAAGAGAAAAAATAAAAATCAAAAGTTATGTAGGTTCGCGAACTCACCATACTAGGTTCGGGAACTTAAATGTTTTAAAGTCACAGGAGAAACTTCTTGTACTAGATTCGCGAACTCACCATAACTGTGTGAACTCAAACAACAACAAAATATCAGGAGAATCCTTCTTGTACTAGGTTCGCAAACTCAAATAACAAAAAGGTCTCGAGATAATTTTCTTTGTACTACTAGGTTCACGAACTCAAATGGAAAAATATCTCAAAAGAAGTTCTCTAATATAGGTTCGGAACTCAGGTGACTTTTTATCCTTATTTTCGAGTTCTACAAGCTATATGTTCACGAACTCAAATCTTAAGTTTGTGAACTCAAGTGATTAAAAATCATTAATAGCAAGTATTGAGATTTTCATTAAAACACTTAAGCTTTTTATCAAGCTTAGTTTCGAGTTCTTGATAAGCAAGTGCTTGGAAATCAAAACATTACTAGACCTAGCTAAATCTAATCCCTGATATGATCTTATTTAAATATGATCATTTACTAAAGTCCTCGACTTTTGCTACGATAGATAGATAACATGGAAAAAGTTCATAACAAATTACAAATCTTTGTTACTCACCTTGACGAGGTTCTTCAAATTGATGTCTTTGTGTGATCTTTAATTCTTCATTTTTCTTGAGTAACTTGGAAAATCCTCTACTACCTAATTTATTCCAAACTAAAGTTGACTTTAGCAAACTAAATCAAAAAATAATTTTGGCATCGAAACTTGACAATATACCTAGACTTATCATGGTATATTGGTCAAACCGAGCACTCTCTCTAAACAATTTGATATCAATATATGACCTTGTGGAAGTGAGCGGATGGTTTTCGCTCTTTTTAAATGGTGTAGGAAGATGCTTTCATTAAAGTACCGAACCCATTTTTTTCCGCATGACTGAATAACACATGTCGGTATAAGATTTTGTCTAAAATCCTCATGGCCTCATCAATCTGTACTATCAAAGTTAGTAAACGACATGGTTGCAAGATTATGACTAGTTATACAGAGTTATTGAATCCTCTAACTTATGCCAGACTTGTGACCATCATCAACATGGCCAGGCTCCCAATTGTGTGTTTCTTGCTTCTTTATGACTGGAAAAATACGACCGTTGTTGAAAAGAGCAGGGACACCAACATGGAAGTAATTATACCACCAACACTAAAAGTAATAACTATGGTTTAGTAATACGTATTTTAAAATAAAAAAATAAATAATAATGCAAATAAAGCTTCTTTTGTTAATATCCTAAAACAACATTAAAGTTTCTTTTGTTAATAGCGCCATCATCGAGGTTGGGTATAATTTGGCTAAAATTGCGGACCTCAGGTCATAATTTGGTATCGCTTCGTCCAAATCTTTCAACCGATTTTTGCCGCGGTGCTCGCATTAGAAAAACACACTTGTTCGAGTACCCAAGTTCATCAAAATGATTTGGATCCACATAGTTGGGGACAATCGTCGAAATCAAAATTGGTAGATAATGATGTTTGGTATTTCAGAAAGTGCTCATTTTTATTAGAAACGTAGAGCTTTGTAATAAAAACATATTCCAAAATATTAACTTTGTATCTGTTGTCGTTGAGGATTTATGTAAGAACAAATAATGTCCAAAGTATGAGATATGGGAATAACAATGTAAGTGGATTAGTTAAATATGTTAGAGCACAACTCGGTCGAACTCGCATGCGTTGCTATCTCAAGCATGTTTGTCAATGTTAGTGATCAAAACTATAAGTCTTGAAATCTAGTCTACTATAGCTAAGTCTCGGACTAGGATAGAAAATGTAGTTGAGCTCAAGAACTCCATGGCAATCATCATACAAGACGAAGAACTACTCAAGGAACTGGTGGAACTTCATCGACTAAAAGGTATGTGGAGACTTGAACTTATCTATCACTCAAAAGCCTATCTACTCTATCTCCTATCTTGAGACAAAAGTCATTTTGCTATATAGACTTTGATTATACACATTTGCTATTTCGAGCCAAGTTTATCTCG
This sequence comes from Papaver armeniacum, assembly GCA_023531295.1. Lineage (NCBI taxonomy): Eukaryota > Viridiplantae > Streptophyta > Magnoliopsida > Ranunculales > Papaveraceae > Papaver > Papaver armeniacum. The sequence continues at coordinate 246,832 of JAJJWW010006238.1, read as the reverse complement.
TCAATCTATTTCTCGAAATATGTGTTGGTAAGCTTTTGCTTTGGCCAAGTTCATCTTTACCTAGTGCCGAAAGTCATGTTATGTTTCAATCACTTTGAAAATGGCTTTGACGAAAAATGGTTTGTGAATAACAACTATATAACGTCCTCTAAGAATGTTTCAATGATTGAAATGAGAGTTTAGATTATATAACTAATGTTGGATATAAGCATTGTGTGGCAACACATATATGTATAAGTCCTTATTCCTTGAACCAAAGTATGCGTACTTTGTTGATCAGGAAAACCGGAACAAGAGCTGTGAACCCAGTCTGCGAACCCAGTCCACGAACTGGCGAAGGTTCTCATCCCCAGAATATCTGCTGGAGTTTGTGAACTCCTTCCGGGAACTTAAGTCCGCGAACTAAGTCCGCGTACTTGAGTTGGTTATGTAGGATCATAATATCGCCACAACAACAATTCGCGAAGACAACGGATAACAATATTGCGAGTAAGTCGCAGAGGGTTAAATATAAATGACGCACTGGATGACGATAGGAGGATATGAAATTTGGCGAAAGTTAAGAAGTGTCGCGAGCATGAATATTTGTACGTCTGCGACACTTCGCGAGACATTCCCGAAAATAAAGGACAAACTTAGTTTGTCATTCACTATGTATTACCCTATATAAATGGATGAGTGAATCTGTTGAGAGGGGGGTTCTTTTTGGATTGGAAAGCAAGTCATTAGGAGAGAGAAACAGAGCGAATGTTAGTAAGATCTTAAGTGTAATTCCATTTTCCTGTGTAAACATTTTAAGAAAATTATTAATAAATAATCATAATTGTTCCTCTATTATCTTCTGAATGGATTAGTTAAACAAAATATAGTGAGGGGTGTATTGTGGGATTTCCTGCAACTACATATTGGCGCTAGAAACAGGGAACTGAAAAAAGATTGGCTTAGAGATTTGGAAGAATTTGAATGCAATAATTTTCAAAAGATTTACTAAAAGAGAAATGGCTAGAAGAAGAAATGTACTTGAACAACCTGTGAGAAGAAGTGGAAGACTTGCTGGAGAAAGGAGAATTGAACAAGGAGAATCGTCAAGGGTGAATATGAGAAATGATGAAGAAAATCATGTTCAGCGTTTAATTCCTCCGATAACAAATGAAACTGTGGATTACGATAGAGTAAGTGTACATACTTGGAGGTCGAATTCTGAGGATGAAAGGGAAGAAGAGCAGCGAAAGATGAATAACGGACAAGAAGGAGGAGACCAAGAAATGAATCTAGGAAATGAAGAAATCACGGCATTGGAAACATTGAGACAAACAATACATGAAGAAAGGCGACTAGAGGCAGAAGAGCGAGCAAATTTGACAAGACAGAATCATGAATTAAGAATGGAAAATATGAGATTGCAAAATAGAAGATCGAGAAGCACTGCGAGATCGAGTTCAAGATCGACTAGGGAAGAAAGAAGGAGAGCCTTACCAACAGAAATTACAGAGGTAGGAAACCAACGGGAAGCACAAAATCTCAGATCAGAACATCACGAAAGAAGAGAGGACGCAGAAGATCGTTATATTCCCCATCCCGAGAATTTCCAAGATGAGCAGAGTGAAGAAAATCAGGGAGCTAGGCGATTTCAGGGGCCAAATGATCCAGCCGCTGAAGGAAGAGCAATACTGCACGGAAGAGAAGCATTGAGAAGGCAAAAAGAGATTGTGGACGACATTGAGAAACATTATGCTGAACAAGCACGCTTAGCCCGCGAGAGAGAGAAAGAGAGAGCAGAAGTGGAAAACCAAGAATTGGAAGAAGCAATCCGACAAAATAATCACGACAACCGAGAAAGGAGACGAGCACAAAATCGTGTCAATAGAAATACCAATGGAGAATACGAAAGGATGCAGAGGAGAGTTGATAGAGAACCCAGAAGAGAGAACGATAGATATAATGGTGTGCGAATTGATGAAAGAGACGAAGGAGAAAGTCGCAGAGAAAGGAGAGAAGAAAATAGTGAACAAGAAGGTCAAAACAGGCATGAACGTAGGAGGCGAGAGGCAGAGCTAAAAAGACCAGCATAATCAAATCCTGAGGAAAATGAGCAAATCTTGAAAGAATTGGCAGAAATGAGAAAATTGTTAAATAGTAGGAAGGAAGGAGGAAGAAGACAGTTGGATGAAGCCATCGCAGAAGCTGCGAAGACTCCTTTCACAATAGAAGTACAAATGGGAGGAATACCACCTAAATGCAATCTGCCCGCATTAACCAACATTTTCGATGGAACAACCTCATGCGATACAACACATCAAGGCTTATATGAGATGTATGTTACAATGGGAGAATCATGATGCCATATTGTGCAAATACTTCGCATCAAGCTTAATTGGAGAAGCACTGAAATGGTTTGAAGGTTTACCGAGAAACACAATCTCATCATTCAACCATTTACAAACTATTTTCTTGGGAGCGTATATAAGTAACAATTCCACGCGACCAGGAATTGAAGATGTATTCGGATTGAAACAAAGAGTTGGCGAGAGTTTAAGACATCTGACAATGAGATGGAGAACAATGTGCAGTGAAATGGCCGGAAGGGTAGAGGAAAGATATCTCATTTTATCATTTGTAAATGCTCTGTTCGCAACAAGTTTGTGGTAGGCCTCTAAGTATGTTTAATTTATGACCTACTTGTGATAACCGCAAGTGCACGGCGTCTATCGGAGACGCGGCAAGTACGGGTCGATCCACAGAGACGAGGGGTGATTAAGTGATCTATGGCTTCTTCAACTGAATTCTAAATGAGTAACATAGTGACAACATATATTTTGTGCCGATACGGCGGATTTGTAGTGAAGTGAACCTAAACTAAGGTAAACAGTGACAAAAGGGTGCTTGGGTCTTCATTCCACCACTTGGTTCCTAGTATGTGTTCAACTAGATTGAGTTTTCTTGTTCCTATGGTAGACAAGTGAGGTGTGTCAATTCCATCACCTAGCTAAGGAGTTTCACCTTGTGATCCTTCAATATCACCAAGTTACTAACCCGGAGCATCGGTTGTCTAATTAAGCACAACCAAATCAAGGGAATTAGTATTAGGGCCTAAGGGTTGAGTCTGCAAACATCATCATCACGGGGGTATTCTAACTACGGTGTATCCATGGCATTGGCATACACTTGTGAGAGCAATGTGTTGGATGCTAAGATTGAAATTATCTTTAAATTTAAACACTCAAGACAACTCAAACCGAGTTGAATTCATACATGGAATTAGGGTTTCATGAAACCCTAGCAAACTAAATTAAAACCGAAAAATAACAGAAATTAAATCTAAATGACTCGCATCAAGCAATCCAGGCGTGCCCTCAAACATCAAAATACATCTGCTATTTATACATGCAACCCCCAAAATAATTCCAAACCCTAATTTAATTTTAAAACATAAATTGAATGCAACCCATACTCTGATTCGCACTCCTCTCTTGTCTAATCGGCTCTGCTACTCCATGCTTCGATTGTTGTGGAAACCCTAGTTCGAACTGCCTCAACCCTAGCTTCTAGGTTGAGAGAAGCTAGTGATGGAGAAAGCGTGAACTAGAGAATAGAGATAGCTGTAGGAGTTGTTGGCTGTGGTGATGGGAAAGGAGATGGTGGTGATGGCTTTGGCAGGAGATGGAGATGGTGTCTGTGGAGTTGGTCGGGGAGAGGAGATGGGTTTGCAGAGCTCTGATGGAGTTGTCGGGGAAGGAGATAAAGTGAATTAGGTTTTGGCTTAAGGGAGTTTATATAGGGGCTATGGTGTGAAGCGGGTACATCAAAACTCGATGAGGAAGGTGGAGCGAGCGTTGGATGAGGCGGCTACGATCTGAACGGCCGAGGGAAGTAAGCGGTTTTGGCGTGATCTGGTGTAGCACGGGAGCAGCGATCTTCGATGCACGTGGAAGCAGCGACCGTTGGATGAGGGAGAAAGAAATCTCAACGTCTCAGAAGAGACGGGCTCGGATCCGGGTCATGGGTAGCTCTAGCCCAAGTCTTCCTTGTTGGGTTGCAACTGATTTGCGCGCGGGCTTTGGCTATCTGCTCCATAGATGTTTGACTCCAATTCTTCTGCTCTTTTGCTCCTTAGTTTCTTCGAGCTTTATTTATTACCTAAAAACACAAAATTAATTAATACAAATATTTATTCTTGAAAACAAGGAAAACACAGAATATGGGATAATATCTGATTTCTAAGCGCAAAAGATGAGTAAAATGCCAATAAAAAGGTGTATAAATATGCACTATTTGGCACTCATCAAATACCCCCAAACCTGAATTTTACTTGTCCTCAAGTGAAACAGAAAATAAGAAATCCTAACTATACCCCCGTCGCAGTCTCTCGAATGCATTTAGCGTATGCACTAAGCCTTTAAACCCCTAGGTGTCCCTAGTGGACGAGTTGTAGTCTCGTGAGGGTTTACCAGAGGTGTACCCACAAAACCTTCTCCAACTTCATAGTGTAAAAGAGTCTCAAGCATCCTAGAAGCTATGAGGACATAGAGTTTCTGCATGCTAGTAACAAAAAGTTAGAACTACCAAAGAACGCATTCTCATCCTTAAGTGCTGAGCGAGAAGTAACCATACCATATGAAAGAATTCAGATTCGATTGTGATCATAAGTCTCAACTTCTGCCTCACCATTAGGGTTTTATGATAATTGCACTCAAAAAGATCGCTTTTTAGTCTCTCATGTGTGCGAGCGGGAGTAAAGAGAGAAATCCTACACACGTTGTAGGTAAGAAGGATAACCTTCCAAATAAAATCTGGAGACTCCACGATGTGGACAAAAAGAATCTTTTTCGATGATCTCTAAGAAAGGAAATCAACCATTAGCAAGGGTGGGAGTACTCACTCACTTCTCACCCGATCGGCAATTAATATCACTCTCTCATAAGAACCATAGAAACGTCTTCAATCTTCGGTCTTCGGTCTTCAAATGTTGATGACGAACTTCTAAACTTCACAAAACTTGACAATTTTTAACTTTTCTACTCAAATTCCTTGTTGTTTGGATTTTTCTTTTTAAATTCTTCTTTACCATGGTGGTAGCAAAAATAAACTACAATATTTTTTTTTTTTTTTAATTTACAAAAAGTGAAAATAAAAATACAAATAATGAAACAACTAACTCCATGGACAAAGGACTTTATCACTCAATTTTTCCACAACTTGTATTGTCTTGATTTTATAAATTTTATTAATTCTCATCCTATTTTCTTTTCTTTTTCTTTGTTGCACGTAAACCTTGGACTATATCAATTTTTCTTTCAATATTCTGATGATGCTCCGCTTGCGACGATGATGTGTTTCTATGGGTCTTGCTTGATTGAGAGAGAGAGTGATGCTAACGGCAAATCGGTATTTAGAAGGAGTTTTCATCTTTAGACGTCACCCTCATGATTGACAAAAACTAGCACTCAAGAGATCAAAAGTAGTGCTGAAATTGGTGCGAAGTTGGGTAGCTCACCATTCCTACCCTAATTGACGTACGGTGACACACACTCTAACGACTTTTCAAGAAAGTTGCAAAAATTGAAGGTTGGTGCCTCACTTGATGTAAATTGGGTAGTCTCCACTATGGGTGATCACAATTCTACTACCGAATATCTAAACAGCACCTAATTCGCCCTCCGGTATGGTTAAATCCAACTTTAACGCTCTAATCAGCTAAGAAACCCGATTGTGTTTTCCGGTACTTCTAACTTTTGTTATTTCGGTCAGATTCTCTATGTAAACATAGCTAAAAGCATGCTAGTGACTCTAAAATCTCTAAAAGTTGGAGGTTTTTATTTGCAAAAAGTTTTTGAATTTTTTTTTTTTTTTTTTTTTTTTTTTGAAATAAAAGGTAAAATAAAAGACTAAAAACTCTAAATGCAAATGCACCCCCAAACCTAAATCGAACATTGTCCTCAATGTGTCAACAGATAGAAAAAATTTAAACAGTCACATACCGAGAGAACTATGCTGATAAGAGAAAAGGGAAGAGATTACCGGATGTCGGTAGGAGCAAGGTTGAGCTTCATTCGTCAAGGCTAGAATCCAATATTCTCAACGGAGATCATATCGGATTAGCATAATATATGTGCAAGAAGACTCAACCGATTCAAGAAAAGAAAAATTTAACAAGTTCTACTGGATTATATACAATGAAGATAATGTACAGAAACATTAACATTCTTACAAATATAACAAAAAAAAAATGGGCTTTGGTTTATGTGCGAATTTGGTTTATTGGGCTTTGGTTTGTTTGGGATTTGGTTTGTATGGGTTTCAATTTGGTTTATGTGGGTTTTGGTTTAAATGGGCATTTTGGTTTATATGGGATTAGTTTTGGTTTGCCGGCTCAGGTTGGGTGAAAATGTAAAGCCCAGGTTGTTTTGCAAAGCCTAGTTGGGTGTGGGCTGAAATCTTTGTGCACAGCCCAGCAGATGAACAAGTGCAGCCCAGATTGAATGGTTGGGGCAGAGCCCAGTTCAAGTGCGGCCCAGGTTATAATGCTAGCCCAGTTCACAGTGGGCTTTGTTTGTGTAGACAGCACAGCCTTGCACTTCACAGCACAGGGAAAGCAAACTCACAAAAAAAATTGACAGCACAGGTTGCACATCCCAGTTTATGCAGGCTTGCACAGCAGGCCTCAGTTTAGTGCAGCTTCTGCACTGGTCAAGCTGAGCACAGGGAAAGGTTGGCAAGCTCTCAAAGCTCGGGGCGACGGGTTTAAGCTCAACTCTATAAGATGTTTAGCACGGTTTCACGATGTACATATCGGATGCTAGCAGTGTGAAGAGTAATGAGACACAGGGCTGAGCTCAGGGTATCAATGGGCTTGCAAGCTTAACAGATCAAGATGGGCAAAGGTTCAATGCAACTTGCCCAGTTGATGTTATTATGGCTAAAGGCTAACTTGTTTAGCTAGGTTGCAGCTGAGGCTCGACAGCTGCAGGGTGGGAGCTCGGGGCAAAATGAAGTTATGGGCACGAGAGAAAAGACAAGAAGTTCAGCCAATTAACACACGGGGTACACACCAAAGATATATTTCAGATTTTCACAGGTTTGCACAAGCTCAGGTGAAGATGACTGGAGTTTGCACACAAGCACACAGTACTCAATTGAGACTAAGCATAGAGTACACAAGGCTGGCAGGTTTGGCTGATGTCAAAAAGGGTAATGCAGCACTTAGTGAACCAAGTTGCAACACAGCCTCTCAGCTTCAGGGGGGAGGTTACGGCTCGGGCGAGTCGGCAATTTCATGCGGTGAAAATGACTCGGCAAGGGATTATGGTAAGATGAGCACGTGAGCTACAAGTTGATGTCATACGGGTTTGCAACTACGACCGGAGCGACTAATTCACGGTGTATGCTCAGGGTTTAACAATACTTGGTTCAACAAAGTGGTGGCTCACATGTATGTTCTGAGGCTCAACAACTTCAGGGGCTGGAGCTCAGGGCAAATTGAAGGTTAAGGGTTACAGAGCCAACCGGCTTGTTATCGGCAATTCACAAAGCGAGATGCATACAAGGCTCACGGGGTTGTAGGTTAACAGCCCGGCTTATGTGTAGCTGAGCACACAGTGGGTCTCAAGACGGGTGGTGGTTAGCGGCTCAAGTACAACCATCTAGCTTGCACAACACAAGACTAAGTGCACTCACTTCACAGCACAACAAGTGAGCAACTTATGCATAAGAAGGACAGAGAATGTAAGCATTTTATAGCAAACCTAACATATCACAAGGTGTCAACTGGTTCTGTTGACTTCAAAATTCAAAGGTTATACAAAGATATGCATGGTTTTGAGCATGTTCAATCAGGCAGCAGCTTAGCAGGTTACTCAGATGCCACAGATGCACAGATAATTGGCTCTCACAAGTTATGCAGGGGAGTAGAAGGTTCCCAGATTTAACAGGTCAAGGTTGGATAACATGCACAGATGTGACAGGGCAGAACTCAGCTCAGCTGATCTCCCACAAGGCACAGGGCACACACAAACACCAGTTTACAGCTAGCACATATTTTTTTTTTTTAGGTGCCACTGAGATATGCAGGCAAATGGTTCAACAAACAATTAGAGGTGGTTGCCTAACAGGATGGCTATGCTGCCATGTGAACAAGGTCTGGCATTCAACATAGAAGGAGCTTACTCAGCTATTAAGGGTTCACTCACCTGAATCCTCAAGTTATGCGCCTTCCTCTTGGGTCAGCCTTGCCACTTGCACCTGTTAGCTCAACAAGCAAATTTCAGCCTCAATGTTATACAATAAGCAACAGAGCTAGTGTGCTACAATGACAGAGCTAAGCAAAGCACTCAGATTTCAGGGCTATGCTACAGGGAACAATGTCAAACTCAGTTCTCAGTGCTACAGGATATGCACTGAGAGTATCTTGGACTGATTGGGACTAAAATGCAGAATGCAAATCAAAATGTAGAAAAAGTGACAGTTAAGCTACAATGCAAAAAACTTATACAGCTAATAAGAACTACGATGCAAAACTACAATGCAATGACAAGTTACAGATGCAAGTTATAAGATTTAGACTAAGTTATACTAAAACAAGACGAAAAGCAAAGAATGTAAGTGAATATAGATACAGAGATGATTGAAAAACAGTGAAGACAACAATGTAATGAACTAACAAAATTAAATGCAATAACAGATAGAATAGTTAAGTTACACTAACAAAGAACTAAAAATGACAATGCAGTGTGACTATTTACAGGGATGAAATGAACTCAGAAGAGACAAGCCAACAACCACAGGGCACACGCCAAGTCCCCGGCAACGGCGCCAAAAACTTGGTAGGCCTCTAAGTATGTTTAATTTATGACCTACTTGTGATAACCGCAAGTGCACGGCGTCTATCGGAGACGCGGCAAGTACGGGTCGATCCACAGAGACGAGGGGTGCTTAAGTGATCTATGGCTTCTTCAACTGAATTCTAAATGAGTAACATAGTGACAACATATATTTTGTGCCGATACGGCGGATTTGTAGTGAAGTGAACCTAAACTAAGGTAAACAGTGACAAAAGGGTGCTTGGGTCTTCATTCCACCACTTGGTTCCTAGTATGTGTTCAACTAGATTGAGTTTTCTTGTTCCTATGGTAGACAAGTGAGGTGTGTCAATTCCATCACCTAGCTAAGGAGTTTCACCTTGTGATCCTTCAATATCAGCTGAAGTTACTAACCCGGAGCACTGGTTGTCTAATTAAGCACAACCAGTCAAGGGAATTAGTATTAGGGCCTAAGGGTTGAGCTGCAGCATCATCATCACAGGGGTATTCTAACTACAGTGTATCCATGGCATTGGCATACACTGTGAGAGCAATGTGTTGGATGCTAAGATTGAAGTTATCTTTAAATTTAAACACTCAAGACAACTCAAACTGAGTTGAATTCATACATGGAATTAGGGTTTCATGAAACCCTAGCAAACTAAATTAAAACTGAAAAATAACAGAAATTAAATCTAAATGACTGCACTGGCTAATCCAGGCGTGCCCTCAAACATCAAAATACATCTGCTATTTATACATGCAACCCCCAAAATAATTCCAAACCCTAATTTAATTTTAAAACATAAATTGAATGCAACCCATACTCTGATTCGCACTCCTCTCTTGTCTAATCGGCTCTGCTACTCCATGCTTCGATTGTTGTGGAAACCCTAGTTCGAACTGCCTCAACCCTAGCTTCTAGGTTGAGAGAAGCTAGTGATGGAGAAAGCGTGAACTAGAGAATAGAGATAGCTGTAGGAGTTGTTGGCTGTGGTGATGGGAAAGGAGATGGTGGTGATGGCTTTGGCAGGAGATGGAGATGGTGTCTGTGGAGTTGGTCGGGGAGAGGAGATGGGTTTGCAGAGCTCTGATGGAGTTGTCGGGGAAGGAGAGAAAGTGAATTAGGTTTTGGCTTAAGGGAGTTTATATAGGGGCTATGGTGTGAAGCGGGTACATCAAAACTCGATGAGGAAGGTGGAGCGAGCGTTGGATGAGGCGGCTACGATCTGAACGGCCGAGGAAGTAAGCGGTTTTGGCGTGATCCGGTGTAGCACGGGAGCAGCGATCTTCGATGCACGTGGAAGCGACGACCGTTGGATGAGGGAGAAAGAAATCTCAACGTCTCGGAAAGAGACGGGCTCGGATCCGGGTCATGGGTAGCTCTAGCCCAAGTCTTCCTTGTTGGGTTGCAACCGGATTTGCGCGCGCGGCTTTGGCTATCTGCTCCATAGATGTTTGACTCCAATTCTTCTGCTCTTTTGCTCCTTAGTTTCTTCGAGCTTTATTTATTACCTAAAAACACAAAATTAATTAATACAAATATTTATTCTTGAAAACAAGGAAAACACAGAATATGGGATAATATCTGATTTCTAAGCGCAAAAGATGAGTAAAATGCCAATAAAAAGGTGTATAAATATGCACTATTTGGCACTCATCAGTTTGTTATACATTCAAATATTCAGAATTAAAAATACGATTACGATGGCTGAGCTGCGAGAACTCCAAGAAGAATACATTGCTTTGGAAGAAAGACAAAATGAAATGGAATCATACCCAGTTGCGAATACAAGTTCGAACGTTGCGAATGCAAGTTTATTACCAAAATTTTTAAACTCAGTGGCGACCACTTCGCAAGGGCAACCGGAAAACAGAGCTGATGATGGACAGCAGAAAATAGTGGCTATGGGGAGCCGAGATCAGGAGGAGTTTGATAGAGAAAGGAACTACTACAACCGCGGCAACAATAATAAAATTCAGAGATTAGATCATATGCAAGAAACTTATGGAGGACGAAGGCATAATAACCATGGAGGGCCAAGAAATCGCTTTGGTATGGGAAGAGATCCAGAATGCCACCACTAAATGCTAGTGTGGAAAAAATTTGGGAAGCTATACTTGTAATGGAGGACGTACCACCACCATGGAATGCAGGGAGTGAACCACCACCAAGTGACGAAGTCATGAATATTGTTCTTACCATCGCTTTCATGGACATCTAACAAATGACTGCAGAAACATAAAGAGAATCATTCTCAGAATGATTGATCAGGGGAAGTTGACTCATTTTCTAAAAGATGAAGAGAAAGGGAAGCAAGTACTAACAACATCACCATCGAAGTGCAAAGAACAGTTTGTTGAAGGGAAAAGAAGCATTCGTAATAGAAGTGGGAACAAAGGCCAAAAATCTATTTTGCAATTCTATCGTTCATTCATATCGTACAATTGAAGATTTTCACGATAACGTGCTTAGTAGAGTATATGCAAGAGATTTTCATAACAAAGAAGTGATGAACTTTGGCGAGAAAGTCGCAATTGAAAGATTAGCGACTAAAAATTATTTCTTTCTCCATGAGACGAAGTACCCAAAGGAAGAGAAGCACATGATAGCCCGTTGGTGGTGCGACTAGACATTAATCCAAGACCAGTTGATGGAGAAGATGACGAAGCGAGAAAATTGTTGGGCAATCAATAGAATCCTAATAGATATCTTGGAAGTTCGGTGAATATTCTGTTTTACCATACTTATAAGACTATGGGTGGAGAGGATGAAAATTTGATTCCTTCAACGTACAAAATCTACGGTTTTAACGGCACAACGAACAAACCTAAAGGAGAGAGTTCACATGAGGATACCTTTACAAGGATTATCAGCTGAGATTTTATTCTGCGTGGTTGACGTGGAATCTCCTTATAACGCATTAATTGGGCGACCATGGCTGCACGAAATCTTGGGAGTAGCATCAATATACCATCAATGTATAAAGTTTCCCCATCCAAATGGTATTGGAATTATAAAGGGAGATTGGAAAGAAGGTCAGAAATGTTATGAGGTTGACGTAGAGAGTTGCGAAGAGAGAAATGCTAAAAGGAAAGGTTGGAAACAGAATATCAAAGATGAACAGAGAAAAGAGAAGGCGATGGTGGATACTATAGAGATAAGAAATGAAGAAGCATCGCGAAGTGCCGCAAGAATAGGTGAATGTTACGATGCTGCAAAAATAATTGGTTGTAGTTCATCGCGAAATGCCGTAGAAACATCGCGAAGTGCCGCAGATGAATGCATGGAAGCAGGCGAACGTTACGATGGAAAGGGGTCCTTCAAGGATTGGGATAACGCTGAGGCAAAGAGTACAATGAACAAAAGGCATAAAAAGTAAACTGAATGGTCTGTGATAAGTAATCGACAAAGATCTATCAAAGGCAAGACAAAGAAGAAATGATATGTGAGAATTTCGACAAGAAGAATGTACAAGAATCCGAGAGAAAAATGAATGAAACAGCATTGTGCGATGTCTTCGCAAATTAAATATCAGACAAACAATTAAATATGAATGATTGAATGATTTAACAACAATGAATGAGTAAATGAATGGGACGAACCTTTATGGCGTACACCTAGTTCGCGAATTACATTTCGTAAGAGGCAAATGTAAGACCTAAAGTGCGTCATATAAGGGGTATCTCTTAACATGGCTCATGGAAAAGGTTACACCGCCCCGGAACTGGGTCATGCAGATTTGGGGCCCATGAAAGCCTATCCTAAGAGGTACCTTGGATTCCCAACTATATATGTAGGTTATACCCTGGTTGGGCGACCGAGGGTCTCTTTCAAGGAGTCGGCGTATGATCAAGGCGCCGAGGTACCCGGTTGAGTCAAGAGTGCGGGGAGCATGGAACTTCCTTACCACTCTTGACAAGTCTTGGCGCATCTTTTCTCGGCCGAAGAAAACTCCACTTAGGGTGCAGCCTTGTAACCATAAACTCTATAAGTATAAGGGATAAGAGGCTGCGAAAACAACTGGTTGTTGTTAAGACCGGATGGGAGGAGCTAGCCTTGTATGGCGATGTACGCCTCCTTGAAGGGGCAACCAGGGAGATGATAAGGACGGCACCCTCCATTAGGGAGCTGATAAGTGCCAAAGACGCAAATGTCACGAGGCTTTGTTTTCGTAAGGAAACTTAGGCTTGTCATATTTGTGCAATGATCCTGCAGAGGCAATAATACTAACGCGAGGGTAAGACGAGATCAATGGGTCCTTACATGCAAGTGTAAAGACGTCCTGCGATTTCGTCGCAAGACGACAATGTCACGGGGCTTTATTTTCGCAAGAATATTTAGGCTGTCATATTGTCGCAAGCAAAATATCCTGCAGAGGCAAAAATACTTGAAAAATGATAAGGCAAGGTCAATGGGTTTTTGCATGCAAGTGTAAAGACGTCCTGCGACCTTGTCGCAATAAGGGGTGGCAGAGTAAGACCTTTACTTAGGAAGGTCAAGCTTAGAAGACCACCAAAAATGATAAGGCGAGATCAATAGATTTCTTCTTTTATAAAAATCACTTGCGACCTCGTCGTAATTACAAATTTAAACATCATTCCTGGTCAGAGGAAGAAAGTGCGAATCTCAGAAATTTCATTCTTTCATATGAAGATGCATAGCAGAGGCAAATATGGGAATGGAAAAGACGAAATATTGTTATCCATCTTCCAATGAAAGAGTTATACATTAATAATGTTAGCCAATTATATTACAAAAAAAAAAAAAAAAAAAAAAAAAAAGAAGAGATACAGAAATGTACAGATATTACAGGCAGCGAAAGAAACAAAAAGAATTATCTCTTTGGTGATTCTTCTCCTCTATCTGATCCTTCAATTTCATTATTCTCGTCGCGAGTTTTCTTTTCGCTGGCCTCACTATCGAAACGTCCGAGACAGGCAAATTCTCGGGAACTTCTTCGGAAAGCCAAGGATATGAACAAAGAGGGATTTTGTGATCATTACAAACATACTCCATGGCTTCATTGCGAAAACGAACGACATCATTATTAAAATTCGCCACGGTAGTTTGAAATTGTTTCTTCAGCTTGGAATATCTATTCTCGCGAAGGGTAAGATTCTTTGCGAGATGTGCTTTCTCAGATTCAAGTTCTTCAATCCTTGCTTGAAATCTTTTTTCGGACTCTGCAAATAAATTACGATAAATTAACAACTCAACAAAGAATATTACGAGAGGTAAGAAACAATGAAGTATAATAAATAACCTTCCCTGTCGGATATTATATCTTTAACCAAGGAAGTATGCTCGGTATGAAGACTAACATCAACACCTAAGTTATTCCCGGCATTATCTAAGATTTTTGCAGCCCAAGCGAATTCATCGTCATTATTTATAATAAGAAGTGAACGAATTTGATTTTCTCGCTCACTAAGTAAGGAGTTACGCGAAGCAATTCATCTCGCTCCATTTGCACTTCGAGAAGGGACTTTTGAAATGTTGCTAATGCCTGGGCACCATTATTAGCAATGCGATCTTTGTCATCTATATGGTCACTAATTTTCTTCCTTAAAATTTTGGTTTCCTCATGAGACTCGAGGTACATTTGTTTAAACTGGTTGGTTGTACTTAAACTAGATCTGTGCTCAATTTATAAGAGGCGGTGCTTGGTTTGGAGTTCATTTAATGAAAGAGAATTAATTCTGCTTGACGAACTACTTAAAGAGTTGTTGAGATGAGCGAGAAGAGTGTCATTATCCATAGGCTCAGGAAATGAATGGAGAAGAATAGCTTCTTCGGAGAGGTTATATACATCTGCGAAAGTGATAAGTCGGGTAGCGACGGGAAATTGATAAAATGAAAATAATAAGAGAGAAAAAATTTTATACCATAAAGTTCTTGATTAGCGTTACGGAGAGTGGTAACTTTGTCCTTCCAGGCGAGAAAACTCGATTTCCAATTGTTGGATCTTTTCGCGAGACCTCGCAGATTCAACTTCTAATTCTTTGATCCTTGTGCAAAATTGGGTATTCTTCTTCAATTGAACGTTATACCTCCTCTCAAGATCCGAGGCAACCACAAAAGAAGTTTTTCCGACCTGCTGAAGAAAGATAAAAAGGTTATTAAGATATAAATTAAAAACTGAAGTTGGAGGAGAAATATGAGTTCGAACATACCAACGAATTAAGTGCATTTAAGAAGCTAGGGGATACGAGATCTAGAAACTCCTTTGAAAGAGTCATTGCCATCCAAAGGTGTAGCATTACATATGGTGGCGAGGTTCTCGCATATAGAAGTCGGATGAGTATCTCCAATTCCTTGAAGAGAATCCGAGAAGATCTTTGAACAATTGATCCATAGGAGAATTGGCCGATTGAGCTTCATTTTGGAAAGTTGAATCCAAAACATTATCATTATCATCCTCATCGGAAGATTCGAACTTGAGCTAAGATGAGAGGAAGGTTGAGTTTTTCGCTTCTTAGATGGTGGAACAGAAGACTTATCCTTGCGTGCATTGGCTTTGGTTTTGCCTCTAACTTTCATGACTATCACTTCCTCGGCGTCAACCTTCGCATACAAATGAAGATAAGAAATAGAGGCAACAATATTGTTAAATAACATAAAAAAGATATTTCTTACTTCATCCGTAAGCGATCGAAGTATTGCCAAGGTACTTGCCAGTGGATTTGCCTTGTAACTTTTCCTCAGTTTGACAATCTGGAAAATTTACAAACTCAATGAGTACAAGAGGAAAGAGGGATTGCAAAAGCAAATTGTGGGGGCATACCTCTTCCGCCTTCTTGGGCCACTTAAATTCCCAAGGATGATAGCTTGCGAGATTTGCAGGGAGTACATGCGAACCTGCTATGTAAGGTCCACTTAAGAGCAAAGGAACAACCCACCACCTCTCATCTTTAGAGTGGCGAGGAGTAGTGTTCTTACCCGAATGCCAATCGATATCTTGCATGAGTAATTTATCCTCAGGGATATTATCTTTTCTCTTCAACCGAGGCGCCCAATGAGATTTCTTATTTCTCATGCCTATTACTTCATAATTTTCAAAAAAGTTTTCTACAGTGTATCTCTCAGGGATTATTTCTAAATTTACATATTCGGGGTCTCTGACACTGTTAGGATATAGAGATCCTTTGCCAGCACCACGACTGGCAAACTCAAGCATTAGGCGGATACAATCGCCGCATAATTGATAGACAGCTCGCGAGAAGTTCGGATGGGAAAGGATTTCATAAAAGAGTGGCATCTCAGGATCATATAAAGGAATGGGAAGTCCTGCGAGAAGTTGACCTAGCGAAACAATAATCTTGTGATCATCACATTGATGATCAGAAAAAAGCTTGGCAATGAGTATAGATGAACATCCTTGATTAGGAATGGTAGAAAGGGTGAAACCTTTATCTTGCAACTTTTTCTGAATCTCAATAAAGCGAGGTTTGTACATACGACTAAGTGAAGCCATTATCAATATGGGAATGGATAAAGAATCGAAGATTAAGATATGATAAAAAAAAATCGAAGATTTGCAGTAATAGAAGCGCAGCTTGCGGAAGAAGAAGATAAAAGAAAAGTTGCAGAGAGAAGACGAAAGAGGAAAAGAGAAAGATATGAAAAATATATATAGAGAGAAACATCCTCGGGGGAAACGAGAGCATTTAATGTGAGAAGGGACGTGAATGGTCAAGAATAAACGATTGAAAGAGACGTGTCAGGAATAGAATGGAGGAGTAGACATCTGTAATAAAGTCCGTATGGAAAGATGAAACTGAAACAAGTACAAATAAACAATTGCGGCAGTTCAAAAATATTGATTCTCATGACATTCTCTCCTTCGCAGAGAAGACATGAGAAGAGGCAAGATGTAGGATCATAATATCGCCACAACAACAATTCGCGAAGACAACGGATAACAATATTGCGAGTAAGTCGCAGAGGGTTAAATATAAATAACGCACTGGATGACGATAGGAGGATATGAAATTTGGCGAAAGTTAAGAAGTGTCGCGAGCATGAATATTTGTACGTCTGCGACACTTCGCGAGACATTCCCGAAAATAAAGGACAGCTTAGCTGTCATTCACTATGTATTACCCTATATAAATGGATGAGTGAATCTGTTGAGAGGGGGGTTCTTTTTGGATTGGAAAGCAAGTCATTAGGAGAGAGAAACAGAGCGAATGTTAGTAAGATCTTAAGTGTAATTCCATTTTCCTGTGTAAACATTTTAAGAAAATTATTAATAAATAATCATAATTGTTCCTCTATTATCTTCTGAATGGATTAGTTAAACAAAATATAGTGAGGGGTGTATTGTGGGATTTCCTGCAACTACAGGTTATATCTAAAGACGATTTTTTGCGAACTTATATTTATATTAACTGAGGAATGCAATTTGCAAACCATGGCTATAAAGTTCATGAATCGATTCGAGTGAATCAAATCGTTTTTGCTTCAATTGTGTCTTGTAAACTTCTATAAGATTTATACAATTGAACAACTCTCTAACTAGTTCATTTGAGTCATTTTAACTAGTTATGGTGAAGAAGAATATGGTTGATATGAAAGTGCTCATATGGCTAACCATTTGGTTAACTATTGTTGAACCAACAAATGTACATGTTTGGGTACGGTTACACAAACCTAAAATCGTGCATTTCATTTGTGTGTAACAAGCTAAGTTTTCGATCCAACGGTTGAAAGATATTAGCTTGAATCTAATTAGGTTTTCATCTAACGGTGAATATTGAATGCTTTGTTACTAAGCTAACATTGATTGCAAACCCTGATTTGAAAGACTATATAAGGGAGAACTATAGCAACTGGGAAACCTAATCCCCACACCTCCCGTGTGATACTAGTTGTATAAGCTAGAGTCGATTCTCCTTTAACCTTAGGTTTCTTCTCGAGACCCTGTAGGTTAACGACTTGAAGACTTCATTGGGATTGTGAAACCAGACCGATACTACTTTCTTGTAGTTGTGTGATCTGATCTTGATGATTCTATCATGTTGAGTACAATCGTAACGATTGGCTTGAGATTAATATCTCTGATAGGCAAGATATAAAAGTAGTCACAAACATCTTCGTCTCATCGTTTGTGATTCCACAATATCGATTAAGATTATTGTGAGGTGATTGATAATACTAGGTTGTTCTTCGGGAATATAAGTCCGAGTTATCAATTGGTTCCTGTTCACCTTGATTTATCAAAAGACGGAACAAAACTCGTAGGTATTTCTGTGGGAGACAGATTTATCTATTATCGTAGACTTTTCTGTGTGATACAAATTTGTTTATTAAAGTCTTCGACTTTGGGTCGTAGCAACTCTTAGTTGTGGGTGAGATAATCTAAGGGAATCAAGTGCGCAGTATCCTGCTGGGATCAGAGATGTAATGTAGGATCAGAATATCGCAACATCAATACCTTTGCGAAATCTTTATACAACACATTGCGAAGATATCGCAGACTGGTTACAGAAATGATGCAACAGATGACGACAGCCTAAACACGAGAAAGTTGTGGAGATCTAGCGAGATTTAGGAGTGTTGCGAAATCTTACACTTGTATACTTGCGAGAATATCGCAAGTCAGATCCTAAAATTAAGGACAGCTTAGCTGTCACCCACTATGTAATATCCTATATAAAGAGCCGAACATGCTTAAGACATGGGGATATATTTTTAGAGTGGAGAGAAAGTTTGGAGGAGAGAGAAAGTCTAGAACAATAGTTATATTCTTGATTTCATTTCCTCTTTGTAAAATTCTTTAACTCAATTAATAAAAAGTGTGATTGTTGATCTTAAAGATGTGTTGATTATTATGAATTCTTGTGAGGGATGTATTGTGGGATTTCCTGCAACTACATAATGGCGCTAGAAACAGGGAGTGAAGATTGATATTGTGATTTGAAAGAATTTGGAGTAGTAGATAAAGAATTTCATATAATTTTCAACAACTCATTAAGGTTGAAAAATGGCTAGAAGAAGAAATACATCAAAACAACCAACAACTATTAGAAGGAGTAGGAGACTTGCTGGAAAAGGGAGAGATGAAATGGAGGAATCTTCAAGAGTGAACACAAGAAACAATGGAGAAAATCAAGTTCAACCGCCAATTCAACGTACACCAATACAAAATAGAACTGTGGATTATGACAGAGTGAGTGTACATACTTGGCGATCAGATTCTGTAGATGAAATAGGAGAAGAGCAGCAATTAGGAAGCAATGGACTAGAGGAGAGAGACCAAGAAGTAATTGGAGGAATAATTCATGGAAATGAAGAGATTGCAGCGTTAGAGCATTGAGGCAAAGAATACATGAAGAAAGGCGATTAGAAGCAGAAGAACGTGCAAATCTGACAAGGCAAAATCATGAGTTGAGGATGGAAAACATGAGATTACAAAGTAGAAGGTCAAGAAGCACTACAAGATCAAGTTCAAGATCAGTTAGATAAGAAATAAGACGAAATTCGCCTGTAGAAAATGCTAATGAAGATACTCTAGAGGAAATACAAAATCCAGACGAAGAACGTCGTGAAAGAAGAGAAATAATAGAAGATCGTTATATTCAACATGGTGAAATTCTTCAAAATGGACAAAACAACGAAAATCAGGGAAATAGGCAACGTCAGGAACGAAATAATCAAGATGGCGAAGAAAATCAGGGAGAAGGAAGGAGAACATTACATGGGAGAGAAGTTCAAAGAAATCGACAAATAATTGAAGATGAAATCGAAAGACATTACACTGAACAAGCACCTCTAGCTTGCGAAAGGGAAAGACTGAGAGCAGAAGTGGAAGAACAAGAGCTACAAGAGGCAATTCGCCAGAACAATCATGATAATCGAGAAATAAGGCGTGAACAAAATCGCAATAATGGTAATATCAATGAAGAATATGATAGAGTACAAAGGAGAACCGAAAGGCGGCAAAGAAGAGAAAATGAGAAATATAATGGTGTGCGAATTCATGAAAGAAATGAAAGAGGAGATCGTAGAGAAAGACGAGAAGAAAATGATGAACAAGAAAATCAAAACAGATATGAACGCAGAAGAAGAGAAGCGGAGTTAAAAAGACCAATGGACCCAAATTATGGTGTAAATGAACAAATTTTGAGAGAGCTAGCGGAAATGAGAGGAATGTTAAATAATAAAAGAGAAGGAGGTAGGAGACAACTGGATGAAGCCATAGAAGAAGCTTCGAAAACCCCATTCACATAAGAAGTACAATTAGGAGGAATACCCCCAAAGTGCAATTTACCTGCGTTAACCAGCATTTTTGACGGAACAACTTGTGCAGTGCAACACATAATGAGTGCCAAATATTGCATATTTCTACACCTTTTTATTGGCATTTAACTCATCTTTTGTACTCAGAAATCAGATATTATCCCAAATTCTGTATTTTCTTTGTTTTCAAGAATAAATATTTGTACTAATTAATTTTGTGTTTTTAGGTAGTAAATAAAGCTCGGAGAAATTAAGGAGCCAAAAGAGCAGAGAATTGGAGATGAACGTCTATGGAGCAGAAAGCCAAAGCCCGCGCGCGCATCAGTTGCAACCCAACAAGTAGCAACCCATTTACAAGACATGGGCTCGAGCAAAGCAACCCAAGACCCGGCCCACAACCCGTATCCAAAGCCCAATATATCCTGAGCCGTGAGATCTCGCCCTTCATCATCCAACGCTCGCTCCACCATACACATCAGTTCTCGCTGCTCCCGCTCAACACCAAAACCGCCTACACCTACACCCATCGAGCCAAACACGCCCCTCTCCATTTCTCATCTTCATCTTCTCTTTCTCCCCCGACACCTGCAGAGAAACCCATCTCCTTCTCTTCCCCCGACCATACCAGCGGCTGACCTAACCACCACCATCTCCTTCCCCTGACACCAGCACCAACCGCACCAGTAGCCACCTGCTCCGCCACTCTCTCTCAAATTATCTCTATCATAGCTTCTCCATACCCTAGAAGCTAGGTTAGAGATAGTTGGAGCTAGGGTTTTCTCTAACATCAAATCAATGGAGTCAGAGACGAGTGAGAGGAGGAAAGAGGTTTGGGTTTTTCATTAATTGCAAGTTTGAGTGATTTGTGAGATATAAATTGATGTTCTTCATGTGAGAGAAAAGACAGTCTATTTTAGGGTTTAATTTTGTAATTTAATTTCAAGTGTTTGAACCTTGCATAATGTTCTAAACGATTTAGCTAGGGTGTAGATGAAACCCTTTAATTCAATGTGAAAGTAAGTGGATTCTCATTTTGTTCTTGAATGTGTATAAAGTTTAGGGTCATATTTAGCTAGTGAACCAACCTCACCTGTGATCAATGATACTGTAAGAAGACCATTGATACTAGGGGTAAGCAAGGAGAGATAGCTAACCAAATACCCAATTAAGGCCTTCAAGGGAAGGCACTAGAACACAGTGAGATTCTACATTACCTTAACTTAGGATTAGAGGGTGGAATTGACCATCCTAGTAACCTTCCAACCTGATACAACACCTTGTGCTTATTTACTGCCTTAGATTAGAGTCACAACAACTCCATTCAGTCGTATCGACACCAAACCAACTTACAATTGTGTTAACTTTCTTAGAAAATCAGTAGTAAGCTTTAGATCAACTACACAACACCCCATTTCCCTGTGGATCGACCTGTACTTGCCACGCCTCCAACAGGCGCTGTGCACTTGCAGTTTACACGTAGGCGAAGCTTCTTTCCCAGCCTACCAAGTTTTTGGCGCCGCTGCCGGGGATTTGGAAGTGTGTTGTGTCATCCATTAGTTTACTTTACTGGTTTTCATTCTAACCTTGTATATATGTGTTTAAATTTTCTGGTTTTCATGTTGTTAGTGTAGTCTGTTGAAGTTATCTGTGGTGTTATAGTGTAAGTTAGTAGTTAAAACCATTTGTTGTATAATCTGCACCCTGTGTTTGCATTAGTGTAGCTCTAACTTCAATCATAATCATTGGCATCATAACCCTGTAAAACTTCATTGTACATCCATTAGTTTTTTCTTTTGTTCTTGTTTAGCTCATTGTCTCTTATCATCTGTAGCTGTAGCCGTAGTTTAATATTAGTTCTGTGTTTTATTTAGCTTCTCTAGTTAACTTTTGATTCTCAGTTTCATACATGATATGCATTTAGTTAGCTGTAACTGCAATAATCATCTCACTAGCATAACTTGCATCATTGACTGCTTTGCATCATCAGTATCTGTAGCTTTAACCTCAGTCATAATCATTTGTTTCATTCACCTGGCATCATTATCTCTCTATAACTTAGTCTGTCATCTTTTGCTGAAGCTTGTTAGTTTGTTATAACTCAGTAGCTCCTGTGAATATCTTGTTGCATTCTGTAGCTTAGTATAATCCATCTTTTTATAAAGTTTGCATTTGGTTCATCTCAGTGCACCTTATCTCACTCCTTTGTGTGCTCTATCTTTCATCACTTTTGTTCACTTGCATGGTCCATAGTATCACTGCACTTTGTTGTTATTATTATTTTCCTGTGGCTCAATTTTTACCTTAGGCATAGCTCTGAATTTTGTCATTGTAGCACTAGTGCTCTTGCTTTAGGTGTGTAATATTGAGAACTGAAGTTGATTTGTTGAGATAGCAGGTACCTGCTGTGCTGCTGTGCAACTCAAAGAAGAGAGGATAAAGGAGCGAGAACATAATTTGTGGAGTGCCTAAACCCAGTTTTATACTGGCGGTATTGTACTCCCAAACTCAAATTTTTGCCCTGAATAGTTGTCATAACTGCAGAATATCTCTCACTGAACTAGGATATCTCTTTGGCATAGTCTTGTGACATCTGAGTAATAGTTTTCTACCTGCTGAGATTGTTATCTCCATGTGTATGTTTTTCTCAAACCCTGAATTGCTGAGAATTGAATGTATGCTTGCTGAGATTTGGTATCCTTGTGTATGAGCTGTGAATTTGAGGTTAGCTAATCTGTGTGTGATCCTGTGCATCATTGAAATTGTGCTGAGCATCATTGTATCTGTATCTGTGAACCATATTTACAAGATAAATTAGTTGCCCTGGTGCCTTTGCATGATAAAAACAGTTGCTAGATAGTGCTCAACATCTGAAGTTTCACTTGTGTTTGTGTGATCTGTGTTTCATTGTTCTGTGAACTCTTGGCCTCTACAAGGCCTGTGCTGTAACCCTTAGTTTCCATTTGCCATGTGCTCAGCTCCAGCCCCTGAAGCTGTTGAGTGTGAGCTATAACTTGGATAGCCAAGTTTGCTGCAGATCCCATTGAGCCATCTACACCCTTGTGTGGGCTGTTGAGCCAAGTTGTTGCCATCTACCTTACATCTTGGTACATAAACCAGTGAAAGTTGGGGTCAACTGACCCTGTTGATATCAATCAACCTGTTGATAACCTGTGAACAACAAACCCCTGCAATAGCTGTAACTTGTGTGTAATCATGTGACCTTGAGTGAACTGTTAGGTGACTGATTTGGTGTTAGCATTGCTGATTTGTTATCCTGTTGTTACTCTGTGAAGCATATCCATTTTTCTTTCTATTGAATCATACTCTCTGAATTTTGAGGTCAACTGACCCAGTTGACATCAACTGTGTTAGCATCAACTTTTGCAATCTGTGTGTGATCTTGTGGTATTTGAGTGAGTGTTGAGTAGCAGAGTTGTGATTAGCAGTTAGCCTGTTTTTCAAACACACTAACCCAGCACATGCTTCACCTTGAGTGAGCACATCCCATACCCTGTGCACCTCACAAAATTTTTGCTTTTCTTGTGCTCCTGCCAACAACTGGGCTGAGCATAAGCTGTGTTTTACTTAATCTCTGCCTGACCTAAGCTGTGCTGAGTATGCCAGCATAACCAGTGATGTGTACTCTTCAACAACAACTACCAGCACTCCTGTGTGCTTAGAATCAGGTGGCATTTTCTTTTGTGAGTTGTATCTCTCTGGGCTGTGTACAAACTTGTTCTGTGCATGAGCTGTTTGCATAAACTGGGCTGCACATAACCTGCATCTGCACATAACCTGGGCTTTTCATAACCAGTGCACAAGCTGAAGCCCACATAAACTGGGCTCTGCAAAAACTCAAGCCCTGTGTGCTTTTATTGGTGTGTCATTTTTGTGGTTTTTGCTTATCTGTGTCGAACTTGATTGTATGTTAACATGCTAGATGCGCTAGCTAGGCTATGATTGTGTCTTTTAGAGACCAAACAAATCGACTAGTTAGAATCCGCCCGGACGAAATCGTCAGCATACCCAGTTCTTCAACAGAAAGCCCAAGCCCATCAGAAACATAAACTATGGGTGATGAACAAAACCAACCCCGTAGTCTCAAGGACTACATGTACCCAACTAGGGAAAGCCAGCCCTCTTGCATCATTCTGCCAGCTGATGCGTGTCAGTTTGAACTGAAAGCAAGCACAATTCACATGTTACCCGTGTTTAGAGGGGTCGATGCTGAAAACCCCTACCATCACGTGAGAGATTTTGAGGATATTTGTGGGACTCTGCGTTTTAACCAAATGCCAGAGGAGTCCCTCAAACTATGATTGTTTCCTTTTTCTCTGAAGGACAAAGCCAAGTCATGGCTTCATGCCCTACAACCACAGTCCATTAGAACATGGGATGACCTCACAAAAGAGTTTTTCAAAAAGTTTTTCCCAAACCATAAGACGGCGACAATTCGCCAAAGTCTAAATGGTTTTGTGCAATTAGAAGACGAAACTCTAGCAAAATACTTGGAGAGATTCAATGAATTATTGCTCCAATGTCTCCACCATGGTTTTGAAAAATGAAGACTCGTGCAAATCTTGTATGAGGGTCTAGATGTTAGAACCCGAACCACAGTCGAGTCAATGTGCAATGGTGCATTTATTGACAAAAGTGCTGATGAGGCTTGGACTTTCTTAATCGAAGTCGCTGAAAAGACTCAACAGTGGGAGTCCATCCGTGAACCAAAAAGGACTACCCCTGTAGGTAATGTTCATAGAATCGAGTCTGACTTTGAGGGAAATGCAAAAATGGCATCTTTGGCCCGGAGAATAGAAATGCTTGAGTTGCAGAAGAATGTAAAATCTAATGCCCCTACTCTCCGTGACCAAATTGAAATGGCCACTTGTGCCGCATGCCATAGCTCTGACCACTTAGTGGACAGCTGTCCCGACTTACATGCATTTCAAGAGTCTAAAACCGAGCAAGCCAATGCATTGTACCATAGGCAAGAGAACAACCCGTATTCTCAAACCTACAACCCAGGGTGGAGGAATCACCCTAACTTCTCATGGTCCAAAGGGCCTGTACAAGGGGGAACAACAAATAACAACCAAGGATACTCATATCCTAGAAACCCCCAAGTACAACCCCATACTCAGTACCCTGTAGAGAAAAAGCCTAGCTTTGAAGACTGTGTCGGTATGTTAACCCAAAATCTTTCACAACTTCAGAAAACTACCGACCAACGTTTCACAAGTCTAGAACTTAGAATGGGTCAAATCTGTGATGCATTGAATGAGAGAGAAAAAGGCAAACTTCCTAGTCAACCCCAACAAAATCCAAAGAATGTGTTTCAGGCAGGTTCTTCAAACTGCAATGAACCTTCACATAGTCAGGCGAATGCTATCACCACTCTCCGTAGTGGTAGAGTTGTTGAGAACAATGTAGGTGTACCACAGTCAAGCGAGTCTAAATCGGACTCACCAAGTACACACAACACCGCAGAAAACATCTACTTGTAGAAAAGAATCGAGCATGTTGATAAATCTAAGAACCCTACTGATATAGATGTTTCTTTGCCAAGTCATGCACCTGTTGCTCCATTCCCACAAAGGTTGGTGCAGCAGAAAGGGGGTAACCAATACAACGAGATTTTGGAAATGTTTAAACGAGTTAACATAAACATTCCATTTCTCGAAGCAATCAGACAAATGCCCACCTATGCTAAGTTTTTGAAGGACTTGTGCACACAAAAGTGAAAGCTTCATGTGCATAAGCGTGCCTTTCTCACTGAGCAAGTGAGCTCAATAATCCAACACAAGATTCCAACTAAGTTTAGAGATCCAGGTAGTCCAACAATTACATGCACCATAGGTGACCATGTGGTCGAAAAGGCGTTACTAGACTTAGGAGCAAGTGTGAATCTATTGACATACTCTGTGTATGTGCAACTGGGCCTTGGGGAGCTGAAGCCCACACCTGTTACGCTACAATTAGCGGACAGATCCGTGAAAATCCCCCGTGGTATTGTCGAAGATGTGTTAATCAAGGTTGATAAATTTTTCTTTCCTGTGGACTTCATCGTCTTATATACTCAACCCGTGCAAAACCCAAGTATTCACATTCCTGTGATTTTAGGACGTCCTTTCTTGGCGACGTCCAATGCCATCATCAACTGTCGTAATGGAGTATTGAAATTGTCTTTTGGTAACATGACCGTAGAGCTTAATGTCTTTAACACTAGTCAACAACCCATTGATTGTGATGATACTGATTTGCATGAGATTAACATGATTGAGAGTCTGATCCAAGACTCTTTGCCGGACATTTTGTCAGTGGACCCTTTGCAAGCATGTTTAGATAACTTTGACTTAGATCTCTTTGAGTCTAAGTACATTGGGGAAATTCACTCCTTGCTTGAATCCGTTCCACCCATGGATATTGCTAAATGGCAGAATGCAGTGGAACCACTTCCACTCTATGAGTCCAAATCTGCCCCACCTCTTGATGTACCACCTAAGCTTGTTTTGAAACCATTACCTGATACCTTGAAGTATGATTTCTTAGGTCCTTCTGATACTTTACCTGTGATTATTGCATCATGTTTAGACACAGAACAGGAAAGTCAACTTTTAGAAGTACTTAAAGAACATAAAGGAGCCTTAGGTTGGACCATCTCAGATCTTAAGGGTATAAGTCCTACAATTTGCATGCATCACATAAACCTTGAAGAAAACACTAAACCATCTAGGGAAATGCAAAGGAGACTTAACCCCCATATGAGAGATGTTGTCAAAGGTGAGATCTTGAAATTGCTTGATGCGGGTATCATTTACCCGGTTCCAGATAGCCAGTGGGTCAGCCCCATTCAAGTGGTACCCAAAAAGTCTGGCATTACTGTAGTTCAAAATGAGATGAATGAGCTTGTCCCCACCCGTGTTACCACAGGGTGGCGAGTTTGTATTGATTATAGGAAACTGAACACAGTAACAAAGAAAGACCATTTTCCCCTTCCCTTCATTGATCAAATGCTAGAAAGGTTGGCAAAGCATAGTCACTATTGTTTCTTAGATGGCTATTTGGGCTACAACCAAATTCACATAGCACCCTAAGACCAACAAAAGACCACATTTACCTGTCCTTATGGAACATTTGCTTACCGTCGTATGCCTTTCGGGTTGTGTAATGCACCCGCTACTTTTCAACGTTGCATGATGAGCATATTTTCCGACATGGTAGATAAGTTTCTTAAAATTTTCATGGATGATTTTTCTGTGTTTGGGTCTTCTTTTGATGAGTGTTTGCATCACCTCACTTGTGTGCTGATTAGGTGTAAGGAAAAGAATTTGGTTTTGAATTGGGAAAAATGTCATTTCATGGTTCATTCAGGCATTGTTCTAGGGCATATCATCTCGGAAAAAGGCATAGAAGTAGACAAATCCAAGGTTGATCTCATTCAACACTTGCCTCAACCTCGTTCTGTGAGGGACATAAGATCATTCTTAGGCCATGCGGGCTTTTACCGCCGATTTATAAAAGACTTTAGTAAAATTTCAAGACTTTTGTGTAATCTTCTTGCAAAAGATGTTGCATTTGTCTTTGATGATGCTTGTAAAGAAGCATGGGAGCAACTGAAGGCTCTCCTTACATCTGACCCTATAGTCAGACCACCTGACTGGACATTACCATTTGAGATTATGTGTGATGCGTCTGACTATGCTGTAGGAGCTGTTTTGGGCCAGCGAGTAGACAAACTTCCTTATGTGATCTACTATGCTAGTAAAA
The DNA here is from genome assembly GCA_023531295.1 of Papaver armeniacum. Classification (NCBI taxonomy): domain Eukaryota; kingdom Viridiplantae; phylum Streptophyta; class Magnoliopsida; order Ranunculales; family Papaveraceae; genus Papaver; species Papaver armeniacum. Next base: position 219,025 of record JAJJWW010006238.1, on the reverse strand, counting down.
CACTTAATGATGCTCAACTGAATTATTCCACAACTGAGAAAGAGTTGCTAGCTGTCGTGTTTAATTAGATAAGTTTAGATCTTATTTGATAGGGTCTAAGGTCATCATATATTCTGACCATGCTGCATTGAGATATCTTTTGTCTAAAAAAAGATGCTAAGGCTCGTCTAATTCGATGGATACTCTTGTTACAAGAGTTTAACCTCGAAATTCAAGATAAGAAAGGGTCAGAAAATGTTGTTGCTGATCACTTGTCTAGGTTGGATGTTGAATCTGCTGATGAATCCGTGCTGATTAGAGAGTCATTCCCTGATGAACAATTGATGCTTGTGTCTGAAATGCCGTGGTTTGCTGATATCGTGAACTACCTTGCTACAGGTAGAATGCCTTTGCATTGGTCTAAACAAGACCGTTCTAAGTTCTTGGCTGAAGTTAAACATTTCCTTTGGGATGACCCATATCTGTTTAAGTACTGCCAAGACCAAATCATTAGGCGATGTGTCCCCAATTTTGAACAAAGGGACGTCATCTCTTTCTGTCATGACCATGCTTGTGGAGGCCACTTTAGTGCCAAGAAAACTGCTGCAAAGATCTTGCAGAGCGGTTTCTATTGGCCAACATTGTTTAAGGATAGCCATGCTTTTTGTGTTGCTTGTGACCGATGCCAGAAATTAGGAAGTATCTCTAAGAGAAACATGATGCCCTTACAACCCATTTTGATTGTTGAGCTGTTTGATGTGTGGGGTATTGATTTCATGGGTCCATTTCCTAACTCAAGGTAAGTTGTACATTCTTGTTCTTTGAGATTATGTCTCTAAGTGGGTAGAGGCCATTGCATCCAAAACAAATGATCATAAAGTTGTTCTTTCTTTTCTTAAGGAAAACATTTTCTCCCGTTTTGGAACACCTAGAGCAATAATCAGTGATGGAGGTAGTCATTTTTGCAATAGACCCTTTGAATCACTTGTGCGCAAGTATGGAATCACTCATAAGGTAGCAACACCTTACCATCCTCAAACCAGTGGCCAAGTAGAAGTTTCTAATAGGGAAATTAAGCATATTCTTGAGAAGACTGTTAATCCTTCTAGGAAAGATTGGTCTTTGCGTTTAAATGACGCTTTATGGGCCTATAGAACTGCATACAAGACTCCCATTGGGATGTCTCCCTACAGACTTGTGTACGGTAAAGCTTGTCATATCCCTGTTGAGTTAGAACATCGTGCATATTGGGCTGTAAAGAAGTTAAATTTTGATCTTGATAAAGCTGGTAACCAAAGAAAACTTCAACTCAATGAGTTAGAAGAATTGAGAAATGATGCATATGATAGTGCCAAATTGTACAAACAAAGAATGAAAGTGTTTCACGACAAGCGCATTCTCGCGCAAGTCCTTCACACCAGTCGTCGAAAGTTTTATTGTACAACACTCGTTTGCACTTGTTTCCAGGAAAGCTACGTTCTCGATGGTCAGGACCATTCTTGGTACGTACCATTTTCCCCCATGGAGCTGTTGAAATTGAAAACCCAGCAACCAAGAACATTTTCAAAGTCAATGGTCAGAGATTGAAACCATTTCTGGAGCATCTTCCACCAGAAATTGAGACCGTAGACTTGGAAGACCCCATCTATGTGGACTGAACTAGTTCACTTGTGTACATACATATGGACTAAAAATCCATTCTCTTTCTCTTTTCTTTTTCTTTTTGCATAGTTCTTATTTGTGCTAACCAACCTTTTTGTCTTGCGCTTTGGTTGTTTGCTTTCAAAGCATTCATCCTCCTTTGGTTTAGCAACATCATTGTACATCCGGTAATCTCTTCCCTTTTCTCTACTCAACATAGTTCTCTTGGTATGTAACTTTTTGAATTCTTATTATCTGTTGACACATTGAGGACAATGTTTGATTTAGGTTTGGGGGTGCATTTGCATATAGAGTTTTTGCATATAGAGTTTTTAGTCTTTTATATCAAAAAAAAAAAAAAAAAAACTCTTTGTAAATACTTGCATAAAAACCTCCAACTTTTAGAGATCTTAGAGTCACTAGCATGCTTCTAGCTATGTTTACATAGAGATTCTGACCGAAATAACAGAACTTGGAAGTACTGGAGAACACAATCGGGTTTTTTAGTTGATTAGAGCGTTAAAGTTGGATTTAACCATACCGTAGGGCGAATTAGGTGCTGTATAGATATTCGGTAGTAGAATTGTGATCACCCATAGTGGAGACTACCCATTTTACATCAAGCGAGGCACCGACCTTCATTTTTGTGACTTTCTAAAAAAATCTGTTAGAGTGTGTGTCACCGTACGTAAATTCCGGGTAGGAATGGTGAGCTACCCAGCTTCGCACCACTTTCAGCACTACTCTTGATCTCTTGAGTGCTAATTTCGTCAATCATTAGGGTGACGTTTAAAGATGAAAACTCCTTCTTGTAGTTCGATTTGCAGTTAGCATCACTCTCTCCCTCTCAACAACATCAACATATTCATAGAAACACATCATCGTCAGCAAGCTGAGCATCATCAGAATATTTGAAGAAAAGTTGAAATAGTCCAAGGTTTACATGCAACAAAGAAAAGAAAAGAAAATATGATGAGAATTAGTGAAGTTTACGAAGTTAAGACAATACAAGTTGTGAAAAATTGAGTCTTATTGTTTTATTGTTATTTTTAATTAAATTCTCAAAAAAAAAAAAAAAAAAAATGTTTGTCAAGTTTTTGTGAAGTCCAGAAGTTCATCATCAGCAGTTGAAGACCGAAGACCGAAGATTGAAGACGTTTCTATGAATGCTGAGAGAGAGTGTTATTAATTGCCGATAGGGTGAGAAGGTAAGTGAGTACTCCCATCCTTGCTAATGGTTGATTTCCTTTCTTAGAGATCATCAGAAAAAGATTCTTTTTGTCCACAACTCTGTGGAGTCTCCAGAAATTATTTCGGAAGGTTATCCTTCTCATCTTCAACGTGTGCAGGATTTCTCTCTTTATTCCTGCCTGCACACATGAGGGACTAAAAAAGCAGTCTTTTTGAGTGAAATTATCATAAAACCCTATTGGTGAGGCAGAATTCGAGGCTTGTGATCACTATCGAATCCGAATTCTTTCATATGGTATGGTTACTTCTCGCTCAACTCTTAAGGATGAGAATGCGTTCTTTGGTAGTTCTAACTTCGTGTTACTAGCATCCAGAAACTCTATGTCCTCATAGCTCCTTGGATGCTTGAGACTCTTTTACTCTCTGAAGTTGGAGAAGGTTTTGTGGGTACACCTCTGGTAAACCCTCACGAGACTACAACTCGTCCACTAGGGACACCTAGGGGTTTAAAGGCTTAGTGCATACGCTAAATGCATTCGAGAGACCTGCGACGGGGGTATAGTTAGGATTTCTTATTTTCTGTTTCACTTGAGGACAATTAAAATTCAGGTTTGGGGGTATTTGATGAGTGCCAAATATTGCATATTTCTACACCTTTTATTGGCATTTAACTCATCTTTTGTGCTCAGAAATCAGATATTATCCCAAATTCTGTATTTTCTTTGTTTTCAAGAATAAATATTTGTACTAATTAATTTTGTGTTTTTAGGTAGTAAATAAAGCTCGGAGAAATTAAGGAGCCAAAAGAGCAGAGAATTGGAGATGAACGTCTATGGAGCAGAAAGCCAAAGCCCGCGCGCGCATCAGTTGCAACCCAACAAGTAGCAACCCATTTACAAGACATGGGCTTGAGCAAAGCAACCCAAGACCCGGCCCACAACCCGGATCCAAAGCCCAATATATCCTGAGCCGTGAGATCTCGCCCTTCATCATCCAACGCTCGCTCCACCCTACACATCAGTTCTCGCTGCTCCCGCTCAACACCAAAACCGCCTACACCTACACCCATCGAGCCAAACACGCCCCTCTCCATTTCTCATCTTCATCTTCTCTTTCTCCCCTGACACCTGCAGAGAAACCCATCTCCTTCTCTTCCCCCGACCATACCAGCAGCTGACCTAACCACCACCATCTCCTTCCCCTGACACCAGCACCAACCGCACCAGCAGCTGACTTAAATAAAATTAATCTAGCAAATAAAACAAAGGATGATAACAATATTGAGAGATTACTAGGAATCAGGATTTCACCAAACTCTAATTCTATGGTTTCAATTATTAATTCTTTGACAATTATAGCTCCAAAAATAATAGTTATTGACTCTAAATCTCTGCCAAGGTAGATTTTATAAAACATTAATTGTAAATGGTAAGTATGAGTTATCAAAACACTTAAGCTAAGCATAACTCATCAAACTAAATCACAACTAATTAATTTAAAATCATAATTCAAATTATATTAATGCAAAAGTCGTAAAAAGAATTTAATAAAATTACCATAGTGTTGAGAATTGGCTTCCTCCGTCATCCCAGTGATTGGGTTTAGCTCATCATGATAAAAACACACTCAAAACAATATTTCATAGCTATAAATGGTGTTTTTATTGAAGAAATAGTATAAGACAGAGATTCGCAATGCTGTAATGATGTTACAGACGTTACTGCTACAATCCGGGTGTTGCAATTTTAACCTAACTGTTACAAACGTACTATCACAGACACTGTTCAACAACGACAGTTCTTTTGTGTCTGTTCTTCGTGTTCTTCAGAACGACACTTCTTTGGTGTCGTCTGCAACTTCTCCTTCTCTGCTGCTGCTACAGAATCACTCTGCAGCGATTTGTTTAATGCTCTGCACTACCCCTAACTCTCGACTAGGTCTCGACACCCCTTTTGTGACTTCATCCAGGCCTATTTATATACCTCAGGTCTACAAATCTTCCCGAATATATCTTCTTTTCTTCCCTGCAAGTCACGGATTTTTTTCCTTTTTAATCTCACGCGTCTCCCTGTTTTAATCCAACTTCTCTCGGAAAAGTGAAACCAAATATTCAGAAATATCTTCTCTAATTCTTTCCGCACGCAACTGCCAATAATAGTTCAATAACTTCTCTCTTTTCGGTCTTTCCCTGTTTTGATGAGACGAGTATGGAAACTTGATTATTTTCCGATTTAAACTCACATACCATTCCTGTTTTAGTGTAACAGGATCATTCCAACCAATTTCCATGAAAATCTCCCATATAATCTCGTTCAAATTCTCGCCTGAAGAACCGAGAAAGTTTATGCCTCTGTTTTGTGTCGTCTCGATAATCCAGCCCAATATCGTTGAATATAATATCCATGTTAACTCTGTTTATCTCATACAAGTCAAGCCCAATCACACTTAGTGCTTGAATCCCTTAAAATCACGTCCATAATCCTGCCAGGAAAATTCGCAGGTGAAAGTTCACTTTCCCTCCAAAACCATTGGTTCAAAATCTAGGGGATGGAGTGCCCCTATCCAAGCCAGGGGTGCGAATAGCAAGTGGTCGCCCCTTAGTAATTGAGGTGCCCCTTATCCAAATGAGGGGTCCGAATAGTAATTTTCTCCCACGAGCGCCAATACCACTTTTCGAGCCAATTTTCCCGCAAAAGCTTATTTCTCCAAAAACACCTACAAAGACATAAAATACCAAAATAAGCGCAAAATCGAGTACTAACATTACAGAGAATTGAGACTAATATAGACACATAAATGCGTCTATCAAATACCCCCAAACTTATTATTCGCTAGTGCTCGAGCAAATCAAATCTACAAAATAAAATCCTAACTCACTGTCGCAGGCATCGTCGGTTGCATTTAGCGTATGCAACAAGCCTTTAAACCCCTAGGTGGCCCTAGTGGCCGAGTTATAGTCTCGGGAGGGCTTACAAGAGATATACCCACAAAACCTTTACTCCAGACCCTAACTATCTACGCAGAACCTTGGAAGGCACTAAAGAATCTCCTTGGTTGGCATACTTATCGACTACAGGAGGAAGTACCCTGATGCGAAATTCCAATTGCTGTACACGAGTTTGCACTCAAGCATACTAAAATTCATATATAAGTGACAGAGCTCTACTGAGATAGTCTCACTATGGACATCAATATCCGGAGTCAACAAATCATATGGATAGATTAAGAGATGGATATAGAAAAACATAGATGGTTTTGATGTTGGCTAGGTGAACGGTGTTTCTCATATCTGTCTGAAGGCCACTGCCAAAATGAACCTATCCTAATCGACTGAGACACTGGTCTGACTAATATCAACACAACTGGCATATACAAGGGAACCAGCGGTCGATTTATTCACTGAACATTAATATTTTTTTTTTTTTTTTTTTTTTAACAACATGATTAGATCTTGTGGATCCAAGCGCATGCTTCTTGTCAGCAGATTACATGGTAATTCCCGTGGATCCTGCGTTCCACGCTTGTTTAGGCGACGGAGACAGGGAGAACACACACATATTGCTATCCAAGTGTTAATATTTATTTATTTTTGAGAATTATTCCGTTTGGTCTGATTTGTCCTGTCTCTTTTTTTTCTTTTTCTTTTTCTTTTTCTTAGTAACTCAATCACTCTATTTCATCCTAGCAGTGGTAACAACTTGAATCGTGATCCCTACCTAATCACTTAGAGAAATATATTTTAAAAAGAAAACAAAATAAAAACAGAAGTGAAAAGGACTCAACGAGATATGGCGAAACTACAATGTCATTTCTAACACCTGAGCTCTGTGCTTTTATGAATAGACTCTTTAGATGTTACCATCTACTCAGATTGGTTAGTACCATCCTTAATAAACATAAATTTCTAGGCTCTGGAGTTTAACAATGCAACTAAAAAGTTTCTCCCATACCCCCAAACTTAAATCTAACATTGTCCTCAATGTTCTTAAGATAAAATTAAAAGCATGAACAAGGAGAAACTATTACCACTTGAATCAAAAGAGTTAAGGAAAGATATTACCGTGTTGCATGAGCATGGGTTACCTCCCAAGAAGTGCTAAATTTAAAGTCTCCAGTTAGACGGTAAATACCACAAAATTGCTAATTACCTTTCGAATCATATATCAATAGTCGAAACAACTGTGGATCAACAAAACCAAATAAAAATGCCACAATTATAAGACAAATGCATCGGATTAGATAAATAAGTAGATATAGCACAACCTGATTTAAATCTTCTTCCAAGACAACTGGGTTTATCTGCGGCGCCCATTTGGGCTTCATATGAGTGTCTTGAAAAATAGATCCATTCGAACTACAGGTCTCTAATAGCTGGATTTCCTTCTGGACAGTATCAGGAGGATCAGGTTGTGGAGTCGGAAGTGACTCAAGTAATACCTCAGGCACACTAGGCTCGAGTCCCAAGTTAAGGACTTTTAATGGGGATACATAACCATCACTACCCCCAAACTTAGGGTAATCAGTATTCTCAGATAAACCTCTAACTATTGCTTGAATTTCCGGATCCTCGGAGTCTTTAAAATACTCAAGAGCTTCTTCTAGATCATTACCCCCAAACTTAGGGTCAACATTACTCTCCGTAAGGCCTAGCACTATGGCTTGAATTTCAGGGTCCGTAGAGTCTTTAAAGTACTCGAGAGCTTCTTCTAGTTCAACAGTTTGGTCACCTAACTGACTTAAGAGAATTGTCTCATCAAATTCATCTAAGGAATCACCAAATAAAGTGTTGTCCCAATTATCCTGAATTAGATCCTGAACTAAAGTGCTAATCATATTCACTTCCTCCAAGTCATCAGAAGGTTGTCTATTAACATTAAAGACATTTAGTTTAGTGGTCATATTACCAAAGGATATGTTCATAAGCTCGGTCCTACAGTTGATGACTGCGTTAGCTGTGGCTAAAAATGGGCGACCTAAAATCACCGGTATTTGAGCACTAGGGTCCTGAACAAGTTGAGTTTCTAGAACAACAAAATCCACTGGATAAATGAATTTATCAACCTCAATCAGTACATCCTCTATGACACCACGAGGTACTTTGACAGACCTATCAGCTAACTGTAGGGTCATTTTAGTCGGTTTCAACTCACCAAGACCTAGATGAGTGTACACATGGTACGAGAGTAGGTTAACAATGGCTCCTAAGTCAAGTAATGCTTTATCAACCATGTGATTACCAATCGTACAAGATATGGTGGGGCATCCAGGGTCTTTATACTTAGGGGTTGTTTGGTTCAGAATGATTGAACTTACCTGACCAGCTAAAAATACTTTCTTATGGACATTAAGCTTACGCTTTCGTGTACAAAGATCCTTAAGAAACTTGGCATAAGCAGGCATTTGCCTAATTGCTTCTAATAAAGGAATATTTATGTTCACCTGCTTAAATATTTCCATTATTTCGTTGAAAGTTGACTCTCTCTTTGTTGGAACTAACAACCTTGTGGATATGGGGCTCTGGGCACAAAATGAGATCTATCGGGAACCACATGGGCATCACTAGAAATTTTATCGGTCTCTTGACTAGTGGCTCCTTAAGGGCTCATCTTGGGAACTAGAATGGGAACTAGAAGGTGGATCTACAGTATGTCCACTATTAGGCATGGCTACCTTATTGTCTACCGTTTTACCACTCCTAAGGGTTGTTACAGAGTTCACATGATTGAACTCTTTCTCTCTAGAGGATACTTCATGAATTCCTCTGGGATTGGGTAGTGGTTGATTGGGGGACTTTTCCTTTTCTCTTTCGCTCAAAAATTCTGCAATTATACTAACCTGATTTTTTAGCTCTAAAATAGCCTGAGAGTTTTCCTGTAAACCTTGCTCAACCATTTGCTTAAACTCTGTAGTGTTATGAGATAAGATGGTCAGAGACTCTTCTAAGCTCATGATTTTTTTATCCGACAGGTTCTGATACTGATCTGGCCCTAAATGGTTCTTAGTATACCCAAAACTTGGGAGACCCTGGGAAATACTAGACTGACCTTGACTCTGGCCCTTAGACCAAGAGAAATTCGGGTGGTTCCTCCAACCATGGTTATAGGTATCTGAATATGGATCAAATCTCTGACGGTTTTCAAACCTAGAGTTGTTATAAAGAGCATGGGCTTGCTCTTCGTATTTAGCATGGTGTGACCCTTGATTCATTTCTAAGGCCTCTAGACGCCTAAGAATATCCGACCCATAATCAACTCTATCGAACATTGGATATGATTTCTAGGTATTTCTGGTTCTCTCATTGAATCCCATTGCCTAGTTTTCTCAGCTAACTCGATGAATTCGTCGAAACATTCATCTGGGTCTTGATGGGTAAATTCTCTTCCACTAATTGTTTCTACCTGCATACGGGTTTCACTATCAAGGCCCTCATATAAAATTTGGGCCATGTGGGCTTTTTCAAAGCCGTGATGTGGACACTGGTATAACAATTCACTAAACCTTTCTACATAATCATGAAGTTTTTCACCTAATTTCTGCTTAAAGGTTTGGATAAACTGCCGAACAGATGCAGTCTTATGGTGTGGGTATAATTTCTTAACAAATACCTCTACAAGACCATCCCAGGTGGTAATTGTTTTAGAGGGGATAAAATGATACCACTCTTTGGCTTTATCATAGAGAGAGAAGTGAAACAAACGTAACCTAAGCACATCTTTGGAGACATTTGGATAGTTCATTGTGTCAGAAATCATTTCAAAGTCTCTTATGTGGGTATACGAGTTCTCATTCTCTAACCCCCTAAACTTACGTAGCATGCCAATAATCTCAGGTATAATATCAAATTGGACCGTAGAAGCTGGTAGAACTACACCTGGCTCACGCACTACCCTAGACGGGTACAAACGGTCCCTAAGGGTTTTTACTGGGACCTCAGCATCCTTTTCCTCAACCATTTTGGAAAAAATAGAAGTATTAAGGATATTTTCCTCACCGTGAGAAGAACGTCCAAAAATAGGACTTTCTAGATTAAGGTAGTCAAGATTCTTGTTTCCTAAAATATCACTTCTAGGTTTTTCATGCATAAACCGTCCTAGAGCGTCTCTCTTACGTTCTGGCATACAAGAATTCAACAAAATGTGCACATGCAAATGTTGGGCTAACTAATTTAGGTAAGCTTGGGTTACCTACAGCGAAATATACCCAAAGGTACGAGGCTGAGGTTTGTGGACTTTCAGCTGGTAACTCCCATAAGGCCCAAGGCACGGGTTCAGCTTACTAATCCACCAGTTTTCCTAAACTCGGTAGTCCGACGAAGATGCAATTGGTGTGTGCAGTGTTTTTTTTTTTTTTTATATAAATAAAGTACTAAAAATAAACACAAACAAATAAAAGAAAATTACAAGTCCAAAAATAAATAAAGAAACTACTAAAAATAAAATGAAAGTCTAAAAATAAAATCTTCAGTTTCTCCCTTTTTGTAAGGCAAGTTCAACTTTCCACGTTTCGCTTCAAGCAAATCCTGCACAGCAAAAACAAAAATACCAAAGAAGTAAAATAGAACAAAAAATAATCTAAAATAATAATAATAATAATAATAATAATAAATAATAAATAAAATATATACAAAACCTAAAAAAAATGCAAAACCTAAAACCTAAACCTAAATACAAGTCCGCGTCGGCGGCGCCAAAAACTGATGTAGTTTTAATTGTGGTAAGTAAAGGGTTTGATTCTCGGACTTGGGAAGATATTGATTTTAGACTTAAATAAAATTAATCTAGCAAATAAAACAAAGGATGATAACAATATTGAGAGATTACTGGGAATCAGGATTTCACCAAACTCTAATTCTATGGTTTCAATTATTAATTCTTTGACAATTATAGCTCCAAAAATAATAGTTATTGACTCTAAATCTTTGGCAAGGTAGATTTTATAAAACATTAATTGTAAATGGTAAGTATGAGTTATCAAAACACTTAAGCTAAGCAAAACTCATCAAACTAAATCACAACTAATTAATTTAAAATCATAATTCAAATTATATTAATGCAAAAGTCGTAAAAAGAATTTAATAAAATTACCATAGTGTTGAGAATTGGCTTCCTTGTCATCCCATTGATTGGGTTTAGCTCATCATGATAAAAACACACTCAAAACAATATTTCATAGCTCTAAAAGGTGTTTTTATTGAAGAAATAGTATAAGACAGAGATTTGCAACGCTGTAATGATGTTACAGACGTTACTGCTACAATCCAGGTGTTGCAATTTTAACCTAACTGTTACAAACGTACTATCGCAGACACTGTTCAACAACGACAGTTCTTTTGTGTCTGTTCTTCGTGTTCTTCAGAACGACACTTCTTTGGTGTCGTTTGCAACTTCTCCTTCTTCTTCTCTGCTGCTGCTACAGAATCACTCTGCAGCGATTTGTTTAATGCTCTGCACTACCCCTAACTCTCGACTGGTCTCGACACCCCTTTTTGTGACTTCATCCAGGCCTATTTATATACCTCAGGTCTACAAATCTTCCCGAATATATCTTCTTTTCTTCCCTGCAAGTCACAGATTTTTCTCCTTTTTAATCTCACGCGTCTCCCTATTTTAATCCAACTTCTCTCGAAAAAGTGAAACCAAATATTCAGAAATATCTTCTCTAATTCTTTTCGCACGCAACTACAATTAATAGTTCAATAACTTCTCTCTTTTCGGTCTTTCCCTGTTTTGATGAGACAAGTATGGAAACTTGATTATTTTTCGATTTAAACTCACATACCATTCCTGTTTTAGTGTAACAGGATCATTCCAACCAATTTCCATGAAAATCTCCCATATAATCTCGTTCAAATTCTCGCCTGAAGAACCGAGAAAGTTTATGCCCTGTTTTGTGTCGTCTCGATGATCCAGCCCAATATCGTTGAATATAATATCCATGTTAACTCTGTTTATCTCATACAAGTCAAGCCCAATCACACTTTGTAGGATCATAATATCGCAACATACAAGGCTCGCGGGATTAATGAACGACGGCGTCGCGAGGGAGTCGCAGGGAGCTAAAATAAACAACGCAATGAATAACGACAGGCAAAACATAAAGAAGACGTGAGACCTGGCGAGGGTTAGGAAGTGTCGCGAGAGTGAATGTTTGTGCATCTGCGACACTTCGCGAGACACTCCCGAAAATAAAGGGGAACTTAGCTGTCATCCACTATGTATTACCCTATATAAAGGGCTAAATGAGTCTGTAAGAGGGGAGAGATCTTTTTGGAATTGTTAGGCAAGTCATTAGGAGAGAGAAAGTTTAAGAGCGTTTTAACTTCTAAGTGTAATTCTATTTTCCGGTGTAAACACTTCATGAATTCAATCAATAAATGTTCTTGATCTTACATCTTCCAATGGATTAATTAAGCAAAATCGAGTAAGGGGTGTAGTGTGGGAAATCCTGCTACTACATATGCGCTAGAAACAGGGAATGAGCAGAGATTGACGAAGAAATTGGAAAGAATTTGGATTAACATAGAAAAGATTTGGAGAAGATCCTCAAGAATTCATTGAAAAAGAAAAATGGCTAGAAGAAGAAATGTACAAGGGCAATCAACGGTTGTAAGAAGAAGTGGGAGACTTCTTTGGAGAAAGGAGGAATGAAACAGGAGAATCATCAAGGATGAATAGGAGAAATGATGGAGAAGATCAAAATCAGCCACCGAACTCCCCAGTAGCAAACGCGGCTGAGGATTATGATAGAGTAAGTGTACATACTTGGAGATCTGATTCTCGAAGACGAGAGAGAAGAGGAGCAGCGACGGTGATGAACAATGGACAAGGAGAGCAAGGAATGAACGGAGAAAACGAAGAAATCGCGACATTAGAAAGATTGAGACAAACAATACACGAAGAGAGACGGCTAGAGGCAGAGGAACGAGCAAACTTGACAAGACAAAATCATGAATTGAGGATGGAAAATATGAGGTTGCAAAATAGGAGATCTAGAAGTAGCGTGAGATCAAGTTCAAGATCGAATGGAGAAGAAAGAAGGAGAGTTTTACCAACGAAAGCACCGATGAAGAAACACAAAATCCGAATATAGAGCATGGCGAGAGAAGAGGAGAAATAGAAGATCGTTATATTCCTCAGCCCGAAAATCTTCAAAATGAGCGGAATAGGGAAAATCAAGGAAACATGCAACTCAGAACCGAATGACCCAAGTTCTTGAAGGAGAATAATCTTGCACGGGAGAGAAGAACTGAGAAGAAACCGAGAGATCGAGGATGACATTGAGAGACACTACATTGAACAAGCGCGGCTAGCTCGCGAGAGAGAAAGGCTAAGAGAAGAAATGGAAAATCAAGAGATGGAGGAGGCAATCCGGCAAAATAACCATGATAACCGCGAAAGAAGAAGGGAACAAAATCGTACTAATAGAAATATTAATGAAGAATATGAGAGGCGCAGATGAGAGCCGAGAGACAACCAAGAAGAGAGAACAACCGATATAATGGCGTGCGAATTGAAGAAAGAAACGAAGAAGAGCGTCGCGAGAAAGGAGAGAAGAAAATAACGAACAAGAAGGTCAAAACAGAGGCACGAGCGAAGAAGGAGAGAAGCGAGCTAAAAAGACCAAGTAGAATCAAGTTACGAGGCAAATGAACAAATCTTAAGAGAACTCATTTGAAATGAGAGGATTGTTGAACAGCGAGAAGGGAAGGAGGAAGGAAACAATTGGACGAAGCCATCGCAGAGGCTGCGAAGAATCCCTTCACGCTAGAAGTACGGATGGGAGGAATACCTCCTAAGTGCAATCTCCCCGCATTAACAAACATCTTCGACGGAACAACACATGCGGTGACAACATATCAAGGCCTATATGAGGTGTATGTTGCGGTGGGAGAATCATGATGCCATCTTTGTGCAAGTATTTCGCATCAAGCCTAATTGGAGAAGCACTAAAATGGTTTGAGGGACTACCAAGGAACACAATCACATCATTCAATCATTTACAAGCCACATTCCCGGGAGCATACATAAGTAACAACTCTTCACGACCGTGTATTGAAGATGTATTCGGGTTGAAACAAAGGGTTGGCGAGAGCTTAAGGCGATTGACAATAAGATGGAGAACCATGTGTAGCGAAATGGCAGGACGGGTTGAGGAAAGATACCTCATCCTCTCATTTGTGAATGCTCTCTTCGCGACTAACTTGTTATACATTCAAATTTTTAGAGTCAAAAATACAATCACGATGGCGAATCTGCGAAATTACGGGAAGAATATATCGCCTTAGAAGAAAGACAGAATGAAATGAATTCTTATCCAGTCGCGAACACAAACTCGAATGCTGCGAACGCAAGCTTGTTACCTCAATTCATCAATACAGTGGCGAGCACTTCGCAAGGACAGCAAACAGGGAAGGATGATGAGAGACAGCGGAAGATAGTAGCTATGGGAAGCCATGACCGGGAGGAATTTGAACAAGAAAGGAACTACTATAACCGTAACACAATAATAAGATTCGAGGCTAGATCATGTGCAAGAAACTTATGGTGGACGAAGGCAATATAACCATGGAGGGCGAGAGAAGCCGCGAGAATAGTATGGGAACCAATTAAGATGCCTCCACCGAATGCTAGTGTGGAAAAGATCTGGGAGGCTATACTTGTGATGGAAGATGTACCGGCACCTTGGAACGCGGGATGGAACCACCACCGGGCGACATGAAGTCATGAGTTTTGTTCTTACCATCGCTTCCATGGACATCAAACAAACGATTAAAAACGTAAAGAGAATTATTCTCAGGATGATTGATCAAGGGAAGTCTGAATCACTTTCTAAAAGGAGAAGAAAAAGGCCAGACATTACCACCACCACCATAAATGCAAAGAACAGTGTCAGCGAAAGGAAAGGAAACATTTGTGATAGAAATCGGAACGAAAGCCAAAAATTTGAATTGCAACTCTATCATCCACTCTTATCGCACAATTGAAGATTTTCATGACAACGTGCTCAGTAGAGTCTTTGCGAGAGATGCTTGACGATAAAGAAATAATGAGCACAGCGAGAACGACGCGATTAGAAAAGTGGCGATTGAAGACTATTTCTTTCTCTGCAGATGAAGTGCCAAAAGGAAGAGAAACACATGATAGCCCATTGGTTGTAAAATTAGAGATTAACCCGAAACCAGTTGATGGAGAAGATGATGAAGCAGAAGCTTGTTGGGCGATCAACCGAATCCTAATCGACACCGGAAGTTCGGTAAATATTCTCTTTTACCATACTTACAAGACGATGGGAGGAAAAGATGAGGATTTGATCCCCTCAACATACAAGATATATGGCTTTAATGGCACTGCAAACAAACCAAAGGGAGAGGTTCACATGAGAATACCTCTACAAGGATTATCAACTGATATTTTATTCTGTGGTTGACGTGGAATCTCCATATAATGCGCTGATTGGGAGGCCATGGCTTCATGAAATCTTGGGAGTCGCATCAACATATCATCAATGCATAAAATTCCCACATCCAAATGGCATTGGTATTATACAGGGAGATTGGAAGGAGTCACGAATGTCATGAGGTCGATGTAGAAAGCTGCGAAGAAAGGAATGCCAAAAGAAAGGGTTGGAAGCAACTTGTGAGAGATGAGCAGAGAAAGGAAAAACTGATGGTAGATGTTATAGAAGTAAGGACCGAACATGCCTCGCGAGGTGAATGCCTAGAAACAGGCGAATGTTATGATAATAAAGGAGCGAAGGATATGAGGAACAAAAGGCATAAGAAGTGAATAGTCAACAAAAGCAGGAGGAAAAGTAGTAATTGAAGTAATGATGTGCGAGGATCTTGCAGTCAAGGGTAAATGAGAATTCGATTAAGAAAGAGATAAAGACACAACAAATGAAATGGAATTTGGCGAATACTTCGCAAACAAATATTAACAAATAATGAAACATGAATGATTGAATGATTGAATGATTTAACAAAGATGAATGAGTAAATGAATGGGACGAACCTTTATGGCGTACACCCTAGTTCGCGAATAACATTTCGTAAGAGGCAAATGTAAGACCTAAAGTGCGTCATATAAGGGGGTATCTCTCGACATGGCTCGGGGAAAGGTTACACCGCTCCACGAAGCCTCGAGTCATGGAAATTTGGGGCCCATGAAAGCCTATCCGGAGGAGGTACCTTGGATTCCCAACTATATATGTAGGTTATACCCTGGTTGGGCGACCGAGGTCTCTTCTTAGGAGTCGGTGTATGCTCAAGGCGCCGGGGTACACGGTTGAGCCGAGTGCCGGGATGGATGAACCTACCCTGGCCATTCTTGGCAAGTCTTGGCATATGTTGCACTCGCCCAAGAAAACTCCACTTAGGGTGCAGCCTTGTAACCATAAACCCTATAGGTATAAGGGATAAGAGGCTGCGAAAACAACTGGTTGTTGTTAAGACCGGATGGGAGGAGCTAGTCTTGTATGGCCGATGTTTCGCCTCCTTGAAGGGGCAACCGGGAGATGATAAGGGCGACGCTCTCCATTAGGGGGTGTCAAAACAGACGCAAATGTCATGAGGCTCTGTTCTCGCAAGAGAATTTAGGCTCGTCATATTTGTGCAATGATCTGCAGAGGCAATAATACTAACGTAAGGGTAAGGCGAGATCAATGGGTCTTTACATGAAAGTGTACGGACGTCCTGCGATTTCGTCGCACGACGGCAATGTCATGGGGCTATGTGTTCGCAAGGATATATAGGCCTGTCATATTGTCGCAACTAAAATATCCTGCAGAGGCAAAAATACTTGGAAAATGATAAGGCAAGATCAATGGGTCTTTACATGCAAGTGTAAAGACATCCTGCGATTTTGTCGCAATGAAAGGTGGCAGGGAAAGACCTCTAATTAGGGAGGTCTGACTTGGAAGACCACACAAAAATGATAAGGCAAGGTCAATGGGCCATTGCATGAAAGTGTAAAAAGGCGGCTTGCGACCTTGTCGCAACGATATATTTCAATAACAATAAAATAAATATTCAACAACATACATGATGACAACTAAAATCTTCCATCTGAAGATAAATAACGAGGCAAGTATGGGAATGGAAAAGATGAAATATTGTTATTCATCTTCTCGATGAAAGAGTTATACATCAATAATGTTAGCCAATTATATTACAAGGAAGAACTACCAAAAAGGGGAAGTGAAGATTGAATTTAGAGGGAAAAATCCAAGAAATACACTATAATAAGGATACGAAAATGTACGGATATTACAAGCGAGAAAAAGAAAACAAAAAGAGTTATCTCTTTGGCGATTCTTCTTCTTCATCCGATTCTTGATCCGATTATTTTCATCGCCGAATTTTCTTCTTCGCCCCTCGCTATCGAAACGTCCGAGACAGGCAGATTCTCGGGAACCTTTTCAAGGAGACAGGGGATATGAATGCGAGAGGGATATTGTGGTCCTTACAAACATACTCCATGCCTCCATTGCGAAAACGAACAGCATCATTACTAAAGTTCTCCACTGTCGTTAGAAATTGTTTCTTTAACCTGGAATATTTATTCTCGCGAAGGGAGAGATTCTTTACGAGCTGTTCTTTTTCGGTTTCGAGTTCTTCAATTCTCGCTGGAAAATTCCCGGCGAGTTGTTCTTTTTCAATTCAAGCTCTCTAATTCTAACCTGAAGCCTCTTCTCGGTTCTCGCAAATAAGAAATAACAAGTTAACAATTTACAAGCAATACTACGAAAAAAGAAGCAATAAGGTATAATAAGCAACCTTCTCTCATCGGATATCATATCTTTAACCAAGGAAGTATGCTCGGCGTGAAGACTAACATCAACACCTAGGTTATTTCGGCATTATCTAAAACTTTCGCAGCCCGGGCGAATTCGTAAATCCTTGTTTATAACAAGGAGAGAACGAATTTGATCTTCTCGCTCACTAAGCAAGGAATTCTGCGAAGCAATTCATCTCGCTCAATTTGTAATTCAAGGAGAGATTTTTGAAATGTTGCTAATGCACGTGCACCATTATTAGCAATGCGATCTTTATCATCTATGTGGTCACTAATTTTCTTCCTCAAAATTTTGGTTTCTTTATGGGACTCGAGAAACATTCGTTTAAATTGGTTGGCAGCACTTAAACCAGATCTATGCTCAATTTCTAAAAGACGATATTTGGTCTAAGTGCATTTAATGAAAGAGAGTTAATTTTGTTCGATGAACTACTTAAAGAGTTGTTGAGGTGAGCGAGAAGAAGATTATTATCCATAGGATCAGGAAATGTATGGAGAAGAATAGCCTCATCGGAGAGATTATATACATCTGCGAAAGTAATAAGTTAGGTAGCAATATGCGACCGATAAAATAAAAATAGTAAAAGGAGGTAAAATTTTATACCATAAAGTCAGCTGATTGGCGTTTTGAAGAGTGGACACCTTATCCTTTTGGGAGTCAAGTTCGGTGTTTAACTTTTGAATTCTCTCGCGAGATGACGCAGCTTCGATCTCTAATTCTTGAATCTTCTTGCTCAATTGCAAATTCTTCTTTTCAAGATTGTTGCGTCTTCTTTCGAGATCTGAGGCAACTACAAAAGAAGTTCTTCCAACCTATAAAAGAAGATAGAAAAATCATTAATATATATATTTAAAAATTTAAAATTAACAGGAAATACGACGCATACATACCAAAGATCCAAGTGCATTCAAGAAGTCGGAGACACAGTTCTAGAGGTTCCATTGAAAGAATTATTGCCCTCTAATAAAGTAGCATTACACACGTTTGCGAGAGTCCCGCAAAGAGAAGCTAGGGGAGCATCTCCCATTCCTTGGAAACAGTCGGAGAAGATGCTAGACAACTGATCCATAGAAGAATCGGTCGATGGAATCTTCTTGGCGAGAGAAGGATTCGAATCATAGTTATCCTCGTCGGAGATTCGAGCTTGAGCTAAGGCGAGAAGAAGATTGGACCTTTCGCTTCTTAGTTAATGGAGCAGAAGATTTACCCTTGCGAACGACAGTTTTACCCATATTTTTAATCTTCGCAGCAATAGTTTCTTCGACTCCAACCTTCGCATACGCGTAAAGATAAGAAACAGAGGCAACAATATTGTTTTAAATAAGAAGAAAGGAAGCATTTCTTACTTCACTCGTAAGCGATCGAAGCAATGTCAGAGTATCCTCCGACGGATCCTTTTTGTAGCTTCTTCTCAACTTTGGCTATCCGAAAGATTTCACAAACTCAAAAGCAATTATAGAAAGAAAGTTGCGAAAGCAAAATTTGAAGTCGGAAACATACCTCTTTCTTCTTCTCGGGCCATTTGAATTCCCAAGGATGATATCCTGCGAGATTTGCGGGGAAGAATATGCGAGCCCGCGATGTAAGGACCATTTAAGATCAAGGGTACGACCCACCATTTCTCATCTTTGGAATGACGAGGAGAGGTATTATTGCACAGGTGCCAATCAATGTCTTGCATTAGTAATTTATCTTCGAGACATTATCCTTTTTCTTGAGCGAACGCCCAGTGAGATTTCGCATTCACCATAGTTATCACTTTGAGTAATTTTCAAAAAAATTTTCCACGTTGTATTTCTCCACAACTATTTCCAAGTCTGCGAATTTGGGATTTCCTCGCGAGTTAGGGTATAAAGATCCTTTGCTCTGCACCGCGGTTCGCGAACTCAAGCATCGGCGAATACAATCGCCACTTAATTGATAAACAGCCCGAGAGAAATTTTTCATGGGCCAAGATTTCATAAAATAGAGGCATCTAGGATTGTACAAGGGAATGGGAAGTCCCGCGAGAATCTGACCTAGCGAGACTATAATCTTTTGATCATCACATTGATGATCAGAAAACAGCTTTGCAGAAAGAATAGATGCAGGTTCTTGATCAGGAATGGTTGATAGAGTAAAACCCTTCTCAAGCAACTTTTGTTGAACTTCTTCAAAAGAAGCTTTGTATGCACGATGATGATGGCCATTTATCAGTATGGGAATGGATGGGAGATTGGAGATTAAGATCAGCGCTAGAAAGGATGAAGAAAAGATTTGCAGTGGCAGGAGCGCAAATTGCGGAAGGAGAGAGTCAAAGAAAAGTTGCAGAGAAAAACTAAAGAATGAAAAGGAGGGGAAAAGAAAACTATATATAGGGAAAAAAGATCCTCGAGAAAAACGAGGTCATTTAATGCGAAGGGACATGAATGGTCAAGAATAAGCGGTTGAAAGAAACGTGTCAAGAAAAGACATTAATAATCAAAATCCGTATAAAAGTATAAAACTGAAACAGATAAAGATAAGCAGTCGCGGAAACAATATTGTAAAAATCTCATGATACTCTTCCCCTCGCAGGAGAAATATGAGGAGAGATAGGAGACGATACTTCCCATATATCTCAAAGAAGCTTCGGAACTTTGCAAAAGAATAGAGGCAAGTACGTACTTTTCAAAGAAAGTATTCTTTTGCTCGTTCCTTCACCAATTGAAACCAAGGAATATGACAACAATGAATTTTTCCTTTAAATCGCTCTTCAAGCAATATTCAAGGAAAAAGAGGCAAGATGTAGGATCATAATATCGCAACATACAAGGCTCGCGGGATTAATGAACGACGGCGTCGCGAGGGAGTCGCAGGGAGCTAAAATAAACAACGCAATGAATAACGACAGGCAAAACATAAAGAAGACGTGAGACCTGGCGAGGGTTAGGAAGTGTCGCGAGAGTGAATGTTTGTGCATCTGCGACACTTCGCGAGACACTCCCGAAAATAAAGGGGAACTTAGCTGTCATCCACTATGTATTACCCTATATAAAGGGCTAAATGAGTCTGTAAGAGGGGAGAGATCTTTTTGGAATTGTTAGGCAAGTCATTAGGAGAGAGAAAGTTTAAGAGCGTTTTAACTTCTAAGTGTAATTCTATTTTCCTGTGTAAACACTTCATGAATTCAATCAATAAATGTTCTTGATCTTACATCTTCCAATGGATTAATTAAGCAAAATCGAGTAAGGGGTGTAGTGTGGGAAATCCTGCTACTACACACTTAGTGCTTGAATCCCTTAAAATCACGTCCATAATCCTGCCAGGAAAATTCGCAGGTGAAAGTTCACTTTCCCGCCAAAACCATTGGTTCAAAAGCTAGGGGATGGAGTGCCCCTATCCAAGCCAGGGGTGCGAATAGCAAGTGGTCGCCCCTTAGTAATTGAGGTGACCCTTATCCAAATGAGGGGTCCGAATAGTAACTTTCTCCCACGAGCGCCAATACCACTTTTCGAGCCAATTTTCCCGCAAAAGCTTATTTCTCCAAAAACACATACAAAGACATAAAATACCAAAATAAGCGCAAAATCGAGTACTAACATTACAGAGAATTGAGACTAATATAGACACATAAATGCGTCTATCAAAAAACTGGCATTTCGACTTCAACTGTTGGGTCCACATCCAAACCTTCATTGGGGTTGCTTTGAGTAGGTGTACATCCCAAGCTAACATAATCTTCATGGATGGCTTCTCTCTGCAAAGGGAAAGCTTTCAAGTAAATTTCATGCAACATCAGCACAAGCTTTGAAGCATCAAACGTTGCGCCGTCTTGTTGCATTGTGTTCACTTCGCTCTATTTATCAGATATTATATTCCCCAAATCATCGTATTTAATTTTCCAATCCTCTTCCCCAAATACTGAGTCATCTTCTTCTTTATTTTCTTCCATTGGACTTCCATTTTCTTCTTCTTATTCCGATTCAGATTTGTCATCTTCTTCAATGGAAGTTTCAGTATTTTGTTCCTCTTGAATCCTTCTTGAGATACGATTAAGAATTTGTTTTTCATGGTTTGTGTACCCATCTTTGAATTCATCATGGAACTGTACAAATCAAGAATGTAAAAAGCAACTACATATTAGATATTACCAACAGAAATATCTTTCTTTTCTATCACAACTACATATTAGATACACGTCTTTGTTTTACGTATCTATCACTACATAGATATGTATCACCACATATTCAATGCTAATAACTACATATTGGCAACAAAGTAACACAATTCAAATATCACTACATATGAATATGTATAACTACAGTGTTATTTTTATGTACTTATCAATATGTATTTTTTTCGACAAAACATGTACTGCAAGTTTACCTCATACTCAGAAAGATCAATATCCTTTAGGAACTCAGTACATATCTTTGTATGATTCCATCTAGCCACTCTTGGCACATACATTCCTTCAGGTTCTGTCACTATATGTTCTGGCTCCACCAAATGGGTATGCTCCGCATACCAAGGCTGTAAGTATTGATATGCAGTTGTTGATGGTGGTTTTTAACTTAGGGGTAAAATCATAAAACCCTAGTCAGACAGTGACGTCACAGGACTTAAACGCATTTATTAAACCCTTTAATATGTCTGCGAGAAAACACCAGGGTAACTTTTTTTTTAAATGCTAATTAGGGTTTCGACAAGCCAAAACCCTAACTCTCACACCGCACGTGCCAATGGCTCATCATGCCAGCCACATCCTACCGCGCCAAGGCATGCCAACCATGCTAGCCGCACCCCTGTGCCAATGGCTCATCATGCCAGCCACATCCTACCGCTCCAAGGCATGCCAACCATGCTAGCCGCACCCCTGTGCCAATGGAAAATCATGCCAGCCACACCTATCGCGCCAAGGCATGCCAACCATGCTAGCCGCACCCCTGTGCCAATGGTAAACCATGCCAGCCACACCTACCAAACCCTTGGCCCCACATGCCAAGCCAAACCGCACCTTGCCTTGGCCCTAGTCATGCTAACCACACCATGCGCCCATGGCATGCCAAGCCCTTGGCCCCGCCATGCCAAGCCAAACCATTCACGCCAAACCCTTGGCCCCACATGCCAAGCCAAACCGCACCTTTCCTTGGCCCTAGCCATGCTAGCCGCGCCATGTGCCAACGGCATGCCAAACCCTTGGCCCCACCATGCCAAGCCAAACTGCACCTTGTCTTGGCCCTAGCCATGCTAGCCGCACCATGCGCCCATGGCATGCCAAGCCCTTGGCCCCGCCATGCCAAGCCAAACCATTCACGCCAAACCCTTGGCCCAACATGCCAAGCCAAACCGCACCTTGCCTTGGCCCTAGCCATGCTAGCCGCGCCATGTGCCAACGGCATGCCAAATCCTTGGCCCCACCATGCCAAGCCAAACCGCACCTTGCCTTGGCCCTAGCCATGCTAGCCGCACCATGTGCCAACGGCTGTAGTTGCAGGAAATCCCACAATACACCCCCTATAATATTTTCTAGATATCAATCTTATTAATCACCCAAATCTCAAATATAAGTACTACAAAACATAAATTGACACAAGTATTTTTTACATGGTTCGATCAATGTGATATACATCCATGGTTCTTCACTATGATTGTTGAGATTACATTAGTATTACATTTACAATCTCCATTAATGGATATTTTGTAGAGCTCTAGATCTAACTATTTGGGGAAGAAGACGATAAAGAAAATAAATCCCTCTCTAAAAATATCTCTCTCTTACTAAAAATGTCTCCTCCTCTTCTCTCTCCTGGTCTCCTCTTTATATAGGTGTTTACATAGTGGATGACAGCTCACATGTAGTGGGGTAGAACTAATATTCCTCTATAATTTCGCAAGCTCTCTTATAATTTCGCAAGATTTACTACATTCTCTCAAGCTAAGAAAATAATTAAATCTCGCACACTAATAAAATATGTTGTGCGATATTTGGATCCTACATCTTGCCTCTTTTTCCCTGAATATTGCTTGAAGAGCGATATTTAAGGAAAAATCCTCTTTGTTGTAGTTGTTGGAGGAATGAGCGAAAGAATACTGGACTTGAAAAGTACGTACTTGCCTCTATTCTTTTGTGAAGTTCTGGAGCTTTGTGAAGTAAATAAGAAGTATCATCTCTTGAAGTATAAGAAGTACTCAATCTTCGAAATATAAAAAGAATCTGTCCTTGAATGAGAGTAAGAAATATTGCCTCTATTCATGCGAAATTCCATTTTTGTTGAGGATTCTTGTTATTCATTAGTGAACGTCCACTTTGGAAATGATTCTTGCCGAGAAGATAAAGAATATAAAATGTTTTTTCTTGGTAATCCATAGTTGCCTTTGTTCTTTATCTACGAGGGTAGAATCGTTGAGAAAATGCTGAATGAGCGAGTTATTTATTCATTCTTATCTTGCCTCTGTCTCTTGTTTTGTGCTCATGCGATAGTATAATCTCTTCGAGTTGCTTTTAATTTTGCGAAATAATTGTGCGAAATAACCACATTTTGCAAAATAATCACATTCTGAGAAATTCTGACTCATTCCGGCGAAATTATGAATACTTCTGCGAAATTATGAATACCTCTGCGAAATTTTGAATAATACCCTGAGAGATTCTGAATAATACTCCTGAGAGATTCTAAATAATACTGCTGAGAGATTCTGAATAACACTCCTGAGAGATTCTAAATAGTACTGCTGAGAGATTCTGAATAATACTTCTGCGAAATTATGAATACCTCTGCGAAATTTTGAATAATACCCTGAGAGATTCTGAATAATACTCCTGAGAGATTCTAAATAATACTGCTGAGAGATTCTGAATAACACTCCTGAGAGATTCTAAATGGTACTGCTGAGAGATTCTGAATAATACTTCTGAGAGATTCTGAATAATACTGCTGAGATATTCTGAATAATACTTCTTTGTTATTTTCGCTGTCTCAGACTCATTTCCATGTATATATTCGTAAACTTATTTGTTTACATATAATCATTTTCGCAAGCTTATTTGATTACTCATTTTCTTATGTGGTCTTATTTTGCCTTCCTAGTTAAAGGTATTACTGTGCCACCTCTTGTCATTGCGACAAAATCGCAGGACGTCGTTACACTTTCATGTAACGAACCCTTGATCTTGTCTTATCATTTCTATAGTATTGTTGCCTCTGCAGGATATTTTTGTTGCGACAATATGATAGGCCTAAAAATTCTTGCGAACATAAAGCCCCATGACATTGCCGTCTTGCAATGAAATCGCAGGACATCCTTACATTTTCATGTATTGACCCATTGATCTCATCTTATCTTTGTCTTTTGTATTATTGCCTCTTCAGGATTGTCGCACAAATATGACAAGCCTAAATTTTCTTGCGAAAATAAAGCCTCATGACATTTGCGTCTTAAGACACTTATCAGCTCCCTAATGGAGGGTGCCGCCCTTATCATCCCCCTGGTTGCCCCTTCAAGGAGGCGTACTTCTGCCATACAAGGCTATCTCCCCCCATCCGGTCATAACAACAACCAGTAGTTTTCGCAGCCCCTTATCCCTTTTGCCTATAGGGCTTATGGTTACGAGACTGCACCCTAAGTGGAGTTTTCTTCGGGCCGAGTGCAGCATATGCCGAGACTTGCCAAGAATGGCCGAGACACTTCAAATGCCCCATGCACTCTTGGCTCAACCGTGTACCTCGGCGCCTTGGTAAAATCCTGACTCCTTAGAAGAGACCCTCGGTCGTCCAACCTAAGTCATAAGCTTAGATTGAAAATCCAAGGTACCTCTCCTGGATGGGCTTTATTGACCCCAATTCTCCATGACTCAGGTTCCAGGGGCGGTGTAACCTTTTCCCTGAGCCATGTTAACATGTACCCCCTTTTATGACGTACTTTAGGTCTTACATTTGCCTCTTGCGAAATTTTTATTTCGCGAACTAGGGTGTACGCCATAGCAGGTTCGCCCCTTTCTGATATGTCATTGATTTTTAATTATCTCTTGTCATTATCTGTGCGAGATTTTCGCATATTCTTTTTTCTTTCTTTCGTTCTTTCATTTTTGTCATTTCTTTCATTTCTTGCGAGATATATGTGCGAAATAATCATCAACTCTCTTTTTTGCGAAATAATCAGAGATCATGCGAAGTAATCAAAGACCAACTTTGCGAGAGGCAATTCTGTATAAATTTTGCATAACCAAAAAAAACGTGCGAGAAGCAAGAATTGATCTCGCGACCTGTTGCTTGTATTCATGCCTCCTGACCAACTGTGCTAGTTCTTCGTGTACGATATTGATGCACACTTACTGCGACTTGACTTATTCTGTGCGAAATATTGCGAGATGCATCATTTGACCTCCTCTGGTAGTCCAGAAAAAATATGCGAAAAATTCGAATGATAGGAGATTCGAACTTGCGATGTCAAACATGTTCTCTTCGCCTCTGACCAATTGTTACAGCTTCTGTTTGTGAAAGAAAACCATATATCCACAATTTATTCTAATCTTCTTCCTGGCAGTCGTATACGAGCTGTGAAATAATATGAGGGAGGTGATGAGAATCGATCTCTAAACTTCAAACTTGTTCTCTTCACTATACATCATCTGTGCGAGTTCATGTTTGTGTCTTTGTTTGGCTTTGTTTTTGCATGAATCCTCTTCGCAGAAACACTTCTAACCAAAGATGATTTTTTTTTTGTCTTCGCAACACTGCAGTTTTAGTTTCGTGTGGTGTTTCTCTTCAGAAGTCTTCGTGAGAAGCTTTATCCTTGCTCTCCCTTAATGTTATGTTTTACTTATTTATGTTGTGAACCTGCGAAGCTAATAAATAGAAGAAAAACACCATGAGCTGCGGCCTTGTTCCCCTTCTCCTTACTGCTGACCTAATGAGATACGCAAATTTCATGAGCTGCGGCTTCCTTCGCGGAGAGGACCTTTATCTTCGCGTATGCTGCGAAATTTTATTACTGGAGCTCTTGACTTTTTCGCCCTTAGGGATACCCAGTTCTCTGCTTGTCAACTTGTTCTCTTGTTTTGCTATACGCCTTTGATTCTTGCACGTTTTTGACATCTTTCGCATGTAATCCTTGGCATGAATAATTCTTCTCATCGTGCCTTTGTTCTTTGGTCATCTGCCTTTTGGTACTGAACTCCATGTATTTTTACCTTCTTTGCTTTTGTTCGTCAATCATGATTAATTGTCTCTTGTTCATATATGTTCAATCTTTGTATGTTGATCTGGTTCATGACTTTTTGGTTGCTGGGGCTCCTCTGCTCATTCTTCTTTGATTACTGGAATGGTTTTTTATGCTCCTTTGTTAGCAACTTAGATCTGCTGCTCTGACCTAAATTACGTACCTGCAACTCATTAGTCAAGTTAGTGATGGGCTATTTTTCCCATATATTGCTTTTTTTATTGTTGGATATCATCGTCCTTCTATCATCACGCTGGATTGTTGTGTTTTGGACTGTGTTCGAATATCTCTTTTCTTGCTGCTGGTAATGCTAGTTGCCTCTAAATCATACTCCTCTACACGTTAAGAGCTTGCATATCATTATGTGGGCTTTATCGGTTGATTTTGTTGCTATTGTCATTCCTCGATTCTCTCTGGGCAGCTTTGAACTCTTCCTTGGACTGATAGCTCTTGAACTGATCCTTCTCCGTTAACTACTGAGTTAACTTTGCTTCAAGGTAGTGACAAAGTAATATGTTCGTCGTTTCTTTCTGCCATGCGTCTTTCTTCCTTTCTTTCACCCGTGCGTATTTGTTTATTTCTCTCGCCTGTGCGGCTTTCTCCTCCTATTTCTTACACCTGCAAAATTTATTTCCATGCTAACTTCTTTACATGTCCTTGATGACCCTTTGCGCTTCCTGCTATTACATTCGCCTGCAACAAATCAAATCCATATTACTGATGAAGTTCTCCACTAAATTTTGTCAATGATACTTTTCTGGTCTTTCCTCTTGGGCGATGCTATCGCAAGGTCATTGTATTTCCCTTGTTGCTTCACTAGCGATGCGGTTGTGTTGGTACCAATGATTATATGACCTCCTTTTGTTTGTCCTGCTCGAGTTGATTGGTCTTTGATGATGAACTGAGGATGAATGTTCTATGCAAGTAGCTCTAATGGTTTGGAGTTGATTTTATTCGCTGAAGTGGTTGCTGCTCCAAGTTGGATAGGTGACGAAGTACAGTTGCTTTGATCTTCACAGGAGTTTGATGACGTAATAAGTTTGCGAAGAAAGTTCATTCGTAAGATTTCTTTGCTCGACGAAGTATCCCTGCCTTCTGTCATAGAATTTTGAAACAGTATTCGGCGAATTGAACTCCCATAATAATTGTTTTTGAATTTTCTAGCGAAGTCATAGTATCTCCGATAACATAATATCTTCAGTATTGGTTTGCGAAGTGACCAAGCAACAAGTTATGATGCTTTTTAAGAGAACTAATCATTCTCAGCATTCGTCATCGGCTCCGGCTCGTTTAAAGTTTTCATCGCTACAAGCAACAAGTCAAAGGGGTGACAATAAGTATAAACTAACTTCGCTGAATCAGAGGAGAGGAAAATTTTCATCGGTTTTATTTTGTGCTCATGGAAAAAAACCCCCAAATCATATCAAAATTTTGATGCATAGAATTTTCGAAATCAATTAGATGGGTTTGTAGAGCAAGTTATGTTAGTTGTGAATCTGAAATCAAAACTACTTTTGGATAAAGATTTTGTTTGAAAACTAGATTTTTGTAGAAAACATAAATTGGTTTTATAATGGGAATTTTCTAAAATTTTTATTTTAAAACTCCCAGATCTGGGTAATTGGACATAAAATCACAAATATGAGGAAGAGATTTGTCCTTTTAAACGAGTTGTTGATGAAGATTCATCTAATTTTACTCCCATAAGAGCTTTCTTCACTTCTGTTCTTCATCACCTCTTTTCTCTGTTTCAATTTCACGAAACTTTCCACCTGATTTGTTGAAATCTAACATCCACAGTAGCTACCATCTCTCACTTTTCTTAAATTAACAAATAGGTAGGCTGAATCCTTTACTCTTGTCCCTGTTTCTAGCGCCAAAAATGTAGTTGTAGGAAATCCCACAATACACCCCCTATAATATTTTCTAGATCTCAATCTTATTAATCACCCAAATCTCAAATATAAGTACTACAAAACATAAATTGACACAAGGATTTTTTACATGGTTCGATCAATGTGATCTACATCCATGGTTCTTCACTATGATTGTTGAGATTACATTAGTATTACATTTACAATCTCCATTAATGGATATTTTGTAGAGCTCTAGATCTAACTATTTGGGGAAGAAGACGATAAAGAAAATAAATCCCTCTCTAAAAATATCTCTCTCTAAAATAATATCTCTCTCTTACTAAAAATGTCTCCTCCTCTTCTCTCTCCTGCTCTCCTCTTTATATAGGTGTTTACATAGTGGATGACAGCACACATGTAGTGGGGTACAACTAATATTCCTCTATAGTTTCGCAAGCTCTCTTATAATTTCGCAAGCTCTCTTATAATTTCGCAAGTTTTACTACATTCTCTCAAGCTAAGAAAATAATTAAATCTCGCACACTAATAAAATATGTTGTGCGATATTTGGATCCTACAACGGCATGCCAAACCCTTGGCCCCACCATGCCAAGCCAAACCGCACCTTGCCTTGGCCCTAGCCGTGCTAGCCGCGCCATGTGCCAACGGCATGCCAAACCCTTGGCCCCACCATGCCAAGCCTAACCGCACCTTGCCTTGGCCCTAGCCATACTAGACGCACCATGTGCCAACGGCATGCTAAGCCCTTGGCCCCACCATGCCAAACGCACCTAGCCGCACCACCATGCTGGCCTTCCCAACGCGGCTACAAAAAAAACGAAGGCATGCGACGATCAACGGTCCCCCTTCAATCCCAGGAGCAAATCCTAGCCATCCAAGGTTACCAGACGACGCATGGTAACCTTTGGCCCGAAAACCTAAGTTTGGCCACGCCAAACCATGCCATGCCAACGACATGCCAACCTAGCCGCGCCACCATGCTGGCCTTCCCTACGCGGCTACCAAAAATGAAGGCGTGCGACGATCAACGGTCCCCCTTCTATCCCAAGAGCAAACCCTGGCCATCCAAGGTTACCAGACGACGCATGGTAACCTTTGGCCCGAAAACCTAAGTTTTGCCACGCCAAACCATGCCATGCTAACGGCATGCCAACCTAGCCGCGCCACCATGCTGGCCTTCCATACGCGACTACCAAAAATGAAGGCGTGCGACGATCAACGGTCGCCCTTCAATCCCATGAGCAAATCCTAGCCATCCAAGGTTACCAGACGACGCATGGTAATCTTTGGCCCATAAACCTAAGTTTGTCCACGCCAAACCATGCCATGCCAACGGCATTCCAACCTAGCCGCGCCACCATTCTGGCCTTCCCTACGCGACTACCAAAAACGAAGGCGTGCGAAGATCAACGGTCCCCCTTCAATCCCAAGAGAAAATCCTAGCCATCCAAGGTTACCAGACGACGCATGGTAACCTTTGGCCCGAAAACCTAAGTTTGGCCACGCCAAACCATGCCATGCAAACGGCATGCCAACCTAACCGCGTCACCATGCTGGCCTTCCCTACGCGGCTACCAAAACGAAAGCGTGCAACGATCAACGGCTATCTTTCCTCTTGAGATGCAAAATCTCGACCGTCGAATGTCACCAAGCTAGCAAGTCTCCCCAGTGCGACTTGCCAGGCAACAACAACATGCTACATGTTTTCCACAAAAACATTCGAGACATCAACACATATCACAAACTAGGGGATCCTCTTTGGGTATTGGTTTGGCGGTTTACAGCGTGCGGCGTATACTACGCCCATCATAAGGAAGTGTCATAAGGATGAGGCGGTTAGTAAATACAGGGAGTTAATGGTGAAACGTTATTTTTATGGAACATCAATTCCATGCGTTAACGGTTTTATGGAACATCAATTCCATGCGTTAACGATTTTATGGAACATCAATTCCAAGCGTTAACGTTACCACCTTCTCCCATTTATTCACCCATTTTTCCATTCCTTAATGAGACCAGAGTACGTTTCACTTCGACTTGTATAAATTGGTCTTACCTATTTCCACCGAACAACAGGTTCAGTCAGGAGCATACACCACTCAGAAAACGTTTGCTAGATTTTCATATGTTAGCTTCCTACTTTTTGATACAAGTCGTAACACAACTACTCTTCCAAAATCAACTATTCTGGTCTCATCACTTTCCTTGCTTCCCTCCCCAAAACCAACCCATTCTCCTCCACTTTGTGACCGAAGCAAGTCTGGAACGGCCATTTCTTGGTTTAGGCCGTACTTGTACAGATTGATCTCTCGAATCTAAAGTACTCCCTTGAAGTACATTGTTTAGGGTTTAAATTCATTTCTCAACCACACAGCCGAAATTACCGAAATCATCAAAAACCATTTTCACCCACAAACAATTGGCGACCACAGTGGGAGGTTGATCTTTCGGTTACAATGTCAATTTTTAACCATCGATCTCATGCTTCGACCCAGACATCAAGATGGTAGAAGTAGGCGATCCGCTCATGGATCGACGACTTTGTTACCAGTCAACCCGATTATAGTCATGACACGACAAGGGATGACTGGGGACTTCCTAGAGGGTAGAAGCAAACGATCCACCCGAGAATCAACGAATCGGTTATCAGATAACTCAGTAACGACTGGCGACTTTCCACAATCACGGCGGTGCTTCCCATAATACTCGGTTTTACACCCTGAAGGTTTCCTTTTCATCAGGAGACCTAAAAAACCAAGTAAGTCCTACCTAGACAAGATACGTGGTTTGCTTTTTTCGAGTTTTCACGGGAATGATAAAAACAATTGCCATGTTATGTTTCATCCCATGTCATCTACCAAACGCACAGTTCCATGGTTTTCATGGGATGCCTGCAACACTTTCAATCATAACCAAAAACAGCCTCATCCTAAACCGGTTCATCCCGAATAATAATCCAAAACCCTCATAGCTAACACTTGTCTATCAACCCAAAAAATCCAGAAAATCAAAACCATGAACTAGGCGTTTCATTTGCCTTTCATAAAAAAAAAAAAAAAAAAAAAAAAAAAGTTCAGAAAACATAAATGCATTCAAGGAAAGTTTTTCAACAATGGCTTACTCTTCTTAGCAAGAGCCTCCTTCGTGCTTTGAAGAGCCGCCCTTTTCAACTTCAACTTCCTGGACAATTTTTCAATTTCCGCTTCATGCTTCTTCACCATATCCGCAGAAGGACCTTCGAATGTTTCGACCAGAAACTTCTCGACCTCAGAGAAACCTTCAACGAACCAAAGAACGTTGAATTCAAAGTTTACACACATGTCACGATGGAACCTCCAGCTCGAGATTACATCCTCAGAAACAGTATGACCAGTCACGTTGCACATGTCGTCAATCGAAGACAAAGCTTCCTCCACCCGCTTCCCAGACACGCTTACCAGACGCGTATGCCAGACGCGCATGCCAGACGCTCTTACCAGACGCGCATGCCAGACGCGCTTACCAGACGCGCATGCCAGACGCGCTTACCAGACGCGCATGCCAGGCACACATGCCACACGTGCATGCTAGCCACAATACCACACCCTGCGCTAACGGCTTGCATCCTTTCAGCGCTAACATCTTGCGCCCTTCCAGTACCATCTTCTCCGCTCCACAACCAGCCAAAGCAGCGCCATCCTCACCCTTCGAAACATCGCCATGGCTCCAGCACTCCGTGATAAAAACCGTGCCATCTCTGCGCGATACACTTACGATCACCAGAACCAGATCCGCTTCCGCCACCCCAACGTTTCTTCAAGCATGATAGCTCCAACCGTCACCAGAGACGCTACTCCACCATCAGGGCAACATACTAGAAGAGCCGGAAGAAGCCGACCTCCTTTTACCACTGTTGATTTAATGAAAAGACAAAAGGCACTTCAGCAGGACGCGCGTTTATAGATGAAGCGGCTCGCGTTGCTCTTGAACGCCTAGTAGAAGGGAATCAGCAATCCAATTTCATCACACGTAAAGATCGGGAACGACTTCTCCAAAATCGAGGCAAAGTTATGTGAGATTCTATATTTCTCCAAGGCGTAGCGTCAAGAAATATTTGCATCTCTCAACCGCACTGCATCAGGAAAGCAGCTGTTTCCAGCCAGGGAAGTCGTTCCCAAACCTCAACTTCTTCTGGAAAGCACGATCGATAGATGGAACTGGGGACTCCTAACCAATGTATTGTAACCGTCAAGGCTTTGAGAGTTTCAAGGCGCCGTTTTGACGTTCTCTCCGGAAGTGGCTCCACTTCAACGTTCTCCAGCAGCGGCTCCGCTTCAACGTTCGCTTCAGCAACCGCTCTGCTTCAACGTTTGCTCCAACAGCCACTCCGCTTTGGCGTTATCTCCATAAGCTGCAGCATTTGGCTCCTTAAGTTTCAACGTCCTCTCCAAGATCCGAAGCCGCTTCAACACCACTCCTTCCTGCAAAGGGTCGTGCCACCACACTCCCCACGTCAAGGATCATGATTGCAGCCAGCCAATCTTCGTAGTCATGGCCACCTTTTGATCCATCCCGCCAAAACTCGTGACCATGGACAGTTTGCTCGCTTACGCATCCAGCCAAACCTTTTACTTCTGTGGATGCCCATACGATTCTAGCCAACCTACTTTGTTCCCACGACAATGTAGTCTCTTCTGATTATATCTGCTATCAAGAACTTTTGCCGCTCATTTTTGATACCAGCCAGAGCTTCACCGCAGCAACAATCACTACGAAGGTAACCCGTACTCCTCCATATTTTAGTTTCACGTAGAAGAAGTAACAAAATCACCAGTACGAATGCACGATGGTGATATCTTTATTATGGTCAACTCACTGACCATACAAGATGGAAATATGTAAACCATACTTGGGGACTGGGGATCTACGCGAAATCCTTTCACTGTCAGAGCTCAGAAGACACGATCAACCATCAGGTCACGACCAGAAAAGCTGAAAACGTACAAGAAGTGCATTATTCAATTACTCAGGAGCTCTAAAGGGAATGGACGATCGAACAACATATTCTAATGGAAGATTGAAGTCTTTCAAATAAGAAGTTTTATTCAGAGATATGAAACCGCAAGCGGGATGCTAATTGGCGAAACCCTAACTTTGCCATGAATACCAAGAAGATAACAATAAGTCTGCAAAAGCACCAAGACGTCTATACAACAAAGAAAAAACAGCAAAAAGGGGAAACTGGTCATAGAAAGCGGATGCGTGAGTTGCCAACGCCTCTGTCAGAGCTTCTTCGAGCACTTTCCCCAGCAATCTCTCGGGCAGCAAAGTTTCCATCCGAAAGCATAACACTCTCGGAATTCGGATAAGGAAAGGATTTCCTATTTTGGCTAAGTAAGGAGGAAAGGCAATTGGTCCCGCGAAGACAAGCCACCACCGTGTAAACAGTCCGCACCTTTTCTTCGCCAACGCCATGCTTGGGTAACGCTTTGTCAAGCATCCCACGCCCATTCCAAGCCAAATCAGTGCTAATGGGTCCCTTTCATGCCAAGTTTATGCTAGCAGCTCCGCCTCGCGTTCCAAAAGCCTAGCCCTGAAGACGCATAACCATACCGGGATTTACGCAAAGCTGCAAGGCGCAAGGATCGCGGATTTTATTTATCTCTCGGAAAAAGGAGGTACGATCGTTGCTAGGAGATTCCATCACAATACCAAACCAGGAGGAAGAACGAGTTTTACCCTACCTTCACCAACGAACAACTGGAAAGAGGAAGATGATACAATTTCACCAGCAATATATGTATTGCACAAACCCTAAAAAGGGGAAAGGATAAGTAACGCTCTCTTATGGGTGTAACGCTTCCAGATTTTTGAATAAGGAAAGAATTCACTGTTAAAGCCGCGCATGAAGAAAGGCAATCGGTCCCACAAGAGTAAGCCTTGCCACTCCCAAGACATCCGCGCTTTCCTTGCCAGTGCCAGTCTTGCCAGCGCTCCACGTTCAGTTTTTGCAACAATCCGCGCCTTTCATGCTAATGCGCCAACACCAACAACTCGCCGAGCCAGCGTCATGATGTTCCCTAACCCAGCCAAGATGATGCATGGCTAGACTAAGCCGACGATCTTCATCTCACCGCTTCACGGTCTACACCACAAATAGAATCTATTTAAGGCTTCTAGACACGGGGATCATGAACTCTCCTTACCTCTCGAAAAAGTCGTCACCTTCCCACGAAACTGAAGCAAGTTGTTTTCTTCTCGAAGCCAACTCTCACGCCATGCCAGGCCAACGGATCAGCGCCCGCGCCAAATTTACGCTAGCGGCTCCCATTCCAAAGACGATCCAGTGCTAACGGCTCCTTTCCAAGCCGCACGATACCTGCGTCTCCCATTCCAAGCCGATCCAGTGCTAACGGATCCAAGTCCAAGCCGACCAGTGCTAGCAGCTTCCCTTCATACCAAATCTACACTAGTGGCTCCGTTCCAGCCTAACCTGCAAGTACCACGAGCAGAATTTATGCAAAGCCGCCAAATACGAGGATCACAGATTCTCCTTACTTCCTGAAAAAGGTTAGACGGATCTTCCTGACCATCTTGGATGATTTACGTTTCGATTTTGTCCTTTTCTATCACCATCTTATGCTTACCTCGCAACAACGCCCATGTTCCGAGCTAAGCAGGGTACTTAATGTTGATGGTGGTTTTCAACTTAGGGGTAAAATCGTAAAACCCTAGTCAGACAGTGACGTCACAGGACTTAAACTCATTTATTAAACCCTTTAATATGTCTGCGAGAAAACACCAGGGTACCTTTTTCTTAAATGCTAATTAGGGTTTTGACAAGCCAAAACCCTAATTCTCACCCCGCACGTGCCAATGGATCATCATGCCAGCCACATCCTACCGCGCCAAGGCATGCCAACCATGATAGACGTACCCCTGTGCCAATGGCTCATCATGCCAGCCACACCTACCGTGCCAAGGCATGCCAACCATGCTAGCCGCACCCCTGTGCCAATGGAAACCATTCCAGCCATACCTACCAAACACTTGGCACCACATGCCAAGCCAAACCGCACCTTGCCTTGGCCCTAGCCATGCTAGCCGCACCATGCGCCCATGGCATGCCAAGCCCTTGGCCCCGCCATGCCAAGCCAAACCATTCACGCCAAACCCTTGGCCCCACATGCCAAGCCAAACCGCACCTTGCCTTGTCCCCAGCCATACTAGCCGCGCCATGTGCCAACGGCATGCCAAACCCTTGGCCCCACCATGCCAAGCCAAACCGCACCTTGCCTTGGCCCTAGCCATGCTAGCCGCACCATGCGCCCATGGCATGCCAAGCCCTTGGCCCCGCCATGCCAAGCCAAACCATTCACGTCAAACCCTTGGCCCCACATGCCAAGCCAAACCGCACCTTACCTTGGCCCTAGCCATGCTAGCCGCGCCATGTGCCAACTGCATGCCAAACCCTTGGCCCCACCATGCCAAGCCAAACCGCACCTTTCCTTGGCCCTAGCCATGCTAGCCGCACCATGTGCATACGACATGCCAAACCCTTGGCGCAACCATGCCAAGCTAAACCGCACCTTGCCTTGGCCCTAGCCGTGCTAGCCGCTCCATGTGCCAATGGCATGCCAAACCCTTGGCCCCACCATGCCAAGCCAAACCGCACCTTGCCTTGGACCTAGCCATAATAGCCGCACCATGTGCCAACGGCATGCTAAGCCCTTGGCCCCACCTTGCCAAACGCACCTAGCCGCGCCACCATGTTGGCCTTCCCTAAGCGGCTACCAAAAAACGAAGACGTGCGACGATCAACGGCCCCCCTTCAATCCCAGGAGAAAATCCTAGCCATCCAAGGTTACCAGACGACGCATGGTAACCTTTGGCCCGAAAACATAAGTTTGGCCACGCCAAACCATGCCATGCCAACCTAGCCGCGCTACCATGTTGGCCTTCCCTACGTGGCTACCAAAAATGAAGGCGTACGACGATCAACGGTCCCCCTTCAATCCCAGGAGCAAATTCTAGCCATCCAAGGTTACCAAACGACGCATGGTAACCTTTGGCCCGAAAACCTAAGTTTGGCCACGCCAAACCATGCCATGCCAACCTAGCCATGCCACCATGCTGGCCTTCCTTATGCGGCTACCAAAAATGAAGGCGTGCGACGATGAACGGTCCCTCTTCAATCCTAGGAGCAAATCCTAGCCATCCAAGGTTACCGGACGACGCATGGTAACCTTTGGCCCGAAAACCTAAGTTTGGCCACGCCAAACCATGCCATGCCAACGACATGCCAACCTAGCCGCGCCACCATGCTGGCCTTCCCTACGCGGCTACCAAAAACAAAGGTGTGCGACGATCAATGGTCCCCTTTCAATCCCATGAGCAAATCCTAGCCATCCAAGGTTACCAGACGACGCATGGTAACCTTTGGCCCGTAAACCTAACTTTGGCCACGCCAAACCATGCCATGCCAACGGCATGCCAACCTAGCCGCGCCACCATGCTGGCCTTCCGTACGCGGCTACCAAAAACGAAGGCGTGCGACGATCAACGGTCCCCCTTCAATCCCAGGAGAAAATCCTAGCCATCCAAGGTTACCAGACGACGCATGGTAACCTTTGTCCCGAAAACCTAAGTTTGGCCACGCCAAACCATGCCATGCCAACGGCATGCCAACCTAACCGCGTCACCATGCTGGCCTTCCCTACACGGCTACCAAAACGAAAGCGTGCAACGATCAACGGCTATCAACGTCACCCTGCTCCTCTTGAGATGTAAAATCTCAACCGTCGAAGGTCACCAAGCTAGCAAGTCTCCCCAGTGCGACTTGCCAGGAAACAACAACATGCTACATGTTTTCCACAAAAACATTCGAGACATCAACACATATCACAAACTGGGGGATCCTCTTTGGGTATTGGGTTGGCGGTTTACAGCGTGCGGCGTACACTACGCCCGTCATAATGAAGTGTCATAAGGATGAAGCGATTAGTAAATACAGGGAGTTAATGGTGAAACGTTCTTTTTATGGAACATCAATTCCATGCGTTAACGGTTTTATGGAATATCAATTCCATGCGTTAGCGTTACCACCTTATCCCATTTATTCACCCTTTTTTCCATTCCTTAATGAGACCAGAGGACGTTTTACTTCGACTTGTATAAATAGGTCTTACCAATTTCCACCGAACAACAGGTTCAGTCAGGAGCATACACTACTCAGAAAACATTTGCTAGCTTTTCAGACGTTAGCTTCCTACTTTCTGATACAATTCGTAACACAACTACTCTTCCAGAATCAATTATTCTGGTCTCATCACTTTCCTTGCTTCCTTCCCCAAAAGCAACCCATTCTCCTCCACTTTGTGACCGAAGCAAGTCTGGAACGGCCATTTCTTGGTTTAGGCCGGACTTGTACAGATTGATCTCTCGAATCTAAAGTACTCCCTTGCAGTACATTGTTTAGGGTTTAAATTCGTTTCTCAACCACACACCCGAAATAACCGAAATCAGCAGAAACCATTTTCACCCACAAACACTTATATACGTGTTGATGTCTCGAATATTTTTGTGGAAAACATGTAGCATGTTGTTGTTGCACTGGGGAGACTTGCTAGCTTGGTGACCTTCGACGGTCGAGATTTTGCATCTCAAGAGGAAAGATAGTCGTTGATCGTTGCACGCTTTCGTTTTGGTAGTCGCGTGAGAAGGCCAGCATGGTGGCGCGGCTAGGTTGGCATGCTGTTGGCATGGCATGGTTTGGCGTGGCCAAACTTAGGTTTTCGGGCCAAAAGTTACCATGCGTCGTCTGGTAACCTTGGATGGCTAGGATTTGCTCCTGGGATTGAAGGGGGACCGTGGATCATCGCACGCCTTCATTTTTGGTAGCCGCGTAGGGAAGGCCAGCATGGTGGAGCTTCTAGGTTGGCATTCCGTTGGCATGGCATGGTTTGGCGTGGCCAAATTTAGGTTTTCGATCCAAAGGTTACCATGCGTCGTCTGGTAACCTTGGATGGCTAGGATTTGCTCCTGGGATTGAAGGGGGACCGTGGATCATCGCATGGCTTCGTTTTTTGTAGCCGCGCAGGGAAGGCCAGCATGGTGGCGCGGCTAGGTTGGCATGCCGTTGGCATGGCATGGTTTGGCGTGCCCAAACTTAGGTTTTCGGGCCAAAGGTTACCATGCGTCATCTGGTAACCTTGGATGGCTAGGATTTGCTCCTAGGATTGAAGGGGGACCGTTGATCGTCGCACGCCTTTGTTTTTTGTAGCCACGTAGGGAAGGCCAGCATGGTGGCGCGGCTAGGAGTGTTTGGCATATGGGGCCAAGGGCTTAGCATGTCGTTGGCACATGGCGTGGCTAGCACGGCTAGGGCCAAGGCAAGGTGCGGTTTGGCTTGGCATATGGGGCCAAGGGTTTGGCGTGAATGGTTTGGCTTGGCATGGCGAGGCCGGGGCTTGGCATGCCATAGGCGCATGGTGCGGCTAGCATGGCTAGGGCCAAGGAAAGGTGCGGTTTGGCTTGGCATGTGGGGCCAAGGGTTTGGCGTGAATGGTTTGGCTTGGCATGGCGGGGCCAAGGGCTTGGCATGCCATGGGCACATAGTGCGGCTAGCATGGCTAGGGCCAAGGCAAGGTGCGGTTTGGCTTTGCATGTGGGGCCAAGGGTTTGGCGTGAATAGTTTAGCTTGGCATGGCGGGGCCAAGGGCTTGGCATGCCATGGGCGCATGGTGCGGCTGGCATGGCTAGGGCCAAGGCAAGGTGGGGTTTGGCTTGGCATGGTGGGGCTAAGGGTTTGGCATGTCGTTGGCACATGGCGCGGCTAGCATGGCTAGGGCCAAGGCAAGGTGCGGTTTGTCTTGGCATGTGGGGCCGAGGGTTTGGTAGGTGCGGCTAGCATGCCTATGGCCAAGGCAAGGTGCGGTTTGGCTTGGCATGGTGGGGCCAAGGATTTGGCATGCCGTTGGCGCATGGCGCGGCTAGCATGGCTAAGGCCAAGGCAAGGCGCGATTTGGCTTGGCATGTGCGGCCAAGGGTTTGGTAGGTGCGGCTGGCATGGTTAGCATGCCTTGGCACGGTAGGTGTGGCTGGAACGGTTTGCCATTGGCACAAGGGTGCGACTAGCATGGTTGGCACGCCTTGGCGCGGTGGGTGTAGCTGGCATGGTTTTTCATTGGCATAAGGGTGCGGCTAGCATGGTTGGCATGCCTTGGCGCGGTGGGTGCGGCTGGCATGGTTCACCATTGGCACAAGGGTGCGGCTAGCATGGTTGGCATGCCTTGGCGCGGTAGGATGTGGCTAGCATGATGAGCCATTGGCACGTGTAGTGTGAGAATTAGGGTTTTAGCTTGTCGAAACCCTAATTAGCATTAAAAAAAAGGTACCCTAGTAATTTTCTTGCAGACA
This sequence comes from Papaver armeniacum, assembly GCA_023531295.1. NCBI lineage: Eukaryota > Viridiplantae > Streptophyta > Magnoliopsida > Ranunculales > Papaveraceae > Papaver > Papaver armeniacum. The sequence goes on along the minus strand of JAJJWW010006238.1, from coordinate 178,964 downwards.
AATTAAGTGTTCAATAAATGTGATTGGTTTGGACATTATTACTCAAGTTCTGTGACGTCACTGTCTGACTAGGGTTTTACAACTTTACCCCTAAGTTAAAAGCCACCATCAATATTAAGTCCCCTGCTTAGCTCGGAACAGGTGCCTTGTTGCGAGGTAAGCATATGATGGTGACAGACGAGGACAAAATCGAAACGTAGGACATGTAAGATGGTCAGGAAAGTCCGACTAACCTTATTCGAGAGGTAAGGAGAGTTCATGATCCCGTGTTTGGCGGCCTTGCATAGCTTTTATTTGCTATGTAGACCGTGAAATGGTGAGGTGAGAGGCGTCGGCTTAATTCGGCTACTCATCATCTTGGCTGGGTTAGGGAATACCATGACGCTGGCTTAGCGAGTTGGTGTCAGCGCGACAATCATGGCATGGTCGACTTGGCATGATGGGGGCTGCGACGATGGAGTGGGCGACTTGGCATGGTGGGGCCATGGCAAGGTGTGGTTTGGCGAGGCGAGGCGTGCACGGATGGTTCGGCGTGGTGGGGCCAAGGAAAGGCACGGCTTGGCAGGGCGAGGCGTGCACGGACAGCTTGGTGATTTGTCTTCGCGGGCCCAGTTGCCTCTTTTCCTTACTTGGCTCAAATAGGAATTTTCTTTCTCTTCAAAACCCGAGAGTGTTATGCCCACAAGGGGCGTTACTCCTCCTTTCGGGTTACCTTTGCTTCCAAATCTCAAGCATGGCTCAAAAAAAGCAAAACACGAACGAGTATGTCTTAAACACGTTCTTCAACGTTCTTTCACTAAACCCTAACTATTTCGCATAGCCAGGCATGAGGCTTTCCCTTATATTGGCTGGTAGAAAGAGGTTTAATTAGGATCGGATGTCACGCCTTAATTCACGGCTAGTAGGAAAGCTTCCCCCCATTTTTTTTTGGGGGACTGCATCATCCTCTGAACATAAGAGATGATCTTGAATTCTCCATTCGTACAGTTCGTCCTGAAAATCGTGCTCGTTCTCTTCACAGGTATCATCTCGTGTTTTTCTCCCGGTTTCCATTTTATTTTCTTCTTTACGTATGTTGTTGGTATAGATAGGGTGAAAACTTGCTCATTTTGTCTGTTTGTTGTAGTGTATAATGGGATCTTCCAGAGGCAGACGTACCTCTAATTCTTCGGAGAAAAACCTTGGACTCCCCGAAAACCAGTTTTCTTCTCATGAGGAGGCATTAGGTAGAATCGAATCTTTGTTCCATGAAGCTGGTGGAATTATCCAGGACCTTCCTTCTATCTATCTTGGTGAAGTGCGGGCGCGTGTTAGGACTTTCTTGGGCTCGGTGAACATGGAGGAGGAATGGGAAGGTGATGAAGAGCCCTTATGCGTTGAGAGGCTTCAGTGCAGCAAAACCTCTTCTCAGTCCTGTGTTAGGGCGGATCGGACCGCTTCCAGGTTGAAACGACGGAAAACTGAGTCTGTGGAACCTTTAGAGGAAAGCCAACGTAACTTTTTCATTCAGGACGGCGTCATAATTCTCGATTTTGATGCGGATGAATCAGGAAATCCTCCTCGAAAGGTCACCGAGAAAACCTTTGAGGAAAACGCTGCGTTTGATGTGACCGAAGCGTCCTTCGGAGTTGACGCTGGAAATGTTGTCGGCGACATTAGGGGGGTCGTGGTGGCATATGCTGGACCAGTTGTTGAAACGGGTGCTGGGAAAGAGATGGGCACTGTTGCTGCTGAGGTTGCTTCAAGATGGGATGTTGAGGTTGCTACTGCTGATGTCGTCGAATGGAATCTTTGCTTCCCGAGAGATTGTTGGGGAAAGTGCTTGAAAATAGCCTTGACCGAGGCGACTCGTGTTCCATCTTTCGATGACTAGCTTCTCCCTTTTATCATTTCTGTTTGTTGGGTTGTCGTCCTGATGTTTTTGTAGACTCATCTTTACCTTCTTTGTATTCGTGGCGAAGTTAGGGTTTCGCCAATTAACGTTCCGCTTGTGTTTTTTGAATAATTGAGTAAGGTATTTCTGACATGGTTTTGGCTTTCTGGTTGTGATATGATGGTTAATAGTTTCTCAATGATTTTGGGTTAGTTTTATGTATTTCTCTGAGATTTGGAAAACCCATTCGGAAAGAAATGTATGTGTTTTTTTTTTTTTTGAATGAAAATGAAACTCCGGAGAAGAATACAAACGGTGTATTCGTCTCGAGGAAATACAAATATCAAGAGAAACTGTTTGAAGAAAATACTAAAGGGAGGGTGGCTGAGAAAGTACAGTATTTTAGGGATTGGAAAGCTTGAGCCATCGCGAGTGAACTATCACGCCTTCCGTCTTGTCTGTGTTGATGAGCTTGCAGTATCCTCCTAAAAGAACGTCTGCCACCAGATACGGTTCGTCTTCTTTTTCATTAGGCGAACCAACCCGAACAACTATTTTTACCGTCATCTTCCCAACTTGAAATGAGTTTACTTTGACCACTTTATCTCCGATTGAAAACGGGTTCAGGTGTTGTGCATCCGTTTGAATCTTGGTCTCGTTGGTCTCGATGGCAGTTTTTAAATTCTTTACAAAGAATTTGAATGGTCCAGCACCCCATTCACATCTCTTGACAGATAAGTCCGTGCGATATCGCGCTGAGTCCCCATGACGGAATAAGGGAAGAAATGACTGGTTGTAGAGAAGCTCGTTCGGCCAGACTTACTTGCGTTTGGAATCCACGAGTTAGCGCCAACAGGTCTTCTTCAGGCGTCTGGATTCCATCGGTAACTCGTCGATGTGGTAGCAAGTGGGACGGTTCGTTGGAGATCCTTTCGGGCGTTGACATTGGTAGAGGGGATGCATCTAATTTCGCGTTGTTGTCGAGTACCCACAAGTGCCCCAATATCATGTCATAATCCAGTTCTTTGACAATGTGGAATTTTCCACGCGTTATAGCGTCTCCCATCTTGACCTAGAGGTTGATGTAGCCGTGCGCGTTCAAGGCTTCCCCTTCCGGGTTCTCAATCACGGATGGGGATCGGGTAGCCTCTTGCCTCGTAAACCCCGCTGCTTTCAGAGTCTTGAAAGTAATAATGTTGAAGTCAGAGGACGCGTCGATGAGCGTATTGTCTAATTCGGTACCTCTTAAATAGGACGTGGTCAGCAGTCCCCAGTTGTCCTTTTTAATTCCGCTTGCTGGGAGAGCTTGGGCTCCTGACTTGACTTCCATGGAGGGAAAAATCCATTTGCTTGACACAACGCGATTGAGAGCCGCGAAAATATCTTGGCGCTGCACCTTGGAAAGGTAGAGAATTTCGCGTACGTGTTGCATCATGGACTGCACAGTCTCATGCACGGAGTCCCCAGAGACCCCACAACTCCTTACTGGAAGTGGGTCTCGATGTACTCCCTCGTTTCCTAGTTGGAGTTCCCCTGCTTTTATCTTTTATTTGAAGATATGTTTTAGTCTGTTGCAATCACTGGTTGGGTGGTGAACAAATCTGTGGTAGTGGCAATATTTGGGGTTTGCCATCTCGGCCTCAGTCGGTGGGCGTCTGGGAGATGGTAGTCTGATAACATCGTCTTGAATCCATGCTTCTAAGATATCGATCACCTCCTCAATGGGAAACGGGAAATCCAGGGTATTTCCTTCAGCTTCGTGATGACGCATTGGAGCTTTAACGGCGGCCTTCCGTGGCGGAGTCCCCCGTCGTGCTGGTGCTTCACATTTAGGTTGTTGGTCTGCAGCTGGGGCTTTCCTTTTCCCTCCCTCGTTTACTAAGCTTACAGAGGAGGGGCCAATGTTAAATTGTTTTCTGAGGAGACATCTATTTCCGCGAGTTTCACGCATGTCTTCGGTTTTGGTCGGTCTAGCCCTTTCCAATAACGCTGGTGTTATCGTTGCGGATCGTCTGGCAGCTTCATGGAGTTCGGAGAATGTCTGAAAACGCAGGTTCTCTAGCAAGGCGCGGTAGATGGGAGCCATACCGTTGATGCATGTATTCACCAGTTGTTGCTCGGTCACGTTTGGGTCATGACAGTCTAGTGCTTGAACCCTGAATCTCTTAACGAAATCATTCGGATGTTCGTTGTCCCGCTGGTACATTCTTCCTAGGTCCGAGAAGGTAACTTATTCAGACACGAAGAAGTACTTCTTGTAAAATGCGGTAACATGCTACCCCAGTTGGGAATGCTATTTGGCGTGATGCTGTTGTACCACGTGTACGCTCTTCTGGTAAGAGATTTCGAAAACTCCCTCAGACGGAGAATGTGATTGTATTCGTGCTCGCCCAGGGATTCGAGGAAGCGAGAGACATGTTCACATGAATTTCCAGTGCCATCATACAGGGTGAATTGAGGAGAGGAGTATCCTCTTGGGAGAGGAATTCTTTGTATTTCAGATGGGTAAGGAGGTTGATGCAGATGTATGTTTATTTCATCATTCTTGACTCGATTCCGAAGAAATTGCTCCAGATCCTCTCGTGTCACAAAATTGGATGACTGACTTTTTTCCAATGGGGGTCTGGCACGAGTCTCGTCGTCCGCGGAGACGCGTTCGCCGAGGCGCTAGCGTCGGGGGTGTTGGAGGCATTTCTAAATGGCTCTGGATGGCATGACTCACGCGGCAGCCGCTCTGTCAGGGCTTTGAGAAAGACGAGTACTTCTTTATGCGTCGAAACCATATCCGTCTGGGCTCTGGCGAGAACCTCCTGTCGTTCCATCAAATCAGCGATGGTGATATAGGGTCAGCTTCCTTTGGTTCCTCTGGTTTCTCGTCCCATTGGTGGGGTAGTTGGAGTCTTAGTGGAGGTTGTAGGCATCATGCTTGATGAAGCGTTAGGAACGGTAGTGGCAGCTCTGGCCCTGGTGACTGGCGGCGTTACACCTGAAGGAGCGCTTTCAGTACTGCCAGGATTAGCGAGTTGTGTAGGGACGTTAGAGGCGGTAGCGGCTCTGGCCCTGGTGATCGGCGGCGTTACGCCCGAAGGGGTGCTTTCGGTGCTACTGGGGTCAGTAGATGGCGTAGTGATGTTGTTAGAAGTAGCGTTAACACCAGGGACAGACTCTGCGTTGGTGTTCTCGGCAGTTGATCCGGATCTGAGTTCCACCATGTTGGAGTTGTAAGTGGAAGGTGATATCGGAATTTGGAAATCGATATTGCAACCGATAGATTAACCTCCCACTGTAGTCGCCAATTGTTAGTGGGTGAAAATGGTTTCTGCTGATTTCGGGTGTGTGGTTGAGAAGCGAATTTAAACCCTAAACAATGTACTGCAAGGGAGTACTTTAGATTCGAGAGATCAATCTGTACAAGTCCGGCCTAAACCAAGAAATGGACGTTCCAGACTTGCTTCGGTCACAAAGTGGAGGAGAATGGGTTGGTTTTGGGGAGGGAATCAAGGAAAGTGATGAGACCAGAATAGTTGATTATGGAAGAGTAATTATGTTACGACTTGTATCAGAAAGTGGGAAGCTAACGTTTGAAAATCTAGCAAACATTTTATGAGTGGTATATGCTCCTGACTGAACTTGTCGTTCGGTGAAAATAGGTAAGACATATTTATACAAGTCGAAGTGAAACGTACTCCGGTCTCATTAAGGAATGGAAAAATGGGTGAATAAATGGGAGGAGGTGGTAACGTTAACGCATGGAAATGATGTTCCATAAAACCGTTAACGCATGGAATTGATGTTCCATAAAAAGAACGTTTCACCATTAACTCCATGTATTTACTAACCGCCTCATCCTTATGACGGGTGTAGTGCACGCCGCGCGCTGTAAACCGCCAAACCAATACCCAAAGAGGATCCCCCAGTTTGTGATAAGTGTTGATGTCTCGAATGTTTTTGTGGAAACATGTAGCATGTTGTTGTTGCCTGGCAAGTCGCACTGGGGAGACTTGCTAGCTTGGTGACCTACGACGGTCGATATTTTGCATCTCAAGAGGAAAGATAGCCGTTGATCGTTGCACACTTTCATTTTAGTAGCTGCGTAGGGAAGGCCAGCATGGTGGCACGGCTACGTTGGCATGCTGTTGGCATATCATGGTTTGGCGTGGCCAAACTTAGGTTTTCGGGCCAAAGGTTACCATGCGTCGTCTGGTAACCTTGGATGGCTAGGATTTGTTCCTGGGATTGAAGGGGGACCGTGGATCGTCGCACGCCTTCGTTTTTGGTAGCCGCGTAGGGAAGGCCAGCATGGTGGCGCCGCTAGGTTGGCATGGCATGGTTTGGCGTGGCCAAACTTAGGTTTTCGGGCCAAAGGTTACCATGCGTCGTCTGGTAACCTTGGATGGCTAGGATTTTCTCCTGGGATTGAAGGGGGACCGTGGATGGTCGCACGCCTTCGTTTTTGGTAGCCGCGTAGGGAAGGCCAGCATGGTGGCGCGGCTAGGTTGGCATGGCATGGTTTGGCGTGGCCAAACTTAGGTTTTCGGGCCAAAGGTTACCATGCGTCGTCTGGTAACCTTGGATGGCTAGAATTTTCTCCTGGGATTGAAGGGGGACAGTGGATCGTCGCACGCCTTCGTTTTTGGTAGCCGCGTAGGGAAGGCTAGCATGGTGGCGCGGCTAGGTTGGCATGGTATGGTTTGGCGTGGCCAAACTTAGGTTTTCGGGCCAAAGGTTACCATGCGTCGCCTGGTAACCTTGGATGGCTAGGATTTGCTCCTGGGATTGAAGGGGGACCGTTGATCATTGCATGCCTTCGTTTTTGGTAGCCGCGTAGGGAAGGCCAGCATAGTGGCGCGGCTAGGTGTGTTTGGCATGTGGGGCCAAGGGCTTAGCATGCCGTTGGCACATGGCGCGGCTAGCACGACTAGGGCCAAGGCAAGGTGCGGTTTGGATTGGCATGTGGGGCCAAGGGTTTGGCGTGAATGGTTTTGCTTGGCATGGCGGGGCCAAGGGCTTGGCATGCCATGGGCGCATGGTGCGTCTAGCATGGCTAGGGCCAAGGCAAGGTGCGGTTTGGCTTGGAATGTGGGGCCAAGGGTTTGACGTGAATGGTTTGGCTTGGCATGGCGGGGCCAAGGGCTTGGCATGCCATGGGCGCATGGTGCGGCTAGCATGGCTAGTGCCAAGGCAAGGTGCGGTTTGGATTGGCATGTGGGGCCGAGGGGTTGGTAGGTGCGTCTAGCATGGCTAGGGCCAAGGCAAGGTGCGGTTTGGATTGGCATGTGGGGCCAAGGGTTTGGCGTGAATGGTTTTGCTTGGCATGGCGGGGCCAAGGGCTTGGCATGCCATGGGCGCATGGTGCGTCTAGCATGGCTAGGGCCAAGGCAAGGTGCGGTTTGGCTTGGAATGTGGGGCCAAGGGTTTGACGTGAATGGTTTGGCTTGGCATGGCGGGGCCAAGGGCTTGGCATGCCATGGGCGCATGGTGCGGCTAGCATGGCTAGTGCCAAGGCAAGGTGCGGTTTGGATTGGCATGTGGGGCCGAGGGGTTGGTAGGTGCGGCTAGCATGGCTAGGGCCAAGGGAAGGTGCGGTTTGCCTTGGCATGGTGGGGCCAAGGGTTTGGCATGCCGTTGGCACATGGCGCGGCTAGCATGGCTAGGGCCAAGGCAAGGCGTATTTTAGCTTGGTATGTGGGTCCAAGGGTTTGGTAGGTGCGGCTGGCATGGTTGGCATGCATTGGCGCGGTAGGTGTGGCTGGCATGGTTTGCCATTGTCACAAGGGTGCGACTAGCATGGTTGGAACGCCTTGGCGCGGTGGGTGTGGATGGCATGGTTTGCTATTGGCACAAGGGTGTGGCTAGCATGGTTGGCATGCCTTGGCGCGGTGGGTGCGGCTGGCATGGTTCACCATTGGCACAAGGGTGCGGCTAGCATGGTTGGCATGCCTTGGCGCGGTAGGATGTGGCTGGCATGATGAGCTATTGGCACGTGCGGTGTGAGAATTAGGGTTTTGGCTTGTCGAAACCCTAATTAGCATTAAAAAAAAGGTACCCTGGTAATTTTCTCGCAGACAAATTAAAGGGTTCAATAAATGTGCTTGGTTTGGACATTATTCCTTAAGTTCTGTGACGTCACTGTCTGACTAGGGTTTTACAACTTTACCCCTAAGTTAAAAGCCACCATCAACAATAATACATCGACATAATCGTTTGAATGCTATTTTGATTATGTATGGGTATGAGGTGAAGATTTCATCCTAGGAAACAATGTTTTACATTCGTTTAAAGGAAGTACATTCATAAACTTGTTTTGTGAATCGAAAGGGAAATCGCTAGGATTATTGGTATTGTTATTCATTGCATATCTTTTGAACTACCAATATGTGTGTTTAGTATAACCGCTCATGACTTGTTTATGTTCTTGGTAAAACTATTCACAAGGCCTGACTTTTGCATTTGTATGAATTTTATCAGTGAACCCGATCTTAAGTAATCACCTGAGATGGTATGATTGATTTGTTGTAATTGGTATGACCAACTCTAGTTATTTGGGAACCGATCCTAGTAAGAGGTGCAACCGATCACAAAAGGGGAATCGATCCTTGTAAGAGGTGCAACAAGTTTCTAGTTTTTGGGAATCGATCCTATGAACATGTGCAACACGTTTTTAGTTATTGGGAACCGATCCTATGGACATGTGCAACAAATACAAGTTAGATACCATATATATGTGGGAACCGATCCTAGTACCTAGTCAACCAACTTTTGGTAACTAGCATGACTAATTCTAGTACCCACATGGAGGTAGAACCGAAACTTGTTTTGGTAGAACCGTGAAACCCATGTTTGGTGATTTGAAAAGATAATCAATCACATAGTTCTTGGAAGTCAGATGAACCAATTCTAAACTTGTTTGGAAGTGTGGAAAATCGATTCCAAGATAGTAAATATGAAAGATTATTTACTAAGTTAAGATGTCGACATACTTTGAACACGTGCAGTAACACTTACCTTTTATTGTTCAAAGATATTCCTTAATAGCTAAAGGAGAATCCAGGATCGAAATAAATTGAGAATCTTTTAAAATGCATATCTTTAGAAAATAAAAATTGGTAATGTGCATTTACTAATTGGAGATTTTCTAATGAGATTTTCGGTCAATATTTGGACAAAGCATTTCCAGGAATTATGGAAACAGAATTTGGAAATATAATGCATATCTTGAGAATATTTTCGATTTTGGAAATTCCTTGGTGTCCAAACTTCCTTGGTCTATAAATATTGAAGTTTGCATTTCAAGCAAACTAATCCTCATAGCTAGCAAAACTACCTAGTTGTGTTGTTACTAGTGGAGTCGCCTATTCGCAGAGGAAAGTAACCTAATTAGGCGAAATCTCTTACGGTCATTCGGTTTAAAGACTTCTTTGGGATTGAGAAGCTCTATTAGTACCGTTGGTGGGAAACTAGATAATTGTGGTTTATTATTAGTTTTCGATTGATTTGATTGACTAATGGTTGTTGAACTTTGCTTGCACCTAGTTTGTTTATGCTTGAGAATCTTCTCTTCTGATATAAGATTCACTCAAACTAGATCGAAGTTTCGACGGGGATCGTTAGACTGTTTGTAGATCTAAAGACGTCTTGTGATAATCCATTGTTAACAAACTCCGTTCTGTGTGTGATTGATCACAAGAGATTCAAGTTGATTGTGTGTAGGTATTTATTGAAGATCTAAGAAGATTTGAAGACGAAGAATATTTCTGATTTGGGTTCATAATCTTTGGTGTACACAATACTTGTTTCGGATGGAAAAGGATCCAACTATAATCGGTTTATCTTTGTGATAGATTTGATTGATTAGTTGAGTAGATCGGCATCAATACAATTCTTTGTGATTCAAAGTATTGATTGAAAAATCTTGACAATTACTTTGGTAGTTGTTGATAAGATAGATCTAAGGACCTGACAAAGGAGTTTATTGGGATAAACGGAAGAGCCTTTTGTCGAACTCATATCACTTGATTGAAAAGAGTTGTTACCTAACAGATTTGTTGTTCCTTTACTGTTTGGAATACGAACCAAAGGAATTGTTCCAAGTGCGTGACTTATTAACAAGTTGGAGGCACATGGATACAGACGGAACTAGGTGAACTATAGGTTTAGTTGCTTGGTCTCAACTATACGAAGTTGGTTTACACTCAGGTGCAGTCGATAAGGGCTGCCTAGTTCATCTTTGGCTTGTCAGTTTCGCAGAACTGACTGCCTAACTCTTCCTTGCTCAACTGTCAGTTGCGGGGAACTGTGTAACACCCCACTTCGAATTCTAGGTCGGCCGCCCTAAAATCCCAAGTGTGGTATACTCATGGACCATTTTACACACTCAAACCGTCATACCAACAAATGGAGATCGGGCTATTGTATGGAGCACATTGACAACTATCCATAATAAATGAATTTATTTAATAAAATATATAAAAGTTATAATGCTTTATAAAATCTTTAAAACAGAATTTATCCTCGACACGCAGGTCGGTCTCCCAAAAGAATGCTAAAAATTTATTCAAAGGAAATGAAACTCTGGTCTGAAAAGAGAAATAAAATAGCTAACTAAACACCTTAAGGTACTGGTGAAAAAGCTTTTCGAATCAGAAATGCAATCTACAGGCTAGGTTGCTCCACGGTCACCGTTTCCTGAAAAAAAAATAAGTTGGGTCAGACCCCAACTAAAAGTAGACTTTCAAGCGCTTATATTCTTTATGTATAATCTAAACAATCCCGAAATTCCTTATAAAAATATATTGCAAGGAGAAAACAGTTTACAAATCCGATCTTTAAAAAGAAACTGGTAATGCCTAGTACTTAGAAGTCCAAGTACCCTACAAAGCTAGTAAAGACGCAAGGTTAATAAACAAACTGTTTAGAAAAAAAGAAAAGAAAAACAAGGCTACCCACCCTCTGATCAAACATTCAAATTTTAACGGCTTCCCCTCTCTACATTTTTCTTTCTTCCTAAATGATTAACGTACGTCTTAAATCAGCCCCTAGTAGTCCAAATAATTCTCCTACCGTGCGCCGGAGAAATTAAGTGTTGTCGATCCCAATATAAGATAATAGATCCATATCTTTTATTAAACGACCCCTCGGTCATCGCCTAATAGTCCATGGGAGTCGAGCCAACTACGGGCGATATACAACTAAATACACTATTCGTCTTCGCAAAGCGTTGATACATCAACTGTCCGCATACATACACACTTTATATCACTGAAAAATGGTAGGCACTAGACTTCACGATGCCCCCAAAGCCACTAACGAAAGCACTACGCTTAGCTAGCTCCACTAGCCTACTCAGAAACTGGGAATACAAGACTCCCTACGTACTAAACTAATTGCAGGTGGTGTATGATCGCTGTACATCTCTAGTGCTCTAAAAATAATCAAACATTCAACCAACAACACACATGACACATCATCACTCCCTTCTACGGATTTATTCTTACCAACAAGAGTCTAACATCACTAACCAGCTAGTTTTCTTTTAGTTACTCAAGCTAGCCTATTTCACGAGGCAAATGACCATTTTGGAGAGTCCAGATCGTACAGGAAATGAACATCAATGGCCATCTACTAAATCACGCACTGGGGTCAAGGACAAACGACATTAGGCGAACGTAAAAAAAAGTGCAAAACTAATAGCCAGCAACATCTATATATCGGCAAAAGTAACGAGAAGCATTTCTGTACACGGATACTAAAAACGTTAGAAGCAACTAAGTCTAAGCTACTATCTCACCCAAAAGAGACATACTCCAACAAGATTTAAATCTCAATCTAACACGTTGATTAACCATAAAGTACACAATAAAACACAACAAGGCTGTTTTAATGGGAATCCAGTACCCCTCCTCCTTCTCTATACGTTTCTTCGCAATCTCTGAAAAAGAATACCCAGACCTCTACTCCTTCTCCTCCTATCTTTTCTAAACGTTTTATAGAACTTCTTAAGACCGATTAGAAGACACAGTAAAGGAAATAAGAGCAAGAAAACCTACCTGTAGGAAGCAATAGCGATCCCCCAATCAGCAACAACACCCTTTGCCTCAAATCAATCTCCTTTCTCCTTCTTTTTCTCTCACAAGACTAGGTTTTCAAACAAGAAGGTTTAGTGCGGCTACTTGTTTTTTTTTTTTTTTTTTTTTGAGAAGAGAAAACATTCAAAACCCTATTCCTTCACATAAACTATATATGCGTTACTTATTTATTTATTTTTTATCAAAACTTTCCAAACAGGCGAGATATTTTCCACCAAAAATGATCCCACGCCCATTATTGCTGGTGAGATAATTATAGACACTACAAGACTACTACTACTAACCCACAACACATTTAGGATAAGGGGATTTTACAATCTTCCCTCCTAAAAAGAAAAGGATTTCGCCCTCGAAATTAGATTGTACTTACCGGATTATCAAAAAGATCAGGATAATGTTTGAGCATGTCATCCTCCCGTTCCCAGGTGACTTCCTTATCATTATGATGTTGCCACTGTACTTTAACCATCGGGATGGTTTTCCTTCGAAGGACATGTTCTCTACGGTCGACAATCTTATATGGTTTTTCCTCGTAAGACGCATCTTTTTGTAACTCCAGATCATGATAATCTATCAATGAGTGTTGATCCGTATCACGCACATTCTTTCGAAGCATAGATACGTGAAACACATTATGAACACCAGCTAATCTCTCCGGTAAAGCAAGACGGTAAGCGACCTTCCCAATCCTTTCAGTAATGGCGAACGGTCCAATGAAGCGAGGAGAAAGCTTTCCCCTTTTACCAAAACGCAAGACACCTTTCATAGGTGACACCTTGAGAAGCACTAGGTCCCCTACCTCAAACTCTCTGTCTTGACGTTTCCTATCCGCATAGTTTTTCTGCCTACTTTGCGCCGTGCGCAACCTCTCCCTAATTATGGCAATCTTCTCGGACGATTCGCGAATAATTTCTGTGCCCAGGAGCTTGGCAGCTCCAGCTTCTGCCCAACATGAGGGTGATCGACATGGTCTCCCATACAATGCCTCAAACGGAGCCATGCCAATGCTAGAATGATAGCTATTATTATATGCAAACTCTACCAAGGGTAAGTGATTCTGCCAACCACCACCAAGGTCAATGATGGTGCATCTCAACAAATCCTCAAGCACCTGATTCACACGCTCTGTTTGCCCGTCAGTCTGAGGATGAAAAGCTGTGCTAAAGTTCAATGAAGACCCCAAAGACAATTGAAAACTCTTCCAAAAACGTGATGTGAAAGACGAGTCTCTATCCGAAACAATTGATACCGGCACACCATGAAGCTTGACAATCTCACTCATGTATATTTGAGCTAGTTTATCACCAGTATCAGTCTTCTTGACTGGTAGGAAATGAGCTGACTTTGTCAATCTATCAACTATCACCCAAATCGCATCGTGACCCTTACTCGATCGCGGCAACCCAGTAATAAAATCCATGGATATGTTTTCCCACTTCCATTCTGGAATAGGTAAAGGTTGCAATTTACCAGCTGGGTGTTGGTGTTCGATCTTAACTTGTTGACAGGTCAAACACTTTTGGACATAACCAACCACATCTCGCTTCATTCCTGTCCACCAGTACTGTCGCTTCAAATCCTTGTACATCTTATTTCCGCCAAGATGTATAGTGTACTTGCTTCGGTGAGCTTCATCTAAAACGGCTCGTCTCAGATCATCACCTTTGGGAACACATATTCTTCCACGGAATCTCAATCCACCATCTTGTCCCACGACATAGTTTTCATCTGCTAACTCCCGAATTTTCTCAAGCTGATTCTTACACCACTCATCTTCAGTCTGAGCTTCCACTATACGACTCAACAGGGATGGTTTAATAACCATGCTACCAAAGAACAAGCCTTGTACTCCCATTTTACTCATGTCGAAGTTAAAACAGGCAACCTCTTCTAACATACTCCACTGTCGTAACATCATTGAAGCCACAATTCCCATTGGTTGTCGGCTTAAAGCATCAGCAACCACATTAGCTTTCCCGGGATGATACTCCATTTTGAAGTTATAGTCTTTAATCAACTCCATCCATCTCCTCTGACGCATATTCAACTCTTTCTGAGAAAATAGATACTTGAGACTCTTGTGGTCAGTAAAGAGCTCAAACCTTTCACCGTACAAGTAATGTCTCCAAATCTTAAGCGCGAATACCACAACTGCCAACTCGAGGTCATGTGTAGGATAGTTTCGCTCATGAGGTCTCAACTGCCGTGAAGCATAAGAAACTACCCTGTCACTCTGCATCAATACACATCCCAACCCCTGAATCGAAGCATCAGTGTAAATTACCTTCTTAACTCCACTCTCTGGGATGATCAGAACTGGTGCAGAAGTTAGTTTGCTCTTAAGTTCACAAAAAGCCTTCTCACAGTCAGCGGTCCACTTGAAAGGGACATCCTTCTTCGTCAAATTTGTCAAAGGACCAGCAATAACCGAAAACCCCTTGATGAATCGGCGATAATAACCAGCCAACCCCAAGAAACTCCGGATTTCAGTTACTGACTTTGGTTGCCTCCAATCTATCACAGCCTGCACCTTAAAAGGGTCGACCGATATACCAGCTCCTGATATGACATGACCAAGAAATTTCACCTCTTGCTTCCAAAACTCACACTTCTCAAACTTAGCATACAACTGATGATCTTTCAAAGTCTGAAGCACTAGATGAAGATGTTTTGCGTGATCTTCTGGAGTCTTAGAGTAAATCAGGATATCATCTATAAATACGATTACAAACTGATCCAAAAATTCTCGAAACACATGGTTCATCAAATCCATAAAAAACGCAGGTGCATTTGTCAACCCAAATGGCATCACCAAAAACTCGAACGAGCCATAACGGGTCACAAAAGCTGTTTTGGGAACATCACCTTCACGAATTAACATCTGATGATACCCAGTCCTCAAGTCGATCTTGGAAACCCAATTAACCCCCTTCAATTGATCAAACAAATCATCAATCCTCGGTAAAGGATACTTGTTCTTAATTGTAACCTCATTCAGCTTACGGTAATCGATACACATCCTCAACGACTCATCTTTCTTTGCTACGAACAAAACCGGTGCACCCCAAGGAGAACTACTTCGTCTAATGAATCCCTTCCCAAGTAATTCTTCAATTTGCTTTTTCATCTCACTCAATTCTACCTGTGCCATTCGATAAGGAGCTTTGGCTATAGGTGCAGTACCAGGTTCCAACTCAATACAAAATTCCACCTCCCTCTTTGGCGGCAACCCTGGTATATCGCTAAACACCTCTTGATATAAACTTACCACTTCAATAGACTCCAATGGTATACTCTCCTCCGATGAACCCTCTAGCAAAGCACTACACAACTTAAGAGTCTTCTCTGAACTTCCCGACAAGTCAGACACAACAACATCACTTTCCTCCGGCATCGAAAAAGTGGCCGTCTTAGCATAACAGTCTAACTTTGCATGATGGGCAGCAAGCCAATCCATGCCTAAGACAACATCGTACACATCTAGATTAATGACAAAAAGATCTGAAGCAAACTCTATCGTGCCCAAACGGATAATGCACGACCTACACATGTGATCAATAGACGCCAAACCACCCATCGGTGACATAACAACATAAGAGCATCGCTCCAACACAACAGAGCAAAGTTTTCACAAACATAGCGAGATATAAAAGAATGAGTAGCTCCAGTATCCAACAAAACTCTACCATGACGAGTGTGAATAAGGAAAGTACCTTCCAACATTACCACCGGTCCTTCGCCATTCGAGGCAAGACAAAGATTCAACCGAGGATGAGGTCCTCGACCTTGAGGCTGGTTCTCGTACTTGTCGTCGCTCATACTCGGCGGGGCTTTGACCTTACTTGGACAATCACGAGCCTTGTGTCCTTGTGCATGGCAGTGATAACATGGTCCCTTAAATACATAACCCTCAGTTCTCATGGGCTGAGGTGCATGAACCATGGCTCCAGTACCCCTGTTCCCTTCATCTGTTCGTGGCTTCTTCCATCCTTGATCACCTTGGTGAAAATAGCGTTTCTGTCCATTGGAATTCCCACCCTTATTATCCTTCTTCTCGGTGACCTTGATATCTAGTTTACTAGCCTTCTTCTTCCTTGCCTCTTGGATCTTCAAGCAATGTGCCCTAGCACAATTCACAACCGCGGCATAAGTATTGAAACTAGGATTCCCAATAATGTGTCGAGAAATCCCGTTATGCAATCCACCCAAAAACCTTTCGATCTTGTCTGCTTCGGTAGGCATAAGATGAGCGGCAAAAATCGACAAACGATCAAATTCGCACTCGTATTCGACCACTAATTGATTTTCCTTCTGCTCTAGTTCTTCAAACTGCCTAATCATAGATTGACGCTCGGCCGGAGGGAAAAAGTGTTCAAGGAACAATTCTTTGAATCTTGTCCAAGTAACTTCCATTGCATCAACTGTCCTTCCCATCGACTCCCACCAAGTTGCTGCATTCCCCTCCAATAGGAAAGTGGCCATCCTCTGCTTATAATCCCCGGAACAATCAAACTGAGCTAGTATCCTATCCACTTTTGTGCACCACTGATGCGCTTCGGTTGCACCACCTTTTCCTGTGAATGTAGGGGGCTTCATCTTTAGAAAATCTTGGTAATACTGAACCCAAGACTTCACGTTTCTCTCTACCACTGCAGGTCCATTCATTTCCGGGGGTGCTATATTTTCAGGACCTCCACGTGGACCAAGCCTCTCATCCAATGCCGTTGTGATCGCAGTATTCAACATTATCTGAAGGTTATCTAACGTTAAGGCATTAGGACCACCCTCTCTTTCTTCGGTATGAAAAGATCGAGAGCCACCTGTGGACCTAGTCCTACGAGATCGAGAGCCACTTGTGGACCTAGTCCTACGAGATCGAGAGCTACCTGTGGACCTAGTCTCATCTTCCCTACGAGATCTACTACCAACATTGCTTGAGTTACTTTCTGCCACAGAATCCTCAAAAAAATTCTCACTTCTTCGGCCACGACCTCTACCACGACCACGGCCTTCAGTATTACGTCTACCGCGACCATCCATCCTCTAAGAATGGAAAGAAAGACAAGAAACTATCAACACATAATCACAAAGAGAAAAACAATCAAAGTGTTCCTACAACTCGTGCCTAACGTGATCAAACAAGACCCTACACCCGCTCCCAAGGATTTATGTTACCAGGGCTCTGATACCACTCTGTAACACCCCACTTCGAATTCTAGGTCGGCCGCCCTAAAATCCCAAGTGTGGTATACTCATGGACCATTTTACACACTCAAACCGTCATACCAACAAATGGAGATCGGGCTATTGTATGGAGCACATTGACAACTATCCATAATAAATGAATTTATTTAATAAAATATATAAAAGTTATAATGCTTTATAAAATCTTTAAAACAGAAATTTATCCTCGACACGCAGGTCGGTCTCCCAAAAGAATGCTAAAAATTTATTCAAAGGAAATGAAACTCTGTCCGAAAAGAGAAATATAATAGCTAACTAAACACCTTAAGGTACTGGTGAAAAAGCTTTTCGAATCAGAAATGCAATCTACAGGCTAGGTTGCTCCACGGTCACCGTTTCCTGAAAAAAAAATAAGTTGGGTCAGACCCCAACTAAAAGTAGACTTTCAAGCGCTTATATTCTTTATGTATAATCTAAACAATCCCGAAATTCCTTATAAAAATATATTGCAAGGAGAAAACAGTTTACAAATCCGATCTTTAAAAAGAAACTGGTAATGCCTAGTACTTAGAAGTCCAGTACCCTACAGGCTAGTAAAGACGCAAGGTTAATAAACAAACTGTTTAGAAAAAAAAGAAAAGAAAAACAAGGCTACCCACCCTCTGATCAAACATTCAAATTTTAACGGCTTCCCCTCTCTACACATTTTTCTTTCTTCCTAAATGATTAACGTACGTACCGAATCAGCCCCCTAGTAGTCCAAATAATTCTCCTACCGTGCGCCGGAGAAATTAAGTGTTGTCGATCCCAATATAAGATAATAGATCCATATCTTTTATTAAACGACCCCTCGGTCATCGCCTAATAGTCCATGGGAGTCGAGCCAACTACGGGCGATATACAACTAAATACACTATTCGTCTTCGCAAAGCGTTGATACATCAACTGTCCGCATACATACACACTTTATATCACTGAAAAATGGTAGGCACTAGACTTCACGATGCCCCCAGCAGCCACTAACAGAAAGCACTACAGTTAGCTAGCTCCACTAGCCTACTCAGAAACTGGGAATACAAGACTCCCTACGTACTAAACTAATTGCAGGTGGTGTATGATCGCTGTACATCTCTAGTGCTCTAAAAATAATCAAACATTCAACCAACAACACACATGACACATCATCACTCCCTTCTACAGATTTATTCTTACCAACAAGAGTCTAACATCACTAACCAGCTAGTTTTCTTTTAGTTACTCAAGCTAGCCTATTTCACGAGGCAAATGACCATTTTGGAGAGTCCAGATCGTACAGGAAATGAACATCAATGGCCATCTACTAAATCACGCACTGGGGTCAAGGACAAACGACATTAGGCGAACGTAAAAAAAAATGCAAAACTAATAGCCAGCAACATCTATATATCGGCAAAAGTAACGAGAAGCATTTCTGTACACGGATACTAAAAACGTTAGAAGCAACTAAGTCTAAGCTACTATCTCACCCAAAAGAGACATACTCCAACAAGATTTAAATCTCAATCTAACACGTTGATTAACCATAAAGTACACAATAAAACACAACAAGGTTGTTTTAATGGGAATCCAGTACCCCTCATCCTTCTCTATACGTTTCTTCGCAATCTCTGAAATAGAATACCCAGACCTCTACTCCTTCTCCTCCTATCTCTTCTAAACGTTTTATAGAACTTCTTAAGACCGATTAGAAGACACAGTAAAGGAAATAAGAGCAAGAAAACCTACCTGTAGGAAGCAATAGCGATCCCCCAATCAGCAACAACACCCTTTGCCTCAAATCAATCTCCTTTCTCCTTCTTTTTCTCTCACAGCAGCTAGGTTTTCAAACAAGAAGGTTTAGTGCGGCTACTGTGATTTTTTTTTTTTTTTGAGAGAAGAGAAAACATTCAAAACCCTATTCCTTCACATAAACTATATATGCGTTACTTATTTATTTATTTTTTATCAAAACTTTCCAAACAGGCGAGATATTTTCCACCAAAAATGATCCCACGCCCATTATTGCTGGTGAGATAATTATAGACACTACAAGACTACTACTACTAACCCACAACACATTTAGGATAAGGGGATTTTACAAACTGACAGTTCATTCTTCGCCTCCTTTGCGCAACCTTAGCCCGCTCCAAGTATAACTCGCCAGTGTTTTGGACTGTGTTTCTTTTACGCTCCAAATGAACGCTTTCTCCTTCTTTTGCTCCCACAGACTCCATTGCACCTAATAACTCAAAACTAAACATAAGAGATGCAATTCCCAAAGAAAATAACAAAGAAAACATAAATACTAGATATAAAATTAGGTGTTTTACAACACCTATCAAATTCCCCCACACTTAGACTTTGCTAGTCCTTGAGCAAATGAAACAAAACTTATTCTAAAATATACATACAACTCTCGTGAGGGTTTACTAGAGATATACCCACAAAACCTACTTTTCCAACTTACTAGTTCTCCGAAATGATAGCATCCAACGCGCTAAGAAGACATAGAGATTCTGCACACTAGTCATAAGAAGTTAAACACATATATGAACACAATCTCATACTTAAAAGTTGAGAGAGAAACAACCATCCCTTATCGAAAGAAATTCGGGTTCGGAGTGATCGAAAGTCTCGACTCTGCCTCACAAGGAAGGGTTTTATGAAGTTGCTCTCAATAATAAATAGCTTTTTATGGGTCACACATGTGTCCAGGTAAGAGTGAAGAGAGAATCCTGCGACACCTTGAATGGTAGGAAGGCAAAAACCCTCCGAATTGTTTTGAAAACCCACATCTTTTATTCATTTTGAAAATCCTTTTTTCTGAAAATCTCTAAGAAAGGAAATCAACCACTTAACGAAGGTAGGAATATGCTTACTTACCTCGTTATCCGTTCGGCGTGCAGTTAGCACCACTCTCACAGCATCCATAGAAACGTCTTCGGTCGTCAATCCTTGTCGTCATCTTCGTCTTCGGTCTTCAACTCTTGATGATGAAATCCCGAACTTCGTAGAATCTTGATAATGTGATTCTTTCCTATAATTCCTTGTTGCTTGAAACTTTATTATGAATATTTCTTCTTCCATTGGATTTATTGAATAAATACAAAACCAAAAACGAACTAAACAAACTAAAATATGATGCAATGATTTTTTTTTTCTCTTTTTTTTTTTTTGAGATGCAAGATAAATAAAGTAAATACAAAATGAATAACAAACAAATATTAAAACTAAATGATGAACCTAATGAAATTTTCTCTTGTCTTTGTTTTTTTTTTTTTTTTTTTAGACGGGAGAAAATGAAATACAAATAAACAAATATGAATAAAGATAAAATAAAAATGCAAGTACAAAGGCCATGGTGTAAGTAATTTACCGCTCAATTCTTCAAACCTTGTATGTCTTGATATTATAAACTTCTCGAATTCTCATCTTGATAATCTTCACTCTTGTACAATAGTCTTCAACTTATAAAAATTCTGCTCCTTGTTTTGTTGCTTTACTTGAATCTGAAATCTGCTCATTTCTGTACCGTTGCTTGTAAACCTTGAACGTCTTCAACTTTCCTTCGAATTTGTGATGCTCCTCTTGTTGATGATGATGGTGTTTCTATGGACCTGTTGGTGTAGAGAGAGATAAAGTGGATGGTGCTAACTGCGAACAAGATTACAAGTGGTATGTAAGTTAGCAATTAGATGTCACCATCATGATTGATAAAATAGCACTCAAGAGATCAAAATAGTGCTTCTAGTGGTGGGAGGTTGGGTAGCTCACCAATCTACCCATAGTTTACGTACGGTGACACACACTCTAAAAGCACAAATTTAGACAGGTACAAAGAAGTGAAGGTCGGTGCCTCTCATGATGTATCATGGGTATTCTCCACTATAGGGGACCACTACTCTAATACCGAATTCAGTCTGCACCTTATTTGCCACTGGCATGGTTAAATCCAACTTTAACTCTCATACAAGTAAGAAACCCGATCATGTTCTCTGGCATCTCTAAGTTCAGTCACTCTTATGAGAATCTCGATGTAATCTTAGCGACATGTATACTATGTGACTCTAAACTAACCACAAGTTGGAGTTTGTTTTTTTTTTATTCACTATTTTACACAAAAGTTGAAAATTTAATGAAAAATTTACAATGCAATGTAAATGCTTAACCACTCCCCCACACTTAAACTTTACATTGTCCTCAATGTAAATTGAGTCATCCAAAATAAATCAAGGTGGCAAATCCTAACATGATATGTGACAAGAAATCAGAAAAACTAAAAACAAGACAAGAAATACGCATCCTTTGGGTTGCCTCCCATTTAGCGCTTGGTTTAAAGTCGTCAGCCCGACTATCTCCTTGCTTTCTATGACTCCTTCAGAGGGAATACTTCCACAAAGTTAACTCCTTCCACCACTTCGGAAGTGAAATTCTCATAATATGGTTTCATCCGGTGCCCATTAACTTTAAGTTCTTTTATTGTTTCCATGCTACGAATTTCCACTGCACCATGAGAAAACACATTAGTAACAATAAAAGGTCTGATCCATCGTGACCTTAATTTACCCGGAAATAAATGCAAGCGAGAATTAAATAAAAGCACTTTTTGCCTAATGCAAAATTGTTTCCTAGAAATCATGTTATCATGAAATGCTTTCGTCTTTTCCTTATAAATGCGTGAGCTTTCAAATGCATCATTGCGAAGCTCCTCTATCTCTTGGAGTTGTAACTTCCTTTGCTTTCCAGCCCCATCCATCTCCATATTGCATTGCTTAATAGCCCAAAATGCCTTATGCTCAATTTCAACGGGTAAATGAAAAGGTTTACCATACACAAGCCTAAAGGGAGACATCCCGATAGGTGTCTTGTATGCGGTTCTGTAATCCCACAAAGCATTATTAAGTCGCATGCTCTAATCTTTCCTTTTTGGGTTCACCGTCTTCTCTAGAATGGATTTCAACTCTCGGTTAGACACCTCGGCTTGTCCATTTGTTTGGGGATGATAAGGTGTTGCAATCTTGTGCGACACATTATACTTCTTCAACAAGCTTTGTAAGATCCTGTTTTTGAAGTGAGAACCCCCATCGCTAATTATGGCTCTTGGAATTCCAAACCTTGCAAAAATATTAGCTTGCACAAAATCTGAAACCACTTTAGAATCATTAGTTGGAGTGGCCTTAGCTTCCATCCATTTAGAGACATAATCAACAGCAAGTTAGATATAAAAATTCCCATGGGAGTTGACAAAATGACCCATAAAATCAATACCCCGTACATCAAAAACTTCAATAAATTGAATAAAAGTTTGTGACATTTGATTTCGGGCACCTAGATTGCCTGTTCTTTGGCACCTATCACAAGTTGTACAAAATATATGTGCATCCTTAAACAAGGTTGGCCAATAGAAACCGCTTTCAAGTACCTTGTGAGCGGTTCTCTTACTCCCAACGTGTCCCCCGCAAGCATAAGAGTGACAAAAAGACAAGATAGAATTAAATTCAGATTCAGGAACGCACCTTCTTATTACTTGGTCACTACAATGTTTCCACAAGTATGGATCATCCCATATGTATTGGTTCCCCAACTTTTTAAGTTTGTCCCTCTCAGCACGAGACAAGTTCTTCGGGATTTGTTTAGACACCAAGTAATTGAAAATATCGGCATACCATGGTTCTCCAAAGGCAATTGAGAATAGTTGCTCATCCGAGAAACTTTCACGCAATGGGATAGCTTCCTTGTCCATAACAAGACGGCTCAAGTGATCCGCAACGGTGTTCTCAATCCCTTTCTTGTTCTTGATTTCAATATCAAACTCTTGCAAGAGTAAAATCCATCGTATGAGCCTCGGTTTCGCTTCTTTCTTCATTAGCAAGTACCTAAGTGCTGCATGATCAGAAAAGACAACAACTTTTGTACCAATTAGATAAGAGTGTAACTTTTCCAAAGCAAAAACAATGGCTAACAACTCTTTTTCAGTGGTTATGTGGTTTTGTTGGGCCTCATTTAACGTTCTAGAAGCATAATAAATAGCATGAGGTATCTTCCCCACACGTTGCCCAAGCACCGCACCAACCGCATAATCACTTGCATCACACATGAGCTCAAAAGGCTTGCTCCAATCTGATGGTTTAATGATAGGGGCTGAAATCAAAAGTTCTTTCAAACGATTGAATGTCGCCATACACTTTTCATCAAAGTTAAAAACCACATCTTTTTGCAATAAGTTGCAAAGTGGTGATGCTATATTGGAAAAATCCTTGATAAATCTACGATAAAAACCTGCATGACAAGAAAAGAGCGTATCTCACTCACCGTAGTGGGAGGGGTTAAAGCACGAATAAGGTCTATCTTAGATTTATCAACTTCCGAGCCTTTAGAAGATATTATATGGCCTAAAACTATGCCATGAGTTACCATAAAATGGCACTTCTCCCAATTCAGCACAAGGTTTGTTTCAACACATCTTTCAAGGATTAGAGACAAGTTGTTCAAGCAAAGGTCAAATGAATCACCAAAGACACTAAAATCGTCCATGAACACTTCGATTAGTTTTCAACATATTCTGAAAAGATACTTACCATACACCTTTGAAAGGTAGCTGGAGCATTGCATCAAGCCAAAAGGCATCCTTCTATAAGCAAAAGTACCGATGGGACAAGTGAAAGTGGTTTTCTCTTGATCCTCCGGTGCTATTACAATCTGATTGTAACCTGAATAGCCATCAAGAAAGCAATAGTAAGAGTGTCCAGCTAAACGTTCAAGCATTTGATCAATAAAAGGCAATGGAAAATGATCTTTCCTAGTGGTGGAATTCAATTTTCTGTAATCTATACAAAACCTCCAACCGGTTTGCACACGAGTTGGGACAAGTTCATTCTCATCATTTTCCACCATCGTCACACCTGATTTCTTTGGTACTACTTGTACCGGGCTTACCCACTTGCTATCGGATATGGGGTAGATAACACCCACATCCAAAATCTTGAGTATCTCCTTTTTCACAACTTCCATCATAGGGGGATTCAAACGACGTTGCGCTTCCCTTGTAGGCTTTGCATCGTCCTCCAAACGTATCTTGTGCATACAAACGGCAGGGCTTATACCCTTGATATCGGCAATTGTCCATCCTATGGCCGTCTTGTACTTCCTTAGCACCCTTAGAAGTTTTTGCTCATGTAATTCACTAAGTTCATTAGAAACAATTACAGGTAACTCTTCATTATCACCCAAGTATAAGTACTTTAGGTGATCGGGAAGAGGTTTCAATTCTAACTTTGGAGATTTAACAATTGAAGGTACAAGCTTTTCATCACTGCATGGTAAAGAAATAAAAGAGATATTATGAGTTTCCGAGCATCCTTGTAGTGAGTTAATATCATCAAGGGCTTCCTTCACTTCATTACCACACTCTACACCATTATCCATGGATGTAGTTAAAACGGTTTCCAAAGCATCATCACCATTCAATTCAAAAACTTGTTGTGCTAATGTATCCATAACATCAATAGACAAACAAGAGTGGACATAACTAGGATATCTCATCGTCTCGAAAATGTTGAAATGTATTGTTTCTCCATCAAACTCCATAGTTAGCATTCCCTTGTCCACATCAATAATGGTTTTCGCCATTTTCATGAAGGGACGCCCAAGTAGCAATGAAAGAGACGAGTCCGGTGACCCTTCATTCATGTCTAACACGCAAAAGTCAGCTGGAAAAACTAATTGATTAATCTGCATAAGAACATCCTCAACAATACCCATTAGGTAGGCATTAGAGCGATCGGCTAATTGCAATACAATTCCAGCCTTTTTAAGAGGACCAAGATCAAGTGAGTTATACATAGATGCAGGCATAACATTTACGGATGCACCTAAATCCAACATTGCTTTGTCAAATGTAGTATTACCAATTGTGACTGGAATGTCAAAGCTACCGGGATCCTTGCATTTCAGTGGGAGTTTGTGTTGTAAGATTGCAGAAGCATTCTCCCCCACACTTAGCACTTCATTACCTTTGAGCCTTTGCTTATTGGTACACAAGTCCTTCAACACCTTTGCATACTTGGGAACTTGCTTGATCGCATTAATGAGTGGTATGTTCATATGGATCTTCTTTAGAACGTCTAAAATATCCTTTTCTAGTTCCTCCTTCTTAGAACTTGCAAATCTGCGAGGGAAAGGTAAAGGAGGAACATAAGTAGAAACCGGAGTTATAGAGTTAGGAATAGGTACCTCAGAAATTTGGGGAGAATCATCATTTTTCTCCTCCAAAATAGGTTCCTTTGGTGTTTCCACCTTGCCCGAATCAGTAACTTCGGGTTGCACAAGTTGTGTACCACTTCTCAACGTAATAGCATTGACACCCTCTTTTGGGTTAATAGGTTGAGAAGGGAGTTTCCCACTATTTTGTGCCTTCAATTTGTTTATATCAATCGCCATGGAGCCCATTTGTGTCTGCAACTCCTTGATAGCACTCTTAGTTTCCTGCTGACTTTATTTAAACATGATGGAAATGCCTTGCATCATTATTTGAAGCTTTGAATCGATATCAGAACCTTGATTTTGCATTGATTGTTGTGGTTGTGGTTGCTGAAATTGTTGTTGTTGCGCTTGAAATCCACCCGAACGGTTAAAAGTAGGTTGTTGAACTGCACCTTGCTTGTTGGCATAGCTAAAATTGGGATGATCTCTCCATCCTGGATTGTAAGTGTTGGAGTAGGTATCATACCATCTTTGCTGATTTGGAAAGACCGCACTAGCTTGCTCCAACTCTTCACCATATGAAGGTAAAATAACTGCAGCCATCTTTTCCATCATTTGCTCCATATTATCCTTCCTTTGATCACGGTGTGATGATGAATCACTAACTTCATGCACCCGCCTAACCATTGGTTCACCTCTAGTGTAAAATTGTTGCGAGTTCGCAGCCATACTTTCAGTCAACTCGGTAGCTTGGGCCACCGTCTTGTTCACTAGTGCTCCACCACCCGCTGCATCAAGAAGATATCTATCACTTGATTGGAGACCTTCGTAGAAGTATTGGATTATCATAGCGTTGCTGAATTGGTGGTGTGGACAGCTTGCCACTAATCTCTTGTATCGCTCCCAACATTCATACAAAGATTCTCCCACATTTTGCTTTATCCCACATATCTCTTTGCGAATTTGAGTAGCCTTTGATGCAGGAAAATACCTCTCTAAAAAGAGTTTCTTCAACCCGTTCCATGTAGTGACACTTCCAGATGGCAAACAGTACAACCAATCCTTAGCGCTGTCCACCATAGAAAATAGAAAAACTTTCAACATTGCACCATCGGCATCAGTCTCCGCTGGAAGCATGGCCTTGACAATGGTATGGAATTCCATAAGATGCTTGTTTGGGTCTTCATTCACCATGCCATGGAACTTTGGTAACTCTCTAAGAAATCCCGACTTGATTTCGAAGGTTGAGTTTGTTTGGATACACCATTGTTGTGCATCAAGCCTATGAGAAGCCAAGTCCTTGAGTGTATGATTTGCATCACCCATCACTTCTTCTTCTTAAACTAGTGGTTCTACGAATGGAACATCTTGTTCTCCTTTAGTTGTAACTCTTCTTCCACTTCTAACTCTTGATCTTCTGTTGTGTCTTGACTTGGTTGGAGTATTGTGCCTCTTCGAGTAGCTATCCCGCACCTTGGATAGTTCCAATCTTTAGAATCCAGGGATTAGGTACCTGAAAACAATTCTCACAAACACGTGAGAAACAAGACAAGAAAACAAAAAGCAAAGATAAAAGCAGAAATGATGAAAAGAAACTAAAAACTTAATAACTAGCCATAACAAAAAAAAAACCCTTCTTTCTCACCACGTACTTCATTTATATTAGTAGAGTGAGAAAGTGAAATTATTTTTGACGCATACGACAGCGATCAAATTTTGGCGTTGTTGCCGGAAAACTGGTATTCTGGCCGGAAATTGGCCGGAGAAGCCACCGGGAGGTAGCTCAAGTGACCGGCAAAGTCCACCCGGTCACCGGTCAACGAGTCAGCTCGGTGGTCAACTGAGCCAAAGAAGAGTCAAACCTGGTCAGGTCTAGTCACACGAGTCAACTCAATGATGTCGTGAGTCAGAAACGAGTCAGAGTCTAACTGGCCTGACTGAGCTGAATTTACTGAGAAGGTTTTGGCCTGAGCCATTGCACTGGCCTAAGCTCTGTTTCATAATCATTGTGCTTCAGCAGTGCTCTCCAGCCATGATGGTTGTTCACTGCAAACCAGCTCCAGCTGCACTACCATCTTACACTTCACTGCAACAGCCTTAGTGACATCTCATTTTTCAATCTTGTTCTTCCCAGCTTCATTAACACACATTCTAATACTCAGGCCATACTTCAATAGCACATTCCAGTTTACCTGCAACTGCAACACTAGATGAATCACAACCAAAACCACCTGACCTGTAATGCCAACTGCAATTTAACCATTCACCACTCCAGTTTGTAGCTACCAGCAACAACATTAGTTCTTCCACTTCCGTCTCATTCACCTACATTCATCCATAATCCCCATTCACACTGCAACTGCATTATAACCTGGAAATCACACCCAACAGTAGCTGCAACTCCAACGTTCCATTCCCAGCATAATATTAACTGCAACTGCATCACACAAGCTCATGTGCACTACCACTGCATTCATACACAAACTCAACAGCTGCACCTGCATCTCAGTTCACATCCCATTTCTTGTAACCTGCAGCTCAACCTCATGGCTCGTAATTGCAACTGCAGCTCATTCCACAACCACACAGCAAGTGATTCCTCCATTTTATGCACCAACAACCCATAGCAGTACCACCTGAATTATGAACCTAACACATACATCTAAGCTTCTTTTGTAGCTTCTCAGCCAAAAGCACCACCAGTTCATATCATAACCTGCACTTCAGCTCAACTGCTATTCTCCCCCGGACTCTCTTAGTATCATCTCCATTGAATCCAAAACAGACACATGAATCATAAAACATCAATTCTTCCATTTAAGATCCACCATTTTTGTTCATCTAAGGTTCAGTTCTTATGCACCACCATTCTGAACTGCAGCTACCACTTCCCTTGGCTCTGCAAATCCATTCATATCTTCTCAGCTCAATGAGCTCTTAAGCTTCCTTGTTCAGATAACAAACTCAAAAACCCCATCTCACTGTCTTCTAGGCCAACTGAACTCAAGAACTTCATCATAATCCCATTATTCTTCACACGAAATAGCATCAACACAAATCCATCTTCACATTCAACAAACCCATACTTCAATTTGTGTAAAATTCACCATCTTTCATACTTCCTGCTGTTCTGCCAACATCATTCATTCCTTAAACACCCATTCTAGTCTCTGCTGTAACTCCTTCCACTGTATCATTTCACCTCCAGTTCAAGTCCATCTGTAGATTCACAACAGACCCTTAGCACCACAACATCTACATCCTGCAATCTTTCCCTGTAATTTGAACTCACGGCATAACCGCAGCAGCAATAATATCTCATATGTAATAAAAACTTCATCTCCAATACAGCACAGACTCAATTCCATGGCAAACCAACACATCTGAGAACACCATGACCACCACGAGCTCAACCCACTGAATTAGCCATCTGAAACCTAGTTTCTATTTCATGATTTCTTGGTTAAACTCATATCTAACTCAAAACCCCAGATCCATTCCATTATCAAATAATCGATCAAACACCGTTTTACTCAATACCCATCTGAATCTTCACCTGTTCGAATCATCCTTTGCTTCAAGTAATTCTTCAATAACCAACTATCTCCTTGTAACCTTGAATCTGAGGCATACCAAGTCTCTAATTCATCTCAAAACCCTGAATCATCCACCATTCTCGACCAAATCAAAGTCTCAGAGAACCAATAGCAGATTTGAACTCTTCTTATCTTCTCCTGTGCTTCCTTGTTTTGGTCTCAAAACCCAGAATTTCATTATCTCAGGGACTTCAATTTCATCACCACCAGTAGCTGCAACTCCATCTTCAAACTTCCACCAGATGCAACCATTAATGGCAGCAAACCCTAACTTCTTGTTCTTGATAGAAACCATAAAACCTCTCATCAATTCCTGCACCATCAGTAGCTCTTGAGTTAGCAACATCATCTTCTCGATCTCCCAGATTTCCCTGAATCTCTATCTCTTCTCATTTCTCTATTTTGAATAATAGACGCAGCCACAATGATTGAGATACAAATGATGAGTTCTCTGAAATTTAGGGTTGTGTTGGAGTAAAAATTGATAAGGACACTCAGGTGCAGTCGATAAGGGCTGCCCAGTTCATCTTTGGCTTGTCATTTTCGCAGAACTGACTGCCTAACTCTTCCTTGCTCAACTGTCAGTTGTGGGGAACTGACAGTTCATTCTTCGCCTCTTTTGCGCAACCTTAGCCCGCTCCAAGTATAACTCGCCAGTGTTTTGGACTGTGTTTCTTTTACGCTCCAAATGAACGTTTTCTCCTTCTTTTGCTCCCAAGGACTCCATTGCACCTAATAACTCAAAACTAAACATAAGAGATGCAATTCCCAAAGAAAATAGCATAGAAAGCATAAATACTAGATATAAAATTAGGTGTTTTACAAACCTAACAACTGTCTAGTTGATTCTCTAGAAAGTATATTGGAGTTTGTCCATACAGATTGCTAAGCGAAATATTGGGTGTGGTTGTTGTACCCCCACTTTTTCAATTGGTATCAGAGCAGGCAAACACGTTAAAGACCTTATAAGTCTGTGTTTGTAGCGATCTGATTATGGACGAGTCTATCTCTAATAACGTACCGGTTCAGAAATTACCTGATGATTCTAAAAGCTTGGATTCACCTGAGAGAACTATCACATCTAAGTCAATATGCAAACATTCTCTTGATGTAAAAACTGTTGATTGGGAAACTCTCCTAGAAAAACAATTGGATGAACTTTCTGATGAAGGTGATTCAGATATTGATAGAGATGTTGATGAGGAAGTCTCAGAGTATGTTAAGTTTTTGGATTCGTGGAATATGAAGAAGATTACTACTTCTCATGTCTCACCTCTTCTGACTCATCTCTGTCGAGAAAGCAAGAAATTGAGAAGATGTTACGCAAATGTTTATTTTTCGAATCGTTATAACGAATCGATCCTCAAGGATTCTAAGGAAAACCTACGTATAAAGTCACTTGAATGTGATAATCTTTATCAAAAGTACTTCTTGTTGGAAGAGAAACTTTCGGAAAATGAAGGAAGGATTAACTCTCAAGCAAGTTTTGATGACAGGGAAAGCGCTTTTCTCGCTCGAGAAAAACGCCTTGAGGCTGATTTAGCTGTTGCTCTTGATAAAATCAAGATGTTGGAAGATGACTTGAAAAAGTTCAATACTAGTTCAAGCAAATTAACCACTATGCTAGGAGCAAGTAAAAATCATCGTGATACACGAGGATTGGGCTATAAAGGAATAGATGCTCCAAGTATTAGCAAAGAGGTAAAATTTGTCAAGGCTAGTGATTCTTCTCAACAAAAGGTTTCCAATGATGGAAAAAGTGAAATACCTTCACCGGCAGTTAAGGTTCAAAAGAGCAAAGTATATCAACCTCCAAAGTCATCACACGCGGATCGAGGTAAGAACATTCCTTATGTTTGCCACTATTGCGGAAATAAAGGTCACCTGGAAAGGAGATGTCGTTTCCGTATAAGGAATGAGAAACTTCATGATGTTCTTGTTTGGGCATCACAAGAAGTTGTGAAACCAAGATCATATGTTAAGACTAATCCCCTTAACATTACAGGTTGTAATTGTCCAACCTTTAGGCAAAGGAATCAGTGCTGTGATAAACCTAGATTTGCCTATAAACGTCATATGAATCCTTTTTACAATCGTAATGGTTATCAAAAGGATAACTTCGTAAAGGCGAAGACAAGATCCAATGCTCCCAATTGGAGAAAGATCAACTTGCAAAAGAATAGTCAATCCAATTCTCTTCCGAGAATTCTAGAAGAGAGTAATGGGAAGAAGGTTCCAATTGTTCCTAAACGCACTCAGAAGTGGATACAAAGAAATTCAATGATGCTTTGAGTACGAAAAGGAATGATCTTCCAGAAAATTCCATGACCATGGAGAAGGCAGTATCCATGATGTTGGAACTTGATAAGTTTTTTGAAAAAATGGAATTGGATGTGAAAGGTTCTAAAAGCGATCTCTTTCATGATAATCCAAAGGTAACTTGTGGTGAGCAAGACAATGTTCACCCCAACACAACTTGATTGTGTTGTAAGTGCATCCTCACCAAGGAATGCCATGTTCTCTTGCTTCCCTCACGGTATACATAACAGGGCGCTTGTTCCACTTCTTTTGGACTTGGGCGCTTGGATTCCTGGAGTACTCCTCTTCTAAGCTTATTTGTAGCTTTTACAAGAATGATGTTGGTGAATCACAAAGAAGTAAGTTCAAGAATGGGCAGTTGTATATATTGCTTTGGGATTCTTGAATGTTCACAATCATCCTCTGTGAACTATGGTGCATGGTCGTTAATGACTTTGTATGTTCTTCTTTGTTAAGAAAATCTTTTTATACGCCTTTGGTAGCTATTCTTGGTGTAAATCCGGGCGAAAAAGATTGATTCTACCCTCTAAGGACAAATCATCTTATATGTGCATTATGAGTTTGTACTGATACCTAGGAAACTTCTTATGAGAGTTTATTCTTGTTTTTTAGAAGGATTACTAGAGTTTGGAATAGCCATTATTGCGATCACACATAGTGATGAGTGCCAAATAGTGCATATTTATACACCTTTTTATTGGCATTTTACTCATCTTTTGCGCTTAGAAATCAGATATTATCTCAGATTCTGTGTTTTCTTTGTTTTCAAGAATAAATATTTGTATTAATTAATTTTGTGTTTTTAGGTGATAAATAAAGTTCGGAGAATCTGAGGAGCCAAAAGAGCAAAGAATTGGAGTCGAGCATCTATGGAGCGAGATAGCCAAAGCCGCGCGCAATCGGTTGCAACCCAACAAGTAGCAACTCATCTACAAGACATGGGCTTGAGCTAGACCGACCCGCGACCGGATCCGAGCCCATCCATCCCCGACCGTTCAGATCTTCCCCAGTCGCATCCAACGGTCGCTGCCTCCATTCCATCAAAGACCGATGCTCCCGTTTCACACCAGATCGCTCCAAAACCGCTTACCATCCTCGACCGTTCAGATCGTAGCCGCCTCATCCAACGCTCGCTCGGCCTGTCGCATCGTCCGTTGATGTTCGTGCCTCACAAAGAAAATTACCTACCCTATACCCTCAGTCGATCATACCCATTCTCTTCTTCCTTTTCTCTTTCATCTCTGCAGAACCCATCCCTCACCTCAACCACCATCTCCTTCCCCCGACAGAGCAAAGCTCTGCTTTTCTCCTCCCTCTCCCTGACACAACAACCACCACACCACCTCCATCACCCAGCTACTTCTTTCCGCCACTCTAGGTTCACCCATCTCCATCTTAGCTTCTCTCATAACCTAGAAGCTAGGGTTTAGATGATTGAACTTAGGGTTTCTCCAACAACCCTAGCAGAGAGCTCTGAAGACGATTAGACAAGAAAGGAGTGCGTTTCAGAGTATGGGTGCGATTGTTTTTGCTTATTTTATCTTTAATTTCAATTTTGAGAATTAGGGTTAGGTATTTTGGTTGCATGTTGTTGATGGTGGATTTTCGTTCAAGGTTGAGTTTGTAAAAAACCAGAAAAATCATGCGCTGACATCTTGTAAAAGATAAAGCCATTTATAAGTGTTGGATACTCCCTCACTTAATTCAGCCTTGTATTTCCTGTACTCATTATCAGTGTGGCATGAGACTGAGTGTTACTCATACAGAGTAACACGAACCTCCAAGCACTATAATGAAACCATGTACGAAATACCCGTACAGGCTGATTCTCGGTGTGTTATACTAGCCCGAGCCCTCTCGGTGTGTTATACTAGCCCGATTGAGCCCCCTCTCGGTGTGTTATACTAGCCCGATTGAGCATCCGGACTTGACTGTATCAGTCTCCGGATATGATCGATCGCAGTCATCCAACTCCACAAGCATGATTGGATGACCACAGATCAATTCCATCACCCTAAGCATGGTATGGAATACCCACGGCCTTAGCTTGCCGATATGATCGATCGCAGTCATCCAACTCCACAAGCATGATTGGATGACCACGGATCAATTCCATCACCCTAAGCATGGTATGGAATACCCACGGCCTTAGCTTGCCAATATGATTCGATCGCAGTCATCCAACTCCACAAGCATGATTGGATGACCACAGATCAATTCCATCACCCCCAAGCAGGTATGGAATACACACAACCGACCCCGCATGGTCGACCATTGGCCTTCGCTTGCCAAGAAACCGTCCATACCAAGCATTATGGACGGAAAACCCTAAATTAGGGTTTGCGGCATATTACATGTGCCGCAAAATGGTCTCAACCGTCCATCTTCGCAGGCATAGATGGAGGGTGTAGATGTAGACTCAAAGGGCCCGGAGCATGTCGACACGATCACCGTGTGACCGCCTACACACTTGACCAATCGGTCAAAGCCAACCATGGTTGGTTACAACAAATTCGTCCGCCCAAAAAGAGCATGGTCGCGCGCTTTGAAAGCCAAAATTAGGGTTTCAAGTCATCACGCGCGTCCATCTTCTCCGTGCGAATGGAGGGTCACGGATTGGATTAACCAAGGCCGGTCATACCAAAGCATGACCACCGTGGGCCCATCTACCTCCTCTTGTGGTCGGCCAAGGCATACCATGCCCGGCTAATCCAAAACGCCCGACCAAACTCACGCGGTTACATCTCCCAAATCCTAAATCGATCTCGACCGCTCAACTTCACCGGATGATTTGAGTGGCTTAGATCACGTTTTCATGGGATAATCGAGGTATAGGTGTGAACACTAGCCTACCACCTACACGCTGGTATGATCGACCAAGACCGACCAAGATGGGTCGTCTTGGAACGCACGCCCAAACTTGGGATGTCATGCGGTTTCCAACTCCTTTGCGGCAAGGGATTTCTGCCGCAAAACCGATCTCAACCACTCCTCTTTGACGGTCAAATTGAGTGGCCTAGATTGCATCTCCATGAGACGGTGAGACATGGACGTGTACACCATCATGCCGTCAACACGCATGTATGGTCGGTCCTCCACAAAATCCTTCCCATGCTTGGTTTCGACCAAGTCAAGAGTGATGCTTGCGCACCTCTTTAAGAACTCGATTTCATCAATCTGGTCGCAGATGAGTGTCTCAAACATCATCTCATCCGTCCGACTTCACCAGACTTGGTTATACAACCCTGGTCGGGAGTTATTTGGTTAGTAAGGAGTCATTACCCATCACTTTACCACACCGTAATGCAAGTACACTCGCATAAAATACACACGATACTTCACAAGTATCGACTTTCTCGAATAACGCAGTTTATTCAATTCAGCATTACATGCTACCTTCCGTGGATCCACGATCCACATTCCGGACATCAATCATGTCACAAACCGGGGATATACTACTGGGGGTATTGGTCTGGCGGTTTACGGCGTGCGGCGTGCAACGCGCATCACAAGAACGTGTTAGGAAGTCATGGACGGTTAGAGATGAACCGAGAAGTGGGCAAGACCGGTCGTATGCTACCGACACACAACTCCACCACTCCATCATTCCATTACCTCCACTTCCCACGAGAAACGTGAATGAGGCTCAATGACTTGTATAAATAGGTTCTCCGCCCTATTTCAAACAAGAAATAACAGACGACAGAACAATACAAGTTCAGTCGACAGAAACCAAGTGTTAATACAAAAAAAAACCGTATTCAAACACTCAGAGCCTGCTTGCATCAACCGTAAGCTTGCTCATCTTTCTGTTACAAGTCATAAGCAAGCCAACACCTTCACAATCTCAACACCTTCTTCGCTTCCCTCCCTAAGATCAACCCGATCTCCTTCACTTTGTGACCGAAACAAGTCCGGAACGGCCATTTCTTGGTTTAGGCCGGACTTGCACGGATTGATCTCTCGAATCTACAAGCACTCACCGCGCAAATGCATTTGTTGAAGGTTTAAATTCATTCCTCATCCACACCCCGAATTACCAAATTCTGCAGGAGTAGTTTTCACCCATCAACAATTGGCGACCACAGTGGGAGGTTGATCTATCGGTTGCATAAAATTGAATCCTCAATTTTTCAGTTTCCATCTCGCAATGTATCCGGAAACTACATGCGGTTCAGATATCATGGGAAGCATAGCTGGAATGCTGGAGGATGTCTTGGCAAATCAAGCCGGTATCACCAGGAGGCAGGGCGAGACATTTCGCCTTTTGAATGATATAGCGGCACAATTACAAGAAGGGTCGACGAGCATCTACTTAGGCAGCACAAGAAATGTTGAATCATTAGCCAGGAGTCACACCTTTACCGGTGAAGAGGCAAAAAGAGCACGTAATCACAGGGGACTCAGGAGAGACGAACAACATGGCCCAGCCGACGAAGACTCGAGGAAACCCCACAGAGGAAAAAACTTGCCCGGAGTACTACAATGTCTGCCGGATAAAGAAAGGGAGCCTGCAGCCTATGGAACCCTGCTAGAAGATTTGTATTTCAAAACTCTTATTGAAGCACGGAAGACTGTCCAATCCGCATCGGCCTTCCAACCAACTGAAGAAACGCTTGAGGAAGGAGAAATCAATCAGGAAATGCCTGAATACAGAGGATGGGAGCGTTCAATCCGGTCACTCAGCGGTGACATTACGACACCTTCCACATCCCTCTACCTAGGCAAGCGATCCGCAGATATGATGACACCCACAAATCTTCCAACTTCATCTCCTGTTCCACGTCAAAGTCGCGGAGAGACGTTACAACGCCCACTAACGCAGGGAAAGCCAGACTCAAGGTACTTACATTTCCCATTCCCAATGAAGAAGATTCGAGGTACCGGAGACATGGGTGCGAAATGAAGAGGTGGAGCTACCCCCGGTATGGCGTCCGCCTGCGATCAAGAAGTAATGGACCCGAGGTACTGTCATTACCACCGGTTCCTTCATCACCCCACCGGTGAATGCAACGCTTTGAAGCGCATTGTTCAGGAGAAGCTCGGTTCAGAAAGATAGCTTGCGGAGGATTTTCTTAGAGAGGCTACTCCGGTTTGATATAATGAGGCTTCAAAAGCAAGTAAGTTTT
Organism: Papaver armeniacum; assembly: GCA_023531295.1. Classification (NCBI taxonomy): domain Eukaryota; kingdom Viridiplantae; phylum Streptophyta; class Magnoliopsida; order Ranunculales; family Papaveraceae; genus Papaver; species Papaver armeniacum. The sequence goes on along the minus strand of JAJJWW010006238.1, from coordinate 142,558 downwards.
ACTCAACAACTTTACAAGAGAGATAGTTTAGAATTCACTGGGGACTTAGCATCCCGCATGTGGAAAAAGAGGCTCAATGATCAAATGCCACGTTTGTTTCCGTTCGTGCCTCTCTTTTACATAACGTTTGCAACTTCATGTGACATGTGCAATCATTCATGACCAAGATGCAAATTTCATTTAAAATAACCTCTTTCAGAAAAAATCATTCACCAAACTATCTCAAAATGAACCAATTCAATTACCTATTAATTCAAAACCGGTAGTCAAAAGGAATCCTCACTATCACTCAAAAACAAGAGCATCTAAAAAGACAAGTAGGTAGCTACGATCCTTCAAGGAAAGTCCTTCAGCGGCAACTCGTCCTTCTGGGCAAGAGAGACTTTCATCCTTTGAAGTACAACCTGCTTCAGCTTCAATTCCTTAGGAAACTTTTCAACCTCTTCTTCCTGGCGAGTAACACAAAGATACGAGAAGGGGCTCTGTCCTATAATTTCTCGGGAGCTACCGTGGTCAATACACCTTATGCAGCCGTCACTTCTACCACCGGTGCCGGCGTAGCAGAGATGTTCCGATAAGTGTAACACCTCCCGTCACCAGAGTCAGAGCAGCCGCAAATCCCGACAACTCCTCAAGCGTAACGCCTCCAGTAGTCACCAGAGCAACAACTTTCACTCCTGCATCAGGACGAGGAGCCGGAGGGACGAGAGGAGGACCACCATCCATTACCATTTCATACTTGATGGAGAAGCGGAAGTTCTTGCTAAGACTCAAACGGATATGGCCGCAACTCGAAAAGAGGTATTTCACCCGCACGGACCTACGTGGACCCGATAAAATGAGCGACATCGAGATATGAACGGTCCTGTCATGGAGATTCCTACACTGGGACCGATCCTCACAACGATCCTCCCTGTGTCAACAGATTTACTATGAACCGAGAGACCGGTGGATTAGGAAGCGGCATCTCTAGTGGAAAGCTTGTGTGAACTCTTGCGCCTCTCAAAGAATCAACGTGCGAGAGATGTTTCACCGTAATTAATAAAATAGCTCGGACGTACACCGACTCCTTCACGTCCGTAAGTCTTAATCGCATCGAAAACACACCGTAAATAATGTTACATTTACGAGAAGACGACATGATGGCGTAAAAAGATCACGACCGGCCCTACATGTTACCGCACACATCAAGGGTTCGTAGTTCGGGAGGGCCCTCGTCGACACAGGAGCATCTTCCAATGTGATTTCTCTCAAGACTCTCAGGACGGCCAAGTTTAGCCCATGCAAGATTGTGCGTCATCCCACCACAATGACGGACTTCGAAGGAAACCAGACCAGCACATACGGTGAAGCTTCAACCCATACTCACACCAAAAGGGGACGCACTTTCGAAGCAAGACGTGATTAGAAGGGGAAGACAATATACCGGCGTCGCTGTTAGCAATTAGTAGGAGAAACTGACACCCAGTCTCTCCGCCCAATGGAATGCTCCAAAAGCGATTCTCCTCTACTGAACATCGACATGTTAGTAGATGCAACCAGCGGACATGGCATGTTCTCCTCCATGGATGGATGTAGCGGCTACAACCAGATAAGGATGTACGAGCGTGACGCAAGGGCATATATCTCACCAACAGGCGATACAACCTTCAGCCTTCTGTAAGCAGTTCCTTGAAGCAGCAAGGGGAAAACCACCGAGATACAATATCCCGCGTGTCCGCCAACTCCAACTCCAGTACCACATGCACGACTCCCACAATGATGAAGCAATGTCCAAGACATTCCATATCTGGCTCGACAACGACCACTACGGACAAACCATGTAAACCACACTTGGGGACTGAGGCTCAGCATGAAGTTCCTTCACCGTCAGTCAAGGACTTCTTCAACATGAGAAAGATGGTCAGTCAAGAATCATGGATTCGCAAGGGTAATCGAATGAAGAGGAAGCCACTTCAACGCTCCCTCCAGCAGAAGCTGCTTCAATGGTCTATTCAAGAGCCGCCGCAACGCTCTCTCCGAGACCCACGTTCGCTTCAGAATCCTTCTTCAACACTCTCTCCAGGACTCACCTCAACGGTCGCATCAGAAACCACTTTAACATCCTCTCGAGACGTTTCAACACTCAAGCTGCATCAATAATCTGCGCTCCGGTCAAGTTATCTTTGATGTACTCATTGCTCAACATACGTCTCATCCATCCTTCATAAGGGCCCAGCGGAGCATGAAAAACCTAAAAGTCGATAGGAGAAGAGTTATCCTGTGGAACGGATGTTTTCATATAGTTGAAAGGGCGCGGTGAACAATTCATCATCGATGTTCGGCATATCTTTGAAGCTGTCAACACTTCCTGACTTGGCACCAGCATTATCTCCAGAAGACATCTCAACAGGGATTCTTTCTACCGCAATGAAATAAAAGACAGGAGTTAGAACTTGTATGAAAGCATATGAGAAGTGTCGCCACACACGGCAATACACAACTCACACAACGGCCAGTCCAAACATCATTCAAGTCTGTACGGTACAAGCCTCAAGTCTGGTATTGCTCAAGTCAAAAAGCTGATATTGCTCAAGTCGCAAAGGCTGGTGTTAATCACGACATAAGGCTGGTATAATAGGCGCACACAAAGAAGGCCGGTTTCGGTCGAAGCACATGGCTGACGTTTGAAGCATGTACACAAGAGACCCACTTTCAACCAAAGCAGACACAACAAGCCCACGTTCGATCAAGCGGCGCAGAACCCCACGAACGAAGCGAGCGCAATGTCGGTCGATTAGGCACATCCCCACGATTGAACGAAGCGGCGCAATAGCCCCTCGACCGAAGCAGTCATAGCAAGGTCGATCGAAGCGTGCAAGACCGACATCATGCTAGGGGAACACTTTTTCTCGGACGTCTCTTGAACGTGACATGCTCGAAGGACAGACGACCCGTCTCTCCTGGTAACATCTAACATTGTCTCATAAGTTTATCTTTAATCTGTCACCATCTCATGCCTACCACACAATAGTGTAACCATTGTGTGCTAGGCGAGGGACTTAATGTTGATGGTGGATTTTCGTTCAAGGTTGAGTTTGTAAAAACCAGAAAAATCATGCGCTGACATCTTGTAAAAGATAAAGCCATTTATAAGTGTTGGATACTCCCTCACTTAATTCAGCCTTGTATTTCCTGTACTCATTATCAGTGTGGCATGAGACTGAGTGTTACTCATACAGAGTAACACGAACCTCCAAGCACTATAATGAAACCATGTACGAAATACCCGTACAGGCTGATTCTCGGTGTGTTATACTAGCCCGAGCCCTCTCGGTGTGTTATACTAGCCCGATTGAGCCCCTCTCGGTGTGTTATACTAGCCCGATTGAGCATCCGGACTTGACCGTGATCGGTCTCCGGATATGATTCGATCGCAGTCATCCAACTCCACAAGCATGATTGGATGACCACGGATCAATTCCATCACCCTAAGCATGGTATGGAATACCCACGGCCTTAGCTTGCCGATATGATCTGATCGCAGTCATCCAACTCCACAAGCATGATTGGATGACCACAGATCAATTCCATCACCCTAAGCATGGTATGGAATACCCACGGCCTTAGCTTGCCAATATGATCTGATCGCAGTCATCCAACTCCACAAGCATGATTGGATGACCACAGATCAATTCCATCACCCCCAAGCAGGTATGGAATACACACAACCGACCCCGCATGGTCGACCATTGGCCTTCGCTTGCCAAGAAACCGTCCATACCAAGCATTATGGACGGAAAACCCTATATTAGGGTTTGCGGCATATTACATGTGCCGCAAAATGGTCTCAACCGTCCATCTTCGCAGGCATAGATGGAGGGTGTATATGTAGACTCAAAGGGCCCGGAGCATGTCGACACGATCACCATGTGACCGCCTACACACTTGACCAATCGGTCAAAGCCAACCATGGTTGGTTACAACAAATTCGTCCGCCCAAAAGAGCATGGTCGCGCGGCTTTGAAAGCCAAAATTAGGGTTTCAAGTCATCACGCGCGTCCATCTTCTCCGGTACGAATGGAGGGTCACAGATTGATTAACCAAGGCCGGTCATACCAAGCATGACCACCGTGGGCCCATCTACCTCCTCTTGTGGTCGGCCAAGGCATACCATGCCCGACTAATCCAAAACGCCCGACCAAACTCACGCGGTTACATCTCCCAAATCCTAACCGATCTCGACCGCTCAACTTCACCGGATGATTTGAGTGGCTTAGATCACGTTTTCATGGGATAATCGGTATAGGTGTGAACACTAGCCTACCACCTACACGCTGGTATGATCGACCAAGACCGACCAAGATGGGTCGTCTTGGAACGCACGCCCAAACTTGGGATGTCATGCGGTTTCCAACTCCTTTGCGGCAAGGGATTTCTGCCGCAAACCGATCTCAACCACTCCTCTTTGACGGTCAAATTGAGTGGCCTAGATTGCATCTCCATGAGACGGTGAGACATGGACGTGTACACCATCATGCCGTCAACACGCATGTATGGTCGGTCCTCCACAAAATCCTTCCCATGCTTGGTTTCGACCAAGTCAAGAGTGATGCTTGCGCACCTCTTTAAGAACTCTGATTTCATCAACGGTCGCAGATGAGTGTCTCAAACATCATCTCATCCGTCCGACTTCACCAGCTTGGTTATACAACCCTGTTCAGGAGTTATTTGGTTAGTAAGGAGTCATTACCCATCACTTTACCACACCGTAATGCAAGACTCGCATAAAATACACACGATACTTCACAAGTATCGACTTTCGAATAACGCAGTTATTCAATTCAGCATTACATGCTACCTTCCGTGGATCCACGATCCACATTCCGTTATCAATCATGTCACAAATCGGGGATACTTACGGGGTATTGGTCTCGGCGGTTTACGGCGTGCGGCGTGCAACGCGCCATCACAAGAACGTGTTAGGAAGTCATGGACGGTTAGAGATGAACCGGAGAAGTGGGCAAGACCGGTCGTATGCTACCGACACACAACTCCACCACTCCATCATTCCATTACCTCCACTTCCCACGAGAAACGTGAATGAGGCTCAATGACTTGTATAAATAGGTTCTCCGCCCTATTTCAAACAAGAAATAACAGAACTGACGAAACAATACAAGTTCGCCGACAGAAACCAAGTGTTAATACAAAAAAACCGTATTCAAACACTCGAGCCTGCTTGCATCAACCGTAAGCTTGCTCATCCTTCTTACAAGTCATAAGCAAGCCAACACCTTCACAATCTCAACAACTTCTTCGCTTCCTCCCTAAGATCAACCCCATCTCCTTCACTTTGTGACCGAAACAAGTCCGGAACGGCCATTTCTTGGTTTAGGTCGGACTTGCATGATTGATCTCTCGAATCTACAAGCACTCACCGCGCAGTGCATTTGTTGAAGGTTTAAATTCATTCCTCATCCACACCCCGAATTACCAAATTCTGCAGGAGTAGTTTTCACCCATCAACACATGTATAAATAGAAGCAGGGGATGATGATTTTGACCACGCCTGGATTAGCCAGAGCAGTCACTTTAGGTTTAATTTTGTGTATTTGTTATTTCATCATGTTTTAATTTAGTGCTAGGGTTTGAGATGAAACCCTAATTCATGACTGTGTTCTTCATGCTCCATATATTGTTCTTGATTGCTTAAATCATTTGTAAGATAGTCTTTAATCTCAGCATGTCAACTCATTGCTCTCACAGTGCATGACAAAGCCATGTATGCACTGTAGTTTGATTATATCCCTGAGATGATTATGCTACAACTTAAGCTCATTAGATTAATGTTATCTACAGATTAATTGTGCCTTAATCAGACAGTTAATACTTAGGATAAATACCTTAGTTGCGATTAAAGTTATCAGTCGGAGAAACATATTTGACATAAGGCAGACTTGACACCTCTCCTTTATCTGTCAAAACAAGAATAAAATCATGAGTTGAAGAACATAGTATAGATTAGTGGTGGAATCAAAGACTCTAGTACCCCTTTGTTACTGTTTCATCCCTTAGTTTAGGTTCACACCATCTCAGTTCAGCCGTATCGGCACAAAACACCATTTTGTTACTCTGTCACCTTTGAATTTCAGTTGAAGAAGCCTTAGATCATATAAGAGCACACCATTTTGTTACCCGTACTTGCCGCGTCTCCAATAGACGCCGTGCACTTGCGGTATAACCCGTAGGCTCAAATATAAACATCTTTCGAGGCCTACCAAGTTTTTGGCGCCGTTGCCGGGGACTTGGCGCGTGCCTTGCTGATTTTTGGCTCGCTTCACTGTGTTTCATCCTACCCCTGTATATACCCACCTTTTGTTTTCATTATAGTTTTAGCCCTGTTTTCATTGGCCTTGTTTTCATTGTAGCATCATAGTCCTGTTTTAGTATAACTTGTGTTAACCTTTGCATCATCCTGTGATTGCATCAGTTGTTCTAGCTATTTATGCTCCCCTGTATATATTTGTATTTAACTTGTTTTAGTTCTTTGTTAGTATAACTTAGCTTAAAATTTTGAGTTAAACTCCCTGTGTAGTTGCATCTTTGCATTACCAATTGTCTGCTGAGTTGTGACTTAGCCTAATCATACCATAAACATCAAAACCAAATTGTGCACAGTCCCATATATTGCTTTAGCTGTGTAAGATTGAGAACTGAAGTTGAGTGTTGAGTTAACAGGTACCTTGAGAAGCTGAGATATAACCCAAGGAGGAGAACAAAAGGGAGCAGCCAAACAGAACTGGTGGATTGCCTAAACCCAGTGTATACTGGAGGTATTGTATCCTAATTTTGCTTACTTGAATGAATGCCTGGTAGCATGTATGCTTGCGTGTTAGCCTTGAACCATAACCCTTAGTTTCCTGTGACCTTGTTGAGCTATCAGTGCATAACACTGTGATAATTAAGGTCAACTGACCTCATTGACACCAATTGTACATCTGCTTCATGTCAAGACTGCTGTGTTTCTTGCCTGAGTAGCTCATAGCCAATCTGCTAAAGCTGTAAAGTTGCATATCCTTGGCAGACCCCGTGCATACCCTGTCACCTTGCAAGCCCCTGTAGCTGCAGAAAATTTAACCCCACACAACTTGCAAGCCCCTGGAGCTGCAATTGTGGAGCTACTCTGCTTTGTGAATTGCCAATAACAAGCCTGCTGGCTCTGTAATCCTTATGCTCCATCTGCTTGTGACCTTATGCATGCTTGAACCCCTTGTGCTGTGCCAATCTGTGTTGCAACTGATTGAGTTGCCAACTGGTGCAATTTGCTTCCCTTGTTAAGGTTGTGATCTCCTTGCTGTGCAAATCTGTGCTTACCCAAGTTGAATTTCCTTGTGTTTTCCTGGCTCTGTGCAACTCAAATTTTGCTTAAATCCTACATAGAGACCTGACCACCGCAATGACTAACCAAAGGCATGAGCCGAGCATAGACTCACCTGCACAACCACCAGGCCGTGTCAATTTTTGTGAAAATTCTGTGAGGTGTGTGCTCAACCGAAGCCCTCAACCTCGGGCCGAACATAACCTAGAGCCCACACCCAAAACTTAGGCCCGCCGTGCTTTTCAACCGGGCCGAGAACCAAAACCCCGGGCTGCAAACAAACTAAGCTTAATAATCAAGCCCAACAACTGGGCTATACATTTTTCACCTAATCTGGCTGTGGCCAAACCGGGCCAGACCATCTAGGCTAGAACCACACTTCTTTGGGCTGATCAACACAACCCGGGCTGCAACCAAACTGAGCCTGTAGTCTGCTGGGCTGTACCCTTTTCACTGGGCTGCACATGTTAACCTAACTTGGGCTTACACCAAAACTCAGCCCAACTCAATTCATTTCTGGGCTATACTTTTTCAAACACAACCTAGGCTTTGCACACAATTGCTGGGCTTCCTACAAAACCAAACAACAAGCCCACAAAACCAAACATAAACCAAACCTGGGCTTCCCACATAAACCAAAGCTCCCAACAAAACCAAATGAATCCCATTGAAACCAAATCCCAATAAACCAAACTAAATTTTGAGTTCAATTTGAGTACTAAATCATGACAGGATTTTGGTCTGCATCTGGGGATGGAAACAAATCCCTTAGAGAGCGTGCTTACGGGCACGCTTCACAGGATGAACCCCCACATACCATAGTGATTTTGGGGAATTTTATGCGCCTTCTCGGGGCCCTGACCTCACATACCCTAATCACTATGAGCACATGTATCATCCATCACAAAGTTGAGAATGAACACTCTCCTCATACCCGGTCATCACTTCTAGATCAATTAGAAGCTCGACTATCTGGCTTAGAAAGGCAATCACATGAGCGATCTGTCAAATCTAATCCCCCTAGGCAATATGAAATGCATGCTTGCACCTTATGTGGTGGTTTAGACCACCCTGCTGAATACTGTTATATCTTGCATGATTTTAGACAGTCTAGGGAAAACCATGATAATCCAATGTACGAAGTGTCTAGAAGTGACTATTGGGACCATAATCAACCCGCACACATGCATCATTCACCACAAAGTGGGGAGATGAACAATTTTATACTCCCCAACTCCTAGTTTGCAATCAATAATGGAAACACTCATAGAGCAAAATGCTAGGCTTGAAATGAATGCAATGCATGACCATCCATATAGCAACATGTCTGAATTTCCCTTCTCTAGTGTACCTCATGCACAACCATACAATGAATATCCATATGAGGAATGCATACCCACTAGTGAAGACTCTCCTTCAATGGAACAACTCAAGATGATTCTTCAAAGGAACCTAATTGAGTTACAAAATGATAGGATTGAAAATAGTGTTTCTAGTCTTACTCATGCAACTAACATTGAATATGAACCTAATCTAGAGGTAGATGAGTACACTAAAAATGCTACAATTTTGAATGGAGAGATGGATTTTTGCTATGATGATGATGATGATGATGAATATGAAGAGCATGTGTATTTTGAAAATGTAATAGAATCTTTAGGTTCGTAGACATCAAGTGTCTCTCCCGTGAACCCTATGAATGATGCTTCTTCCGATATTCATGCATGTGATATTGATGTGGAACCCGTGCAATTATCCCGTGAAAATGAACATGATTTACCCTCTTTTGACTTTAGGAAAGTGTGTGATGGTACAAATGATTTTAAAAATGAAAACAACCTAGATGTACCTAACCTCTCTCCTGAGTCACAAATTGAAACTCCTTCACCCAACCTAGGTGTAGTTTGTCACAAAATTGCAAAACCAACTTTTCTGAAAATGCCTAACTTAGGCCTAGAGCTTTGTGCTTCCCAAGTCCTCTTGGACTATTTTGCATCAAAGTATAACACTCTTAAGGAGCCACAGTTGGAATGTGTATGTCTGCCTGTAATTAGCAAAACTCATTTTGAGTTAGACCTTTTGCAGGATGTACCTTTAAAATTGCAAGATTTTGTTCTCACAAACACACCTGTTCACAAGTTTAGGTTTGGGGGAAACTCCTTCACATCTACAGTCTTACTTGCACTCTCATGTTATATTTGTGTAAGATTGTTGATGGTTGTACATATTTTCTATTGGGTTGATCCTCAACTCTTTAGATTGTTAGTTTATGGTGAATTTTTGTATATAATCCAGTAGGACTTGTTAAATTTTCTTTTCTTGATTCGGTTGAGTCTTCTTGCACATATATTATGCTAATCCGATATGATCTCCGTTGAGAATATTGGATTCTAGCCTTGACGAATGAAGCTCAACCTTGCTCCCGCCGACATCCGGTAATCTCTTCCCTTTTATCTTATCAGCATAGTTCTCGTGGTACGTGACTGTTTAAATTTTTCCTATCTGTGACACATTGAGGACAATGTTTGATTTAGGTTTGGGGGTGCATTTTGCATTTAGAGTTTTTAGTCTTTTATTTTACCTTTTATTTAAAAAAAAAAAAAAAAAAAAAAAATTCAAAACTCTTTTTGTAAAAACCTCCAACTTTAGAGATTTTAGAGTCACTAGCATGCTTTTAGCTATGTTTACATAGAGATTCTGACCGAAATAACAGAACTTGGAAGTACCGGAGAACACAATCGGGTTTCTTAGTTGATTAGAGCGTTAAAGTTGGATTTAACCATACCGGAGGGCGAATTAGGTGCTGTTTAGATATTCGGTAGTAGAATTGTGATCACCCATAGTGGAGACTACCCATTTACATCAAGCGAGGTACCGACCTTCACTCTTTGTGACTTTCTAGAAAAGCTTTTAGAGTGTGTGTCACCGTACGTCAATTCCGGGTAGGAATGGTGAGCTACCCAACTTCGCACCACTTTCAGCACTACTTTTGATCTCTTGAGTGCTAATTCCGTCAATCATGAGGGTGACGTCTAAAGATGAAAACTCTTTCTAAATATCGATTTGCGCTAGCATCTCTCTCTCTCAATCAAAGAAGACCCATAGAAACACATCATCGTCGGAAGCGGAGCATTAGCAGAATATTTGAAGAAAAGTTGAGATAGTCCAAGGTTACATATTTCAAAGGAAAAGAAGATGAGAATTAATGAAGTTTGTGAAATTTAAATTTTATCGTTGTTAGTGTTTGTTAAAAAAAAAAAAAAAAAAAAAAAAAAAAAAATAAAAAAAATAAAATAAAAAATAAAAAATAAAAAAATAAAAAATAAAATAAAAAATAAAAAATAATAATTATTATTATTAAGTTTTTGTGAAGTTCAGAAGTTCGTCATCAATAGTTGAAGACCGAAGACCGAAGATTGAAGACATTTCTATGGTTCTTATGAGAGATTGATGTTAATTGCCGATCGGGTGAGAAGTGAGTGAGTACTCCCACCCTTGCTAATGGTTGATTTCCTTTCTTAGAGATCATCCGAAAAAGATTCTTTTTGTCCACATTTCTGTGGAGTCTCCAGATTTTATTTCGGAAGGTTATCCTTCTTACCTACAACGTGTGCGTGATTTCTCTCTTTATTCCCGCTCGCACACATGAGAGACTAAAAAGCGATCTTTTTGAGTGCAATTATCATAAAATCCTAATGGTGAGGCAGAAGTCGAGGCTTATGATCACAATCGAATCCGAATTCTTTCACATGGTATGGTTACTTCTCGCTCAAGACTTAAGGATGAGAATGCGTTCTTCGATAGTTCTAACTTCGTTACTAGCATGCGTAAACTCTATGTCCTCATAGCTTCTTGGAGGCTTGAGACTCTTTTACACTCTGAAGTTGGAGAAGGTTTTGTGGGTACACCTCAAAACCCTCACGAGACTACAACTCGTCCACTAGGGACACCTAGCGGTTTAAAGGCTTAGTGCATACGCTAAATGCATTCGAGAGACCTACGACAGTGGTGTAGTTAGGATTTCTTATTTTCTGTTTCACTTGAGGACAAGTAAAATTCAGGTTTGGGGGTATTTGATGAGTGCCAAATAGTGCATATTTATACACCTTTTTATTGGCATTTTACTCATCTTTTGCGCTTAGAAATCAGATATTATCTCAGATTCTGTGTTTTCTTTGTTTTCAAGAATAAATATTTGTATTAATTAATTTTGTGTTTTTAGGTGATAAATAAAGTTCGGAGAATCTGAGGAGCCAAAAGAGCAAAGAATTGGAGTCGAGCATCTATGGAGCAGATAGCCAAAGCTCACGCGCGAATCGCTTGCAACCCAACAAGTAGCAACTCATCTACAAGACATGGGCTTGAGCTAGACCTGACCCGCGACCCGGATCCGAGCACATCCATCCCCGACCGTTCAGATCTTCCCCAGTCGCATCCAACGGTCGCTGCCTCCATTCCATCAAAGACCGATGCTCCCGTTTCACACCAGATCGCTCCAAAACCGCTTACCATCCTCGACCGTTCAGATCGTAGCCGCCTCATCCAACGCTCGCTCGGCCTGTCGCATCGTCCGTTGATGTTCGTGCCTCACAGAAAATTACCTACCCTATACCCTCGCCGATCATACCCATTCTCTTCTTCCTTTTCTCTTTCATCTCTCGCAGAACCCATCCCTCACCTCAACCACCATCTCCTTTCCCCGACGAGCAAAGCTCGCTTTCTCCTCCCTCTCCCCGACACAACAACCACCACACCACCTCCATCACCCAGCTACTTCTTTCCGCCACTCTAGGTTCACCCATCTCCATCTTAGCTTCTCTCATAACCTAGAAGCTAGGGTTTAGATGATTGAACTTAGGGTTTCTCCAACAACCCTAGCAGAGAGCTCTGAAGACGATTAGACAAGAAAGGAGTGCGTTTGAGTATGGGTGCGATTGTTTTTGCTTATTTTATCTTTAATTTCAATTTTGAGAATTAGGGTTAGGTATTTTGGTTGCATGTATAAATAGAAGGCTGTGGAAGATGATTTTGACCACGCCCGGATTAGCCAGAGCTTCACTTTAGGTTTAATTTTGTGTATTTGTTATTTCATCATGTTTTAATTTAGTGCTAGGGTTTGAGATGAAACCCTAATTCATGACTTGTGTTCTTCATGCTCCATATATTGTTCTTGATTGCTTAAATCATTTGTAAGATAGTCTTTAATCTCAAAGATGTCAACTCATTGCTCTCACAAAGGCATGACAAAGCCATGTATGCACCGTAGTTTGATTATATCCCCGAGATGATTATGCTACAACTTAAGCTCATTAGATTAATGTTATCTACAGATTAATTGTGCCTTAATCAGACAGTTAATACTTAGGATAAATACCTTAGTTGCGATTAAAGTTATCAGTCGGAGAAACATATTTGACATAAGGCAGACTTGACACCTCTCCTTTATCTCACAAAAACAAGAATAAAATCATGAGTTGAAGAACATAGTATAGATTAGTGGTGGAATCAAAGACTCTAGTACCCCTTTGTTACTGTTTCATCCCTTAGTTTAGGTTCACACCATCTCAGTTCAGCCGTATCGGCACAAAACACCATTTTGTTACTCTGTCACCTTTGAATTTCAGTTGAAGAAGCCTTAGATCATATAAGAGCACACCCTCGTCTCTGTGGATCGACCCGTACTTGCCGCGTCTCCAATAGACGCCGTGCACTTGCGGTATAACCCGTAGGCTCAAATATAAACATCTTTCGAGGCCTACCACATAGCTATGTCCAACGTTTTCATCTTCATGTTTTTAGGATTATTTGTTTAAATTCTAAAATTGTTTGGAAGATGATTTTTGCAGTATTAATCTTTATGGTTTTATATATTGCAATTTGTTATGGGATATGTGTGTTTGCATCCGTGAACTATGATTGTCCCATATCTTGTCAAAAGTAAAGTCTTTCGTAAGTCGATATGCATGTATTGATAAAAGAATGAATGGACTTTTGACAAATACAAAGGTTAAGCCTATATTGTCAATTTTTGATGGAAGATAGGTTAAAATCTTTTGTTTACAAGGTTTATGTCTATTGTATGTCGTTATGCAAATAGTGATGGAAAATAGAATGAATCCTTGTGTATTCCGAAGTAATTGATCTTCCCTGATCCATATTTTATGTATTACTGTGAGGCTCCGTAATGTGTCGTATGTTGAGCACTAAATAACCAAGTTGATTATTTTATGATTAGCTTTGTTGTTGTTCCGTAAGGTACTTTATGTCGAGCATTTTTGAACTAAATTAATCATCGTGTTTGGTTATTTAGTTATAACTCCATAAGTCTTCTTATGTTTGAGTTTTTTTGACTGGGTTGATTATTTTCATGATTAACTTAGTCATTGCTACATAGATTCTTTTATGTCGAGTATGACCAATTAAACTGATTACTTTTGTGATTAATTTGGTTGTGTATTTCGATTAGATTAATTATGGGTTCTCTTGTGATTAATCTAATTGAGTATTTTTGAGTCTCCATAAGTTCACTTGTGTTGAGCATTATTGATTAAATTAATCATGAACTTCTTATGGTTAATTTAATTGAGTATTTTGGATTCAAATTCATACTTGTATGTGAGTTGTTATGTCCAAAGAAATCCTTCTTTTCTTTCGAAATTAAGGTCGCTCTTGTTGTTATTTCGGGAATGACATATTATGGGGGAGAGTTCATTTTGAACTTGTGCTTAATTGCCAAATCTTTGTGGGGAGTGCTGCTGTGGAATATTATAGGGGTTGTCTTGTATCTTTAAACTCCTTGATGAATGCATTTAGCTTCGGCTTTATGATTGCATCTAAATAAGATGATATGTGTTTCTTTCTTTTGGTCATTGTAGTTGCAGGAAATCCCACACTACACCCCTTACTCAGTTTTGCTTAACTAATCCATTGAAAGATGTGTGATCAAGAATATTTATTAATTGATTCCATGAAATGTTTACACAGTACAATAGAATTACACTTGGAAATTAAAGCGCTCTTAAACTTTCTCTCCCCTAATGACTTGCTTCCCCTTCAAAAAGATCTCTCCCCTTCAACAGACTCATTTAGCCCCTTTATATAGGGTAATACATAGTGGATGACAGCTAAGCTATCCTTTATTTTCGGGAATGTCTCGCGAAGTGTCGCAAGTGCACGAATATTCATTCTCGCGACACTTCTTAACCCTCGCCAGGTTTCATGTCTTCCAATTGTTTTGTTTGTCGTTATTCATCGCGTCGTTTATTTTAGCTCCCTGCGACTCCCTCGCGACACCGTCGTTTATTAATCCCGCGAACCTTGTCTGTTGCGATATTATGATCCTACATCTTGCCTCTTTTTCCTTGAATATTGCTTGAAGAGCGATTTGAAGGAAAAATTCGTTGCTGTAATAATCCTTGGTTTCAATCGGTGAAAGAACGAGCGAAAGAATACTTTTCTTGAAAAGTACGTACTTGCCTCTATTCTTTTGGCGAAGTTCTGGAGCTTCTTTGTAATATATATATGAAGTGTCATTTCTTGCCTCATGAGTTACGGAAAATAATCAATCTCGCAAGCTCTTCTCGTTTGTTAGGAAATATGTTGTGCGATATTTGGATCCTACTGAAATTCCTTTTGCCTGGTTTTCTTGGATTTAGTAGTGACCGTTTACACGTGTCTATATTTGCCCCTTTTACCGGTGCATTTAATGTTATCCGGTCGTAATATTTTTTCTCGTCTATTTATAGGAGTGTCCCCTGTGAAGAATTTTCCTTTTCTTTTTCATCTTCTTCATCGTCTGCAAGTGTTCCTCTTCTTCATCATTCTGCAAGTGTCGGCCTGCTATTTTCTCTCACCATCTTCCTTACCGTTTTTATCAATTGTCGTTCTCATGGCGTCTAGGTTTGTTAATCTTGCTATATCTGACTGATTTTGTGGTTGATTAATTTTGAGATTATCTTTCTTTGTTAAAATCACACTGGTATGATTAATTCTGTAGTTTTCTTTCTGCCATTGTTATTTAGCAAGAACCAGCCCAGAACTAAATTTACCGTGAAGGATCCTCTTCTTTCTTTGGGCTCGCCGTCGAAATCTACTTCGCAACAAGAATCCCTTGCGCAATCAAAGCCCTCTTCGCGAGTAAAATCTATGGCTTCAAAGAGAAAGCCTGCGAGTGACAAGGTATTTAAGAAACATTTGTTTCTTATTAATAATATATTGTTGCCTCTGTTTCTTATTTAACTTGTTATTCGCAGGATGATGGAAGTATTGACAAAACTCCTAAAAGACTTCGCCAACCCAAGCCTGTTACTCCCAGTGTTTCCTTTCCCTCCTTTACACCTTCTTCTCCAGTTGCAAGATCATCGCAAGATGATTTCTTGGCTGATTCTCGCGAGAGCATTATTAATGACAGTATTCCTATACCTGAACTCTTCGCAGATCAAGCTCCTCATAATAATCCTACTATTCATGCCTCTAACATTTCTCCAGTCATCATCCTTCCCGAGACTTCCTTTCCCCGTGACGCTGCCTTGATGAAAGATGTCTCGTCTCCTCCTTCCACTGCTATTATTACTTCTTCCTCCGAGCAAATCCCTCTTACCAAAGAAAACTTGGAAGGGATAGAAGTGGCTCTCAAAGTCCTTTCAGATCTTGTGAATGATGCCAAGAAAACTTCCGTCGACCCTGTCAAGTCTGATGTTTGCGAGATTCTAAGTAAACATCTTGGTCCTGATAGGATTTCGCAAGCATCTTTGGTTCAAGAAATCACTAAATTGAGGAATGATCTCCAAGCTATGACTGAGAAATGTAACAGTTTCCATCTTGAAAATCAAAAATTTCACAACATTTCGCTAGACCGTGATAATCTTCGCAGGAAGAATGAGGAGTTAAAAGGTATACTCTCGCCACCTCATCATTTTTTTTTTTTTTTTTTTTTTTTTTTTTTTTTTTACAACTTAAACTTTTGCTCGCCCTTTAAGCTTTAAACCAAAAACGAATAATGGAGATATATCAGTTGGAATCAACTGTTGAAGAGGTTCGAGTTGAAAGAGATGCTTGGATGGAGCAATATAACTTCTTAAATAATCTTCATACATATGCCGCTGATCAAATAGATAATTTGTCTAAAGAAAACTTTGATTTAGTTCAGCAGCAAGATTCATTAAGTAAAGACTTGTCTCGCCTTTCTTATTCTTTGACTAAGGCTAATTTGGGGTTGGAAACTTTATCAGATGAGAATGAGACCCTTTCTCAGGAAAAGCGATCTCTGCTGAGCAAGGTCGCGACCTATTCGCAAGAATGTGATGCTTGTCAAAAACTTCTTAAAGAACAAGAACAAACCACTTATACTTTGAAAAAGCAACTTGAAGAAATTACTGCCGAGAGAGATAAACTTATTCAGGGCAGGATAACCTTAAGTCTAAAAGCAAACCAATTCAAAGATCAATGTTCCAAATTAGAAAAATCCAACTCTACTCTCGCCACCGAGAATTCTATACTTGTTTCGAATGAAAAGAGC
Organism: Papaver armeniacum; assembly: GCA_023531295.1. Classification (NCBI taxonomy): domain Eukaryota; kingdom Viridiplantae; phylum Streptophyta; class Magnoliopsida; order Ranunculales; family Papaveraceae; genus Papaver; species Papaver armeniacum. The sequence goes on along the minus strand of JAJJWW010006238.1, from coordinate 125,681 downwards.
TTGCGAGCTCGATTGAAAGGCTTAGTTGGAGATACATTTGATGATGCCATGGACTGTTTGGGGAATAATTTTGCAGCTTTAATTCAAAGATCTTACTTCTCGGAAAGGAAGGTAGTCATATTATTTGACTATCTTAATCCATTAATTATTCTAAAAATCTTTAATTATGTTTAATCTTGTGCACTTGTTTTGCAGATTCTCGAGAAGAAACTTCGCGCTACTATCTCCACCCTCGGATCGATTACTCTAAGATTCGCAAAGAAAATGGGTTACTCGGCTTTGCTTCTTTGCTCGTTCTCGCGACCGTGCGTAACGAAGATTTGATTATATGTCTTACTTGTAAAGACATAGATAGTAAGAATCGTCAAAAGGCGTTGCTTCACAATTCCCCCTCAAAGTCAAGTCCTTGTGAATGACATTTTATTGTCTAAATCCCTTGCTCCTATTCATGTTGATCCTTTGGAAGTAAGTGATGATGAAGTCCCTGATTCTCCTGATAGTGATTATGACTATGAAAGCGGCGAAGATATCGCTAATACTGAAGTTATCAACAAAGGTCTGACTGAAAAAATTTCTGATGAAAATCCACCAGCTGGCGAGAATGAAGGTGCTGAAAATATTTCTGATGAAAATCCATTGACCGGTGAAGGTGAAGCTGAGAAAATTACTGGTGAAGATGATAAAATTGATGTAGAGAATTAATCTTTTGCTGCGACTGTCTTTTTGCTTTGAAAGATTAAATCCCTTGTTGAATAATTCTCTTATTTTCTTCTTCTTAACTATGACTATAATCTCGCAAGTTTATTCGCCTTCAATTCTACGAAATGATCTTTATTCAGTCATCATCATTTTGATATGTATTCTTCTGATGTCGAATTTTATATTGCGACGAGGTCGCAGGTATCTCCATGAATGGAGAAATCTGCTTTTCTCGCCTTAACATTTCGGTAGTCTTTATTTTATCTCTTCTTTTTGCGACAAGGTCGCAGGCCGCCTTTACATTTTCATGCAATGGCCCATTGACCTTGTCTTATCAATATTGTGTGGTCTTCCAAGTTAGACCTCCCTAATTAGAGGTCTTCCCCTGCCACCTTTCATTGCGACAAAATCGCAGGACGTCTTTACACTTGCATGTAAAGACCCATTGATCTTGCCTTATCATTTTCCAAGTATTTTTGCCTCTGCAGGATGTTTTAGTTGCAACAATATGACAGGTCTAGATATCCTTGCGAACATAAAGCCCCATGACATTGCCGTCTTGCGACGAAATCGCAGGACGTCCGTACACTGTTGTGTAAAGACCCATTGATCTCGCCTTACCTTCGCGTTAGTATTATTGCCTCTCTCATAGATCATTGCACAAATATGACAAGCCTAAATTCTCTTGCGAAAACATAGCCTTATGACATTTGCGTCTGTTTTGATACTCCCCTAATGGAGAGCATCGCCCTTATCATCTCCCTAGGTTGCCCCTTCAAGGAGGCGAAACATCGGCCATACAAGACTAGCTCCTCCCATCCGGTCTTAACAACAACTGCTTGTTTTCGCAGCCTCTTATCCCTTATACCTATAGGGTTTATGGTTACGAGGCTGCACCCTAAGTGGAGTTTTCTTCGGGCGAGTGCAACATATGCCAAGACTTGCCAAGAATGGCCAGGGGTAGGTTCATCCATCCCGGCACTCGACTCAACCGTACCTACCTCGGCGCCTTGAGCATACACTGACTCCTTAGAAGAGACCCTCGGTCGCCCAACCAGGGTATAACCTTATATATATAGTTGGGAATCCAAGGTACCTCTTCCGAGTAGGCTTTCATGGGCCCCAAATTTTCATGACTCAGGCTTCAGGAGCGGTGTAACCTTTCCCCGAGCCATGTCGAGAGATACCCCTTATATGACGCACTTTAGGTCTTACATTTGCCTCTTACGAAATGTTATTCGCGAACTAGGGTGTACGCCATAAAGGTTCGTCCCATTCTTTTGTTCGTTCATTTTTGTCAAATCATTCATGACTCTTTGTTATTCTTATCGCGAGATCTTCGCTGATTTTCTATGCATTTTATTGAATTTCGCAAATATTTTGCGTAGAAGTACTTCATCTTAATTCATTTTTCCTCTCCCATTTTTATGGGTAATATTTCTTTAGATATAATCTATTCCATGGTCTATCCAATTTTTGTCCCACATCATTTCCTTCAGGATCCATCAATCTATACGCCCATGTACCAACTACCTCTTTGATGATATAAGGTCCATCCCATTTTCTCGCCAACTTGCCTCCACTTTCACGTTGATATATTGGGGTTTCTCGCAACACCAAGTCTCCTGGTTGGAACTCACGTATTTTTACACGCTTGTTATATTCTCTAGCCAGTCGTCGCTGATAATTCTCCATGTGTCGCAATGCCTTTTCTCGTTTTTCCTCCAATTCATCTAACTTGATTAGAATGTTGCCTGCACTAAGATTTTTCTCCCAAACCTCTTTTTTGGTTGTCGGGATTATGACCTCTGTTGGGAGTACTGCTTCAACTCCATAAGTTAAGCAAAAGGGAGACATTCCTGTGGCTTCTCTTCTAGTTGTATTATAAGCCCATACTGCATTGTGTACTTGTTCGCACCATCCCTTATTGTGTCCTTCCAACTTTTTCTTCAAAAGATATCGGCAATCGTTTTATTTGTTGCCTCTCGCTTGGCCGTTAGCTTGCGGATATAATGGAGTTGATTTCCCACATCTTATCTGAAATGCATTAAGCAGCAACTCTATATTTTGCCCTTCAAACTGCTTCCCATTGTCAGATACCAATTGTGCGGGAATCCCAAATCTGCATATAATATTTTAAAATATGAAAGTAAAGACATCCTTATCGCGAATATGCTGGACCGCTTTCACCTCTGCCCATTTTGTAAAATAGTCCGTTGCGACGATTAGGTACCTTCTTTGTCCCATTCTGGTAAAAATGGTCCTACAATATCTAAACCCCACTTTCCAAAAGGCCACACACTTGTGGAAGAATTTAACAGCCCCCGGTGCGTGTATCTTTTCCCATGTCTTTGACAGTCCTCTCGCAGCGTCTTGATATTGTTTTTGCGTCCTCATGCATATACGGCCAATAATATCCTTGCGTCTTTGCCTTGTATGCCAAAGATCTCCCGCCGCTATGATTTCCGGCATCCCCACTATGCAAAGATCTTCAATATGGTTTCTCCTTCTTTCCTTGTTAGACATCGAAGCGAAGGCCCATCAAAAGATCGCCGATAAAGCACGCCATCTCGTAATTCATAATTTGTCGCCCGGCTCTTTAACTTGTGTGCCTCCAATCTATTTTTTGGTACCTCTCATTTCATTAAGTACGCGTGAAGTTCTACTCTCCGGTCTTCCTCGCGACATTGCATTTCATCTACTACCATCATTATATCTCGCTTCTTGTTCTTCCTCTTTATTAATTGATGGCGCCAAAGAGTGTCGTATTTTGATATTCCTCGCAGTCGGGTCTGTCATCATACTTGATATAAAGGCAAAAGCGTCTGCGAGTCTATTATCTCTCCTTGATATGTGCCTCCATTTTATTTTCGGTATCTGTGCCGACAATTCTTCGACATGCTTCTTGTATTTTTTCAAAGATGGATTATTTGTAGTGTATTTCTCTCTTTACTGGTGAATTGCTAGTTGCGAATCACTGGTAATCCTTATATTCTCCAATTTCATTTCTATTGCAAGTCGCAGAGCATGTATTATAGCCTCATACTCTGTTTCATTATTTGTGGATTCAAACTCCAATCTAAAAGAAAAAGCTAATTTATTGCCTTCTGGTGAAATCATAACAATTCCCACTCCATTTCCTTCTCCATTTGATGATCCATCTACTAATATTTCCCATCTGTCTGGCTCGGTTAAGCGGTCTTTTGGGTCTCCATACTCTTCTTCTACATCCATCATTTCATCTATCGCTTCATCTTCTTCCAAGGGAAATTTCACAAAAAAAGTCTCGACAACAACCTGTGACTTAGTTGAGGATAATATCTCATACTTGAGCTTACAATGGCTTATTTGAGCATTCCATCTTTCAACTCTTCCCGATCTTTTTGAGTGTTTCATCACTGATTCAATTGGTATTTTCGTGACTACCTTAATAGTATGCGCTTGAAAATATATGCGAAGCTTGAATGTTGCATAAACTAATGCCAGGATTAATTTTTCGATCTTCGAATAATTTCTTTCTGCGGCATTGAAAGTTTTGCTGATGTAATAGATTGGTTTTTCTACTCCTGCGTCCGTTCGTAGTAAAACTGCACTTAAGGCATGCGAAGTTGTCGCGAGGTATATTAATAGTTCCTCTCCTGGTTCTGCCTTCTGCATAATGGATATATCCATTAAATGCTCTTTGATCCCTTGTAAAGCCTTTTCACATTCGTCCGTCCACTTAAACTTCGATCCTTTTTTCAAAACGCTGAAAAAGTGTTTACACTTATCGGATGACCGCGAGATGAACCTTCCTAATGATGCTAACAACCCATTCAGCTTTTGAACATCCTTTACTGTCGCAGGTGTCGGCATATCACGAACTGCTTTTACTTTCTCCGGGTCAACATGTATTCCTTCCTTTGATATAATGTAACCCAAGAACTTCCCTGACGCAACTCCGAAAGTACATTTTTCTGGATTTACTTTGATGTTAAAACGCCTCATCTGCTCAAAAATTTCTTTCAGGTCTCGCACGTGATCTTCTGTCTTCTTACTTTTTACCAGCATGTCGTCTACGTATACCTCTAGTGTTTTATGTATCCATTCTGCGAACACCTCTTCTACCATCCTTTGATACGTTGCTCCAAAGATTTCGCAGACCCAAACGGCATTTTAGTATAGCAAAGATAATCCTCTTGGAGCGAAGAAAGCAAGATGCTCTTGATCTTCCTCGGCGAGAGGAATCTGTTGTAACCTTTGTACCCGTCCGCAGATGATACTCTTTCATTCCCGCCGCCGATTCGACTAGTTGTGGAATATCCGGCAATGGAAAACTGTCTTTAGGGCAAGCTTTATTTAAATCAAATGAAATCAATGCAAATCCTTATTCCCTTGTTCTTCTTTGGAACTATAACCATATTCGCTATCCATTCAGGATATTTTGCTTGTCTAATAATTCCCATCCATTTTCTCAGTTCTTCTTCTATCTGAGGGTGATATGTTGTTGCTATCTTTCTAATTCTTTGTTTAAATGGCTTCACATTTTTATCAATTTCTAACTTGTGACAAGCGATCGACGGATCTATACCAGGCATTTCATCCATATCCCACGCGAAGATGTCTTTATAATCTCGCAACAGATCGACAGTTCTTTTCTCTTCCTCTGCTTCCATGTTAGTTCCAATCTTTAGCATCTTGGGTTTTTCCTTAGTTCCAATATTCACTTCTTTGGTTTGTTCTCGCGCGACGTAATCGGCCTTCGGTTCTCCCATAGGGGTTGGTCCTTTTGGTTCTTTCGCAAGATCATTTTCTTCTCCCGAGGTCTCGCTAGGTATGCCTTTTCCTTCCTTTGCTCTTATCATATAAACTCTAAACTCTTCTTCTTTCTTAGCCGCTCTCGCCATCTTTTTGCGGTACTTTGATATATTCTTTCGCTTGTTTACTTGTTCCTCGCAACACTTTACTTCATTTTGATAATATATTCTTCCTTTAGCAGCATCCCCTTTGATCTCACCGATTCCAGTTGGTGTAGGAAACTTGATACATTGATGAAGCGTCGACGCCACAGCTTTTATTGCATGTACCCATGGTCTTCCTAGTAATATGTTGTACGGTGATTCCATATCCACTACACTTAATGTCACCTGTGTTTCAATTCCTCCTAACGGAATACGTATTCTTATCTCCCCTTTAACTTTTGTTACGGATTTACCAAAACCTTGAATATTGTATGCCGCGAAAATCATATCTTCATCTTTATATCCCATCTTTTTGTAAGCATGATAGAACATGATGTTCACCAGACTCCCTATATCGATTAAAACTCCATTCACCACCCATGTTTTCACCGTGTTCTCTGATTCCTCTTCTTCCTTATACGCGTTTATTGTGATCACCAGTGGAGATGTGTGATCCAAATTTTCTTTGGATATTTCCCCCGCCGTGAATGTTATCTCTTGCTTTTCCCAATCCTTCAAAGGTGATGCCATTTCTCTATCCGTAATCTTCTTCCCTTCGAAATCCCGTTTGTGTATTCTTCCTTTGATATTTTCATGAAATTCGCTAATCATTACTCTTGTGTCTCGTGCTTGCATGCCATATCTTTTCCATCCGATTTAAGATTTTCCTTTCTCATTTTCCCCGATTCAAACAACTTTAATTGCAATCTTCTCTTTTTACAAATGATCGTCCCAAGTTTCTAGCGCATATGTAGTTGCGGAAATCCCACACTACACCCCTTACTCGCCTTTGCTTAACTAATCCATTGAAAGATGTGTGATCAAGAATATTTATTAATTGATTCCATGAAATGTTTACACAAGACAATAGAATTACACTTGGAAATTAAAGCGCTCTTAAACTTTCTCTCCCTAATGACTTGCTTCCCCTTCAAAAAGATCTCTCCCCTTCAATGAGACTCATTTAGCCCCTTTATATAGGGTAATACATAGTGGATGACAGCTAAGCTATCCTTTATTTTCGGGAATGTCTCGCGAAGTGTCGCAAGTGCACGAATATTCATTCTCGCGACACTTCTTAACCCTCGCCAGGTTTCATGTCTTCCAATTGTTTTGTTTGTCGTTATTCATCGCGTCGTTTATTTTAGCTCCCTGCGACTCCCTCGCGACACCGTCGTTTATTAATCCCGCGAACCTTGTCTGTTGCGATATTATGATCCTACAGTCATGAAATGTCTCTTTCGGAAATTTCATTAGGATCCCGTTCTTGTACCTTTGCCAATTTTATTGACAAAAAGGGGGAGAATTAATATGTAGTTCACACTACAAATACATATGGTTTTCGGATCATTATGTAAGGGGGAGTGGTTTCCATGTGAGATGGAGTATTGACAAAGGGGGAGTGATACATATCACCATAGTATTGTTGTTGAAGTTGTGATACAATTGGACTTTGATGTTGTGTAATGAAACTATGACACTGTATAACAATGATTGAGAACTCTTGTTTTCTTGTTATTTAGCTACGGATTTTCAACAACGATGATGCTAAACTTACAACCTTTGGGATCATTGGTGTACTTGGAAGTGACGACGATTTCGAGTAATGTTGAAGATTAGGCATGTGGAATAGGATCTACAAAAGTTAATTTATTTATTTATTTTTTGTATTCCATATGTATTAATAGTTTTGCCACTAAAATTGACAAAGGGGGAGATTGTTAGAGCATTTCTCGGTCGAACTCACATGCGTTGCTATCTCATGCATGTTTGTCAATGTTAGCGATCAAAACTATAAGTCTTGATTTCTAGCCCATTATAGCTAAAGGTCTCGGACTAGGATAGAAAGTGTAGTTGAGCTCAAGACTCCATGGCAATCATCATACAAGACGAAGGACTACTCAAGGAACTGGTGGAACTTCATTGACTAAAAGATATGTGGAGACTTGAACTTATCTGTCACTCAAAAGTCTATTTACTTTATCTCCTATTCTTGAGACAAAATTCGTTTTGATATATAGACTTTCATTATACACATTTACTATTTCGAGCCGAGTTTAACTCTCCTATCTATTTCTCGAAATATGTGTTGGTAAGCTTTCGCTTTAGCCAAATTCATCTTTACCTAGTGACGAATGTCATGTTATGTTTCAATCACTTTGAAAATTGCTCTGACGAAAAATGGTTTGTGAATAACGGCTATATAACGTCCTCTGAGAATGTTTCAATGATTGAAATGAGAGTTTAGATTACATAACCATTGGTAGGATATAAGCATTGTTATGGAAACACATATATGTATAAGTCCTTATTCCTTGAACCAAAGTTTGCGAACTTTGTTGATCAAGATAAACGAAATGTGGCTAGAGCCAAGTCCGCGAACTGGCGGAAGTTCTCGACCTGAGAATTTTTGCTGGATTTTGTGAACTCCTTCCGTGAGCTTAAGTCCGCGAACCCAGTCCGCGAACTTGAGTAGGTTATATCTAAAATCGGTTTTTCTTGAACTCATGTTTATATATACTAAGGAATGCTTTTGAAAACCGTTGCTATAAAGTTCATGAACCGATTCGAGTGAATCAAACCGTTTTTGCTTTGATTGTGTCTTGTGTAGTTACATAAGATCTAAGCAATTGAAAAACTCTCTAACTAGTTCATTTGAGTCATTTGAACTAGTTATGGCGAAGAAGAATATGGTTGATATGAAATTGCTCATATGGCTAACCATTTGGTTAACTATTGTTGAACCAACAAATGTCAATGTTTGGGAACGGTTACATAAACCCAAAACTGGACATTTCATTTGTGTGTAACAAGCTAAGGTTTCGATCCAACGGTTGAGAAATATTAGCTTGAATCTAATCAGGTTTTCATCTAACGGTGAATATTGAATGCTTTGTTACTAAGCTAACATTGATTGCAAACCCTGATTTGAAAGACTATATAAGGGAGAACTCTAGCAACTGGGAAACGAATCCCCACACCTTACGTGTGATACTAGTTGCATAAGCTAGAGTCGATTCTCCTTTAACCTTGGGTTTTCTTCTCTAAACCAAGTTAACGACTTAAAGACTTCATTGGTATTGTGAAGCCAGGCCGATACTACTTTTCTTGTAGTTGTGTGATCTGATCTTGATGTTTCTATCGTACGAGTACAATTGGAATAATTGGATTGAGATTTATCTCTGATAGGCAAGATAGAAAAGAAATCACAAACACTTCGTATCGTCGTTTGTGATTCTGCAATATCTTTTTTCGCTGCGTCGATTAAGATTATTGTGAGGTGATTGATAATACTAGGCTGTTATTCGGGAATATAAGTCTGGGTTATCAATTGGTTCCTGTTCACCTTGATTTATCAAAAGACGGAACAAAAACTCGTAGGTATATTCGTGGGAGAAGGATTTATCTATTACCGTAGACTTTTATGTGTGATACAGATTTGTTTATTAAAGTCTTCGACTTTGGGTCGTAGCAACTCTTATTTGTGGGTGAGATCAGCTAAGGGAATCAAGGACGTAGCATCCTGTTGGGATCAGAGACGTAAGAGCATAACTATACCTTGGATCAGTGTGAGATTGATTGGGGTTCAACTATAGTCCAGACCGAAGTTAATTTGGAGTAGGCTAGTATCTGTAGCGGCTTAATACAGTGTGTGTTCAATCTGGACTAGGTCCCGGGGTTTTTCTGCATTTGCGGTTTCCTCGTTAACAAAATTCTGGTGTCTGTGTTATTTTTATTCTGCATTATATTTGTTTATATAATTAAAATATCACAGGTTGTGCGTTGTCCAATGAATTAGAATATCCGACCTTTTGGTTGTTGATTTAAATTGATTGACACTTGGATATTGGTCTTTGGTACCATCCAAGTTATCTCTCTTTGATAAAGACTCGCAGATTTCTATTTGCTTGAGTAAAGATCAAATCCAGAGATTGAGATATAAACTCTTTGATATACTTTTCTCTAGATTGAGTCTGACTGTCTAGTTGATTCTCTAGAAAGTATATTGGAGTTTGTCCATACAGATTGCTAAGCAAAATATTGGGTGTGGTTGTTGTACCCCCGCTTTTTCATATACTGATATATTGAATTACTCAATACATATGTGAGCGAAGAGGCTTAAGCACTCATTGCTTTTAAATGTCTTACGTTCCTTTGCAGGATGACAACGCATTAAATATAGGGTTTACGATTTTAGCCCTTGAACTAAAAACCACCATCAACAGAGTCTAAGAAGCATGCCATAATAGAAGGACATGATCTTTCTATACTTTCTCGAAGCTTTCTAGTAGGAAAGTTAAAGATCTTTGATAGAGAAATTCTGCTGAAGAATCAAACTGAGAAACGTTGCCAAGAGGACAAGGTTTCTGTTGAAAAAGAGCTTGACTCGACTATTGTGCTTCTAGCGCAACGAATTAAGGACATCTTATCTATTGATAAACGTTTTCCTGATACATTATCGTTTTGCCATAAAAAGGGTAATGATGAAGTACAATGATTCAAGTGTCGTAGATTCGGACATATGGCAAAACATTGTCCCAGCAGAAGAACTCAGAAGTGCAACAAGGCATATGTCTCCACTCTTGATGATATTCCGGAGGAAGAATCCAATGAAGAAATATCTGATTGTAATGCACTTCTTGCCAACTCTAACGGTGATGAATCCTGTGAGTCTAATCAACTCCTAAAAAATCTTGAGTTGGGAATGAAGGAAAATAAAAGGTTAAGCCTGGTACTTGAAAACCTTTTGAAATTCGTATCAGATAAAACCTGTAAGGTAAAATCTGAATAAGAAAAATTGGGTGAAAAACCAAAAGGATCAGAAACTAGTTCTTCTGATAATATGATAAGTTTTTCATGTGGAAGAAATAGCCACACTGTAATTTTCCTTGGAAATAGATTTATCAAGGCTCTTCACAAGGGGATAAAGATTTTGAAGGCTAGTAAGTTTATGAGATCTCAAAAGGAAATTGCAAACTCTTGCAATTACAAATAAAGAAATAACGAAAGGAAACACAGTCTATTGTGTTTATCAGTCATCCTAAGGATGTCTTTGTTACCTATGGTGAGAACAATTCTCACCTCAACACACACTAATTGTGTTGAAGTATGCATCCTCAGTTTTTGCCCAAAATTCTAATTGTGAGGAAGCATACATCTAGGCAAGTTGTTCATGTCTGTTTCTTAGTGAAAAATAAATAAATAATAGATATCTTTTATTTTTGGGAAAAATATATTCGGTTTCCATAGACCAAATTATCCCTTGATTTTCTCCCATCTTATATACCTTCTTCTTATCCGAAAGAAGATTGTTTTGTTTCAATGGAGAAATCGGTAAAAGAATAGTCATCTCTTGATGCTTTAGCACTCTGTGCATCAGTTATGACTGAAACTCATGATGCCTCTCTTCATGATAATTCTCAAGATTCTCTAAGAAAACAGATTCTTACTGTTAAAGGTTGCATTAGATATCATGAGCTGATGATAAAGGATTCAAAATAAGTACTAGCTAATCTTCATTCTCAACTGTTTGAAATGAACAAATTGTCTACTGAAAAAGGAAGTGCTCAGAAGAATTTGAATCCAGTTTTTGAAAGCAATCTTCATAAGAATTGAGAAAGAGAATAGACATCAGTTTTTGATTTCTTTCAATTATTGTATTAGGTCTATTATGAATAAAACTATCTTATTATGAATAAAATTATTGGTTTATAATTTTTCTTGTGATAGTTTTTCGTTTACATAGCCTGTGCTTGAATGCTTTATCTTATTGCTATGTATGTTTATGGGATGTTCGATTTTGGTTTTCATGACCTTAATATTCGATCTCATATGTTGTGAACCCTTATGGTTTGGGTGACTTTTTGGTTTAGCAGGATTAAGTTCTAGCCCATGTTGGTAGGCTTTATCAAAGGATCATAAGGGGTTCTGATTCAAACAATATGTGAAAAAGTCACAATATGTTGAATCGTTTGGTTTAGCATAAAAGCATATGTGTTTCGGGGTTTCAACTTTTGCATTGCATAAGTTAAAACCGGTTTTCAACCTTTCTCTGGTAAACGTTGGTTGTTGTTGTTCTTTTGTTTGCAACAGGATGACAACATAATGATATTTCGGTATCAATTCTCCCTGGAAAGAAGAAGATGCAAACATATTGGCGAAGAGAATGCGAAATTTGAGGTAACGACTTTGTTAGTTAATCGTTTTCCTGTTTAAGAAAAGCCTGATTTTATTGCATATATTTATTGCTTTTGCTTAACAAAATTTCGGTACAATTGATGTTTTATTCCATTATTTGTGTATGGATGTGTGTGTGATTCAATTGTTTCCGGTTAAGAAAAACTACAGTAAAAACTCCATATATTGATACTCCATATATTAATAAACTCTATATATTAATAAAAAATCATGGTCCCAACTTGGGCCAGTTACAAATAGTAATAAACTCCACATTTTAATATTAATAGATTTTTCTAGTCCCACCTTAATGAATTTACCTCCATATATTAATAAAATCAACATAATAGGAAAATTTATAGATCTTGTTACATCAAAATTTAAGATGAAGGAAAATATTTATCTATAGTTGTTTGAGAAAATAATGTAATTTTTTGGATTGTTATGGCATCTTTTGATTTGTGTATGCATAAGACCTCGTTGCTATGTGCACCATCTTATTGAAGCCAAAACATTTCCAACTTGTCGAGCATGTTTAAAGCTTCTTGGCATGAAACTTTTGGTATCTTCGTACTATCATCATCGAGATTATCTCCCTCTGCTTGTTGTCTAATTCCATCGATTATTTCTTCTTCGGTTGAAGCATATACGACTTGTTGCTGATCGGGATGATTAAGGAAGACGTCCATATCCATTCGATTAGTGTAGTGCAACTGTTCAATTTGATTACTCATAAGTATCTTTTAACCATTTCGCAAGATCTTTTTGGGTCCAATTTGGATGTGATTTTTTCTTTTCACACAATTCTATACGAATTTTATCACTCATATGAGTTCTTTTCCTAACATTGGATGACATTTTGATTTGGTTGAGAAGAAGAGAATATTAAAAATAATGAATTATCTTCTAATATATCTAGTACTATTTATAGTGTAGAGAAAACTTCAAAAATTCCTAATAGGATATATTATTCAATATATTAAAGGATATTCAATATATAATAAAGGATATATCAATATATTATTCATAAAGGATATATATCCTTCGCATAAAGGATGCATTATTCAATATATGTATATAAATTATCCAATATCATTTACATACTTTGACATAGCAAAAAAAAAAAAAAATCATCTTTTTTTTGGTATACCTCCATATATTAATAATTTTGCAAAGTCCCAAGGTTATTAATATATGGAGTTTTTACTGTATTGTTATCTTGCTTTATTGTTTGGTATCAATCGTTTAGGCTTACAAAATTTTGGTGCAATTGCGGTGCTTTAATGTCTATGTTGTTTCAATTGCTTCCAGTTGAGGTAAATAATTATGCAAGTTGATTTATTTGGTTTGTATGAATTGTTTATGGCTTAACGAAAGAAAAGGTTTTCGGGATGAATTATTTAGTCCAATTTGATTACGGATAAGAGAAACTAAGTTAATTCTGATCTTAATTAGATTTATCAAAATGGAGGTTTCGGTTATTCAAGTCTAATCGAATGCCTTAACAAGAAATGCTAGTTAACTAACCTAGTACTTGTCTTGTTTAAAAGTGAAAGGTCTAAGTTATATGGAAAATTAGAACCTGATGAGAAAAATAGAGTTAATTCTGATCTTTATTTTTGTCTTATCGAACAAGCGATTGTAATTGTGCAATCGGTTTAGCAAAGGAACTAAGGTGCTTAGTCGATTTTTGGTTTGCTAAACTATTAGGGAAAATTGCTTCGGGCAATTATTTCCTTGGTAACATATCAAAACAAAATTACTTTGTAGTTTCGGTTTTGATATTGGTTATCGAAAATGGTGTGTGGAACCCTCGTGCTTAACTCTTAAAGGTTGCAAGTCTTGTGAGATTTGTAAGATCCTTTCGGTTTGTTCTTTTATTTGCTCGTACCTTTGTCATTTTGTGACAAAAAGTGGGAGAAATATATGAAGTAAACAAGTGATATTGATATTGATTTATATTGATTTGGTATCACTAAGGGAAAGGACATTTGTGCTTAAACGTTATATCTAACGAAAGAGTAAAGCATAGACTAAGGGGGAGTAGCATATCATATTAATAAGTGAATAACAAAGATGTGCGGATTGAAAATCTACCTATCTTACATTTATGGATTGAATGTATACAGGTTATTGTGCTATTGAATATGGGAATCAAGCGTATGTGTAATGAATTCTTGTAATTTGTTTATCCATATGATGTAAGAGTTTTTTCACTAAAATTGACAAAGGGGGAGATTGTTAGAGCATAGCTCGGTTGAACCCACAAAGTGTTGGTATGTCAAGTTTGGTTGTCATATTTTAGTGAACCAAAACTCATTTAAAGAGTCGCTTGATTATTTACTAGAGTCAACTTCGTATAGGTTAGCTTGAAAGTATTAGGATATGAGACATTACAAGTATTACGTGAAGACATGAAGAATGAGAACAAGTAAGGAGCTACAATGACGACATCATCCTTCCACTTGAGGTTAGTAATATTTGACTTGAACTGTTTCATTCCCTAACGTATCTTTCAAGTCGTGCATATTGAAAACATAACTGCGAAGCTATGAATGATTATACTCTAGTTAGACGTAGTATTAAGGAATACAATACGAAGTATAACGCTTATCTTTTGAACTTCGTATATAAGACATCAACATAATCGTTTGAATGCTATTGTGATTATGTATGGGTATGAGGTGAAGATTTCATCCTATGAAACAATGTTTTACATTCATTTAAAGGAAGTACATTCATAAACTTGTTTTGTGAATCGAAAGGGAAATCACTAGGCTTATTGGTATTGTTATTCATTGCATATCTTTTGAACTACCAATATGTGTGTTTAGTATAACTGCTCATGACTTGTTTATGTTCTTGGTAAAACTATTCACAAGGCCTGACTTTTGTATTGGTATGACTTTTATTATGGTGGGTTTGTTTGCAGAATTCACAACTTCGGGGATTTATAATCCCATGGGATTACAAATTCTGGGATTCATGTGTATCCCTCGTGTGTTTGGTAACTCAGTTAAAATTCCTAAGATTCGTGAGATTATCTTGTTTAAAGTCCATATACTGTTTGACATTATCTTAGAATCTTAAAATTGTATATATATGACATTTAGAGTTGAAAAAAGTGGGTCCATAAATCCCTTGAAAAGTTTTTCCCATTAAACATATGGAGGATTTCCTGGAAAAGTAATTCCCATAGGAAACGTGATTCCAGGGACTTGGGCAACCAAACGTACCGAGAGAAACGTAATTCCACCAAATCCCATGGACCCATAAATCCCACCTTTAAAATTATGCATCCAAACCCACCATTAGTGAAACTGATCTTAAGTAATTGGTAGGTCTATAAACAAGCCTACAATTACTGCAAGTGCACATTGCCTTATTGTGTAAGGTGCAAATACAGGTCGATCCACAGGGACTTGGTGGGTGTTGAGTTGTAGCTAAGATCTTACTAAAACTGATTCAAAACTGAGAGAATAGCACAAAGGGTTGTTTTGTTTAGTGTCGATACGACAAAGATGTTTGGCAGTGAAAAAATAGCAAACAAATTGTAAAGTAAAGATGTAGTAGAAAGATTGAAAAAAACTGACTGAGAAGCACTAGGGTGATTGAATCCACCTTCTAATCCTATACCAAGGCAATACAAACTCAAGTTATGTTCTTGTCCCTTTCCTTGAAGGTCTCAAATGGATAATTTATCAACTAATTTCACTAACTCACCCCTAGTATTAGTTGTCTTCTTACAGTACAACTAATCACATGCTAATTTGATCCATTAGCTAACTATCATTCCTAAAGCAACGAAGCACAACAAGAACAAAAACAGGAAATTGACTAACTTAGCATATAATCAAGGGTTTCATCTAAACCCTATCTAATGAACTTAGAACATGATGAAAAGGATGAAAACACAATTATATTAAGAAAACTAATTGATTCAACTAAAATTGGATGATTACAACAATCACAGCAATCCCTATTTATACAAAATTTCTCTCAATTCACCTTCAATTCGACAACTAACAGTGACCCACTTACCCAAAACGCGTTTTCTGACAATTTTTATCTCCAATTTGTCTCTGCAAGATTACTTTCCAGCTAACCCTAATCTTATCTCTCTCAATTTTAGCTTCTAGGGTTACTGTCTTTGATAAGGGAGAAGATAAAATGGAGAGAGATAGAGAGTAAGAAATTGATTGTGTTAATGGAGGTGGGTGTAAGCAGAGATGGTCGGGGAGATGGATTTGATAGAAGAGGGATGTAAATAGAGATGGTCGGGGAGATGAAGAAAAGAAATGGATTTGGTCTGGTTTCTGCTCGATAGGGAAGAAAATAGAGGACGCTAGAATGTGAAGCGTTGGCATCAAACTTTGATGCAACGAGTGGAGATGTTGTTGGATCTTGAACAGCTGTTGAGTATTAAACGGGTATAGCAGATTTGATGAACCGGGTTTGGAAACGGGTTTGGGTCTTGGGTCCTATTGAAAACTCTTCTTCTAGGCCCATGTCTTCTTCAAAGCTAATATCTCAAGCCCACTGATAGTGTACTTCTTGCAAGCGGATTGCAGCTGCTCTTTGCGGAACATTTCTTCGGAATTTCTCATTGTCTTTACACCCCTGGCCACCAATTTCCTGCTCTTTTGGCTTCTCAGTTCATCCAAGCATTATTTAGTACCTAAAAACACAAAGTAAATTAGTAAAACTATTTATTCTAGAAAATAATGAAAATACAGAATTTGGGATAATATATGATTTTAAAGCGCAAAAGATGAGTTAATTGCCAATAAAAAGGTGTAGAAATATGCAATATTTGGCACTCATCAAAACCTGAATTTTACTTGTCCTCAAGTGAAACAGAAATTAAGAAATCCTAACTATACCACTGTCGCTGGTCTATCGAATGCATTTAGCGTATGCACTAAGCCTTTAAACCCCTAGGTGTCCCTAGTGGACGAGTTGTAGTCTCGTGAAGGTTTACCAGAGGTGTACCCACAAAACCTTATCCAACTTCAGAGCGTAATAGAGTCCTAAGCATCCAAGGAGCTATGAGGACATAGAGTTTCTGCATGCTAGTAATAAGAAGTTAGAACTACCAAAGAACGCCTTCTCATCCTTAAGAGTTGAGCGAGAAATAACCACACCATATGAAAGAATTTGGGTTCGAGAGTGATCACAAGCCTCGACTTCTGCCTCACCAATAGGGTTTTGATAATTTCACTCAAAAAGACCACTTTTTTAGTCTCTCATGTGTGCAGGCAGGAATAAAGAGAGAAATCTTGCACACGTTGAATTGGGGGAAGGAGAACCTTCCGAAATAATTTCTGAAGACTCCACAAAATTGTGGGAATAAGAATATTTTTCTGAGGATCTCTAAGAAAGGAAATCAACCACTAGCAAGGATGGGAGTACTCACTTACCTTCACATCCGATCGGCAATCAGCACCACTCTCGCAGCATCCATAGAAACGTCTTCGTCTTCGATCTTCAACTGTTGATGATGAACTTCTGAACTTCGTAGAACCTTGACAATTTGTAACTCTTCTCTTCAGTTTCCTTGTTGCTTGAATTTTCCTTTAAAAATTTTCTTCTTTACCATGATGTTTATTAAACAAAACTAAAAATAAACTACAATAATAGATTTTTTTTTTTTTTGATTTTTTTTTTAAACACCAAGGGCCTAGCATGATGACGACTTTGCCCTTACTTTAATTTTTTTTTATTAATAAAATAAAACCTGAAAATAAAACAACAAAATAAACAATGACACTACTAAAACCATGGATGAAGGACTTTATCACTTGATTTTTCACAACCTGTATTGTCTTGATTTCGTGAACTTCAATAACTCTCATCTTCTTTGATTTTCTTTGCTCTTGTAAGATAAGTCTTCAATTTTGTATAACGAATTCTCCTCTTTGTACTGTATCTTCACTTTGGATATGAATTGTTACTCTTCCCTGTATTGTTGCATGTAAACCTCGGACTATTTCAATCTTTCTTCATAAAATCTGACGTTGCTCTGCTCCTTGATGATGATGTGTTTCTATGGATCTGTTAATGTTGTCGAGAGAGAGAGAATGGTGCTAACTGCAAATCAAACTACAAGAAGGAGTTTTCATCTTTAGACGTCACCCTCATGATTAACAAAATTAGCACTCAAGAGATCAAAAATAGTGCTGAAAGTGGTGCGAAGTTGGGTAGCTCACCATTCCTACCCGGAATTTACGTACGGTGACACACACTATAAAAGGACTTTTTAGATAGTCACAAAGAAATGAAGGTCGGTGCCTCACTTGATGTAAAAATAGGTAGTCTCCACTAAATGTGATCACAACTCTAGTACCAAATATCTTTGTTGCACCTAATTCGCCCACCGACATGGTTAAATCCAACTTTTACGCTCTAACAACTAAGAAACCCGATTGTGTTCTCCAGTATTTTCAAGTTCAGTTATTTCGGTCAGACTCTCTATGTAAACATAGCTAGAAGCATGCTAGTGACTCTAAAATCTCTACAAGTTGGAGGTTTTTTATGCAAATATTTACAAAAATTTTGAATTTTTGAATTTTTGAATTTTTTTTTTAATAAATGGAAAAGAATAAAAAGACTAAAAACTATATATGCAAAATACTCCCCCAAACCTAAATCTAACATTGTCCTCAATGTTTCAAAATATAAGCAGAATTATAACAACATACCAGGAGAACAGTGTAGAGTAGATTTAAAGGAAAAAGATTACCAGATGCAGAAAGAATGGTGCTAAACCAAAATAGATGAATGCTTTATAAGCACACCACAAAAGTGATAAGACAAAAATTTTAGTTAGCACACATAAAAATTATGCGAAAAGAAAAAGAAAAGGGAAAGAGAACGGACTTTTAATCCATATGTATGTACACAGGTGAACATGTTTAGTCCACATAGACGGGGTCTTCCAAGTTAGTGGTCTCAACCTCTGTTGGAAGTGGCTCCAGAAATGGTTTCAATCTCTGACCATTGACCTTGAAGATGTTCTTGTTCGCTGTATTTTCGAATTCAACAGCTCCATGAGGGAAAACAGTACGTACCAAGAATGCACCTGACCATTGAGAACGTAACTTTCCTGGAAAAAGATGCAAACGAGTGTTGTACAATAAAACTTTTTGACCAGGTGTGAAAGACTTGTGCAAAATGCGCTTGTCATGAAACAATTTCATTCTATGTTTGTACATTTTTGCACTATCATATGCATCATTTCTTAGTTCTTCTAACTCATTGAGTTGAAGTTTTCTTTGGGTACCATCCTTGTCAAGATCAAAGTTCAGTTTCTTTACAGCCCAATATGCACGATGTTCTAACTCTACAGGTAGATGACAAGCTTTACCATACACAAGTCAATAAGGATACATGCCAATAGGGGTTTTGTATGCAGTTCTATAGGCCCACAAAGCATCATTTAAACGTAAAGACCAATCTTTCCTAGTTGGATTAACTGTCGTTTCAAGAATATGCTTAATTTCCCTATTAGAGACTTCTACTTGACCACTGGTTTGTGGATGGTTTGGTGTTGCTATCTTGTGAGTGATTCCATACTCACGCATAAGTGATTCAAAAGGTTTATTGCAAAAATGGGAACCGCCATCACCGATTATTGCCCTAGGTGTTCCAAAACGAGAAAAGATGTTTTCTTTAAGAAAAGAAAGAACTACTTTATGGTCATTTGTTTTGGAGGCAATGGATTCTACCCACTTAGAGACATAATCAACAACAACAAAATGTATAACTTACCTTCAGAGTTAGGAAAGGGACCCATGAAATCAATACCCCATACATAAAATAATTCAACAATCAAAATAGGTTGTAAGGGCATCATGTTTCTTCTTGAGATACTTCCTAATTTCTGGCATCGGTCACAAGCAACACAATATGCATGACTATCTTTGAATAATGATGGCCAATAAAAACCACTCTGCAAGATCTTTGTAGTAGTTTTCTTGGCGCTAAAATGGCCTCCACATGCATGGTCATGACAGAAAGAGATGACATCTCTTTGTTCAGAATTGGGGACACATCTCCTAATGAGTTGGTCAGGGCAGTATTTAAACAAGTATGGATCATCCCAAAAGAAATATTTCACTTCGGCCAAGAATTTATAACGGTCTTGTTTAGACCAATACAAAGGCATTCTACCTGTAGCAAGGTAGTTAACAATATCAGCAAACCAAGGCATTTCAGATACGAGCATCAATTGTTCATCGGGGAATGATTCTCTAATATGCAATGATTCATCAACAAATTCAACATTCAACCTAGACAAGTGATCAACAACGACATTTTCTGACCCTTTCTTATCTCGAATTTCGAGATTGAACTCTTTTAACAAGAGTATCCATCGAATTAGACGAGCTTTAGCATCTTTTTTAGACACAAGATATTTCAATGTAGCATGGTCAAAATATATGATGACTTTAGATCCTATCAAATAAGATCTAAACTTATCCAATGCAAACACAACATCTAGTAATTCTTTCTCAGTTGTTGAATAATTTAGTTGAGCATCATTAAGTGTTTTACTAGCATAGTATATCACATAAGGGAGTTTGTCTACTCGTTGACCTAAAACAGCTCCTACAGCATAGTCAGATACATCACACATAATTTTAAATGGTAAAGTCCAATCAGGTGGTCTGACTATAGGGGCAGATGTGAGAAGAGCTTTCAATTGCTCCTATTCTTCCTTACAAGCATCATCAAAGACAAATGCAACATCTTTTGCAAGAAGACTACACAGGGGTCTTGAAATTTTACTAAAGTCTTTTATGAATCGCCGATAAAAACCGGCATGGACCAAGAATGACCTTATCTCCCTCACAGAGCAAGGTTGAGGCAAGTGTTGAATGAGATCAACTTTTGCTTTATCTACTTCAATGCCTTTTTCAGAAATGATATTCCCTAGAACGATGCCTGAGTTAACCATGAAATGACATTTTTCCCAGTTCAAAACCAAATTCTTTTCTTTACATTGAATCAGCACAAGAGTAAGATGATGTAAACATTCATCAAAAGAAGACCCAAAGACAGAAAAATCATCCATGAAAATTTCAAGAAATTTATCTACCATGTCAGAAAAAAATGCTCATCATGCAACGTTGAAAAGTAGCGGGTGCATTACACAACCCAAAAGGCATACGTCGATAAGCAAATGTACCATAAGGACAGGTAAATATGGTCTTTGGTTGATCTTCGGGTGCTATATGAATCTGGTTATAACCCGAATAGCCATCTAAGAAACAATAGTGACTATGCCTCGACAACCTTTCTAACATTTGGTCAATGAAGGGAAGAGGAAAGTGGTCTTTCTTTGTTACTGCGTTCAACTTTCTATAGTCAATAAAAATTCTCTATTACTGTGTTGTTGAATTCGGGAATCAAGCGTATGTGTAATGAATTATTGTAATTTTTTTATCCATATGATGTAAGAGTTTTGTCACTAAAATTGACAAAGGGGGAGATTGTTAGAGCATAGCTCGGTTGAACCCACCAAACGTTGGTATGTCAAGTTTGGTTGTCATATTTTAGTGAATCAAAACTCATGTTAAGAGTCGCTTGATTATGTACTAGAGTCAACTTCGTATAGGTTATATTGAAAGTATTAGGATAATGAGACTTTACAAGTATTGTGAAGACTTGAAGATGTGAAGAAGCAAGGAGCTACAACGATAACAATCATCCTTCCATTTGAGGTTAGTGATATTTGACTTGAACTGTCTCACTCCCTAACGTATCTTTCAAGTCGTGCATATTGAAAACAAAACTGCGAATCATATTTGAACTCTAGATAGACATAGTATTAAGGAATACAATGCGAGGTTGACATAGTATTGAAGAAAAATCGAGTTTGTAACAGATATAATTG
The DNA here is from genome assembly GCA_023531295.1 of Papaver armeniacum. NCBI lineage: Eukaryota > Viridiplantae > Streptophyta > Magnoliopsida > Ranunculales > Papaveraceae > Papaver > Papaver armeniacum. The sequence goes on along the minus strand of JAJJWW010006238.1, from coordinate 103,967 downwards.
TTACAGAACTCACTGTTACAAAGAACCCTAAAAGAGCTGTTGCAAACTAAAAATAATTGTTGGAAAAGTGTTGGAAAATTGTTGCAAAGCTGTTGAGTTTGAAAGTTTAGGTCACGGTTTCTGCGACTGGTTTTGAGTGCTGTTGTCTGGTTCTTCTTCCTCGTTCTACTGGTGTAGAACTCGAGCTCTGCAACTTCCTGTTCTTCCCAGAAACGTACCCAAAACTCCCCCAAAGTCTCGACCCCTTTCTCTGGCTCGACACAGCTCCGTATTTATACACAGCAACACCCAATATCTTCTTTTCTTTCACCATAAGTCTCGGAGATTTTCTTTCCTTACTGGTCACGAGAATTCTTCTCTGCAAGCTTCTTTACGCGGCTGCTGACTTTTTTTATCGTAACCAACTACCTTACTAATCCTTTTTTGATCGAAACACGTTGGTATTAATCCAAACCCATAGAAAAACTCGCTGAAATTCTTCCCAAATCGCTGCCAGACCCGATATTGTTTCCACCTCCCCTGTTTTGTTTCCGTTCGATATTTAGCCAGTTCTAGTCGAAGTAGAGGCCCATACTAGTCCTGTTTACTCAGTTCAAGCCCACGGAAACCAAATCAGGCGATTGAATCTAGCCCGAGATTGTCCAAAAATCCAGCCGTAAATCAACCTTCGCTGCAAGTATTTCCCGCCAAAAATCTTTTTCAAAAGGAGAAGATAACCTCCCCCTATCCAGACCTGGTGTGCCAATAGTAGTTGCCCTGTGGGTTACCCCTTATCATCTGGGTGCCCCTTATCCAAATGAAGGGTCCGAATAGTAATTTTCTCCCACGAGCGCAAATACCACTCTTCGAGCCAATTTTCCCGCAAAAGCTTATTTCTCCAAAAACACCTACAATGACACAAAAAGCCATAATAAATACAAAATGGAGCACTAACAAAATATACAATTGAGATTAAATCAGACACAAAAATGTGTCTATCACTAACGTATCTTTCAAGTCGTGCATATTGAAAACAAAACTGCGAAGCATATTTGAACTCTAGATAGACATAGTATTAAGGAATACAATGCGAGGTTGATTGCTTACCCATTAAACTTTGTATATAAGACATCGCCATAATCATTTGAATGCTATTGTGATTATGTATGGGTATGAGGTGAGGATTTCATCCTAGGGAACAATGTTTTATATGTGTTCTAAGGAAGTAAGTTCATAAACTTGTTTTGTGAATCGAAAAGGAAATCACCAGGCGTTATTGGGATTGTTATTCATTGCATATCTTGTGAACATCCAATATGTGTGATTTAGTATAACCGTTCATAACTTGTTGTGTTCTTGGTAAAACTATTCACAAAGGCCTGACTTATGTATTGGTATGGGGCCAATGTTACTTCCTTCAGTGTGCACACTCCATTCATCTGGTTGACCAGTAGTTTAGAATCACCTCTTATTTCCAAACGCGTGGCTCCGGCTCGTTTGGCTAATGACAATCCAATGAGAAAGGCCTCATATTCTGCTGAATTGTTGGTGCAATGAAAGTCTAGCTTAAAGGAATGCGAGAATACTTCACCCGTTGGGGATACTAGAACCACGCCTGCTCCTCCGGTATTATTGCTAGGGGTGGCAAAGCCATCAAAAAATAATAGCCACGCTTCTTCTTTGACAAAAGAGATTTCCGGAAAATCTCCAGGAAGGTCCTCGTGTAGCGCTGTGGTGCTCTCTCCTGGGAAAGCTGCTAGAAAATCCGCAACCGCTTGTCCTTTGATAGCTCTTGGGAAAGCATACGTTATATCAAATTCTGACATTTGGAGGAGCCATTTGGCTGATCTTCCTATCAGGGACGGTTTTGAAAGCAGGAACTTCACAAGATCAGAATTAGATATCAACACCACTTTGTTTGAGAGCAGATAATGCCTGAACTTTTGGATGGAGTGAATCAGGGCTAGGCACGCTTTTTCTGCTTTGGGATATCTGAGTTCGGCATCTCTTAAAGTTCGACTGAAGTAGTATATTGGGTGCTCAATTCCTTCGTCATCTTCTTGGGTGAGAAGAGCTCCAACAACAGTGTCACTGAAGGCAGTGTAGAGGCACAACAGTCTTTCTTGTATCGAGGATTTCATGATGGCTGGGGATGACAATATTTGTTGAATCTTCCGAAACGCCTCTTGTTGTAGCGCGGTCCAGACAAAGCTTGCTCCCTTTTTCAGCAAGGGGGTAAATGAAGCGACAAGCTGAGATAAACCCGGTATAAAACGCCGAATGTAGTTTACCTTACCCATGAAGCTCTGGAGCTCTTTCACGGTCCGAGGGGGCGGCATCGTGAGGATGGCTTGGGTTTTGATTGTATCGACTTTGATTCCCTCGACGGTCACTTGGAAACCTAGGAATTTGCCCGAAAAAACACCAAAGGCACACTTCAACGGGTTCATCTTCTGTTTGTATTCGCGACACCTTTAAAATACTTGTCGCAGCACCTCTGTATGAGCCGCCCGAGTTTTTGATTTAACCACTATGTCATCTACATAATCTTCAATTTGCTTGTGCATCATGTCATGGAAAATAGTGGTCATGGCGCGTTAGTAGGTGGCGCCGGCATTTTTCAAGCCGAAAGGCATCACAGTATAGTAAAAGTTTCCTAGAGGAGTTCAAAAAGCTGTTTTACTTGCGTCGTGCTCGTACATCTTTATTTGATTGTAGTCGTTGTATCCGTCCATAAAAGATAACATACTTTGTCCACTAGTGGCGTCTACTAGCATGTCAATGTTTGGAAGAGGAAAATCGTCCTTGGGGCAGCATTTGTTTAGGTCCTTAAAATCAACACAGCACCTGATTCGGCCGCTCTTCTCCTTCACTGGAACCACGTTGGCCAGCCAGGTGGGATGGTGGATGGGTTTGATGAAACCGGCGGCTAGCAGTTTTTGAATCTCTATCTTGATATGTTCCTCCACATCGTGTCTAAACTGTCTCGGAGATTGTTTGACTGGTTTGGATCCGGGTATTATATGTAGATGATGAGTGACCAGCTTCTCATCCAAACCAGGCGTTTCCTCGTATGTCCATGCGAACACATCTTGATATTCCCTAAGAAGGTCCACAAGTTTTGCGCGCTCGTCAGCACATAGAGCCGAGCTGATTGAGACAGGCCGCGGAGATTTCTCCTTCCGATGTTGACAACTTCAAGTTCATTCGCGGTGGAGTTGGTTCCGTCTTGTAGTTATCGAGGTGCATCTGGCACCTCCTCTTGTGGCTTGCTGCTATGATTGCATTCTACTGGGCGGAGAGACTGGGCGGTAGTCTCCCCTGTTAATTGCTAACAACGGCGCCGATATATGGTTTTCCCTTTTTCATCATGACTTGCGATAAAAGCCCGCTCCCGCTTGACATGAGAATGAGCTAGATTTCCGCTTGACGGTGGAAAACTGGCGTGCTTATCCTTTGGAGGGATTGCGTGAGATCGAGCTTCTTTGTGAAATAATGTGAGCCTGTCCTCCCCTTCGATTTACGCCCATGTCGGTAGTGGAGTGTAACGAACCTTGCCTGCTGGACCCCGCAAATTTTTCTTTGGTTCGAACATCTCCATACCACAGATTGGTGCATAAGGAGATAATGATGCGGTGATGCGGTGATGCGGATAACTTGTCCATTCAACATGGTCTTCAGGCACTGGTGATATGTCGAAGGAATGATCTTGTTATCGTGGAGCCACGGTCTTCCCAGTATCATGTGGTAGTCTGGCTCTTTTTCGATTACTTAGAACTTCATCTTTGACTGGACTGGTCCCACTGAAAAATTTAGGTTGATGTACCCATACGTTCTAGTTTGGTTTCCTTAGAAATCTGTCATCACGGTAGGATGTCGTACGACTTCGATCGGCCGCACCTTGGCTTTCCTGAGCGTTCTAAGGGTAATGACATGGAGGACGCTCCTCTGTCTATGAGGGCCCTTTTGAACTCCATATCCTTGATGCGGGCAGTGACATGTAGAGCCCGGTTATGTCCTTCTTCTGTCATCATGTCGTCTTCAGTAAATGTTACATTGTTGACGGACACCTCTGACATCCTTGAAGTTTATGGGCGTAAAGGAACCAAACACGCGTCTAGGGCTATTTGATTGATAGCAGCAAATGTTTCTGCTCGCTGGTCTTTTGAAAGGTGTAGAAGTTCACACAAGTTTTCCACCAACGCGGCTGCCTCCTGGCCTACCGGTTTCTGATTGGTGGTGAAGTTATTAACTTGAGAGCGATCATCCGAGACGTCAGTCCCCAGTCTTGGAGTTTCCGGGATGGGCGAATTAATCAGATTCAATGTCAGGCTGATAAGAAAGTTGAGTATGTTGTTGATCGCTTCCTTCATCAGGTCCGTGTTCCTTGCGTGGATCTCCTGAACCCGTGCCAATTCGTCCAACCTTGGAATTTCCCCATCAGTTGCGCCATTAGGTGTCGTGTTGGGAGAGGGAACATCGTCATTCTCCAGAGTCCGAGCGGAGTTTGGGATCATGGATTCAGCTCTAAGACCGACCATCTTTTGAGAATTGGGGTCGAAAAGTGAAATTGGAAATTGTTATTGCAACCGAGAGATTAATCTCCCACTGTGGTCGCCAATAGTTTGTGGGTTAAAACGGTTTCTGCTATTTTTGGTAATTTCGTGTGTGGATGAAAAACGAGTCTAAACCCTAAAAAATGTACTGCACGGGAGTACTTTTGATTCGAGAGATCAATATGTACAATCCTGGCCTAAACCAAGAAATGGCCGTTCCAGGCTTGCTTCGGTCACAAAGTGAAGGAGAAGGGTTGGTCTTAAAGAGAGAAGCGAAGAAAGTGTTGGGACCAAAATAGTTGATTCTGGAAGTGTGGGTATTTCGTGACTTGTATCAGAAAATTAAACTGGCTAGCTGAATGAAAAGCTAGCAGATGATTTCTGGATGTTGTATTCTTCTCCTGACCAAAACTTGTTGTTTGGTGGAAATAGGTGAGACCTATTTATACAAGTCGCAGCAAAACGTACCTTGGTCTCATAGGAAGTGGAAACGGTTGAGTGGTGGAAGAAAAGAGTAACGGGTAACGCCTGGAATTGATGTTTCCATAATGAAGGATACGTTTCACCATTACTTCTTGCCATTACTAACCGCCTCGCTTTATGACACTTTCTTGTAACGGACGTATTGCACGTCGCACGTTATAAACCGCCATACCAATACCCTGATGAGTGTCCCCCAGTTTGTGACATGTTTTGATGTCTCGAGTGTTTTCGTAGAAAACATATAGCACTTTTCTACGTGTGGCAAGTTAAAATTGAGAGGCTTGCCGTAAGTGAATAGCATGTGATGCTATTAGGCTCGTCTTGGCTGGTCACCTAAAACTTGCCACAAGCTCGTCGGCTTGGTGGCAAACTTGGACGGTTGATATCGCATCTCAGGAGGAAGAGTAGTCATTGATTACGGTCGCATCTTGTTGTATAACGAAGTGGTGTCGTTGGTATAGTAGCGCCTAGTGGAGCCATGGTATAACGGCATGCTAGTGGCATACCAGTGGCGTATCCATGGCATAGTGGCATACCAGTGGCGTGTCCATGGCATAGTGGCATGCCAATGGCGTATCTGCGGAATGGCGGCATGCTGGTAGTTGTGGCATGGTGGCATGCCAGGGGCCGTGGCATAACGACATGCTAGTAGTTGTGGCGTGGTGGCATGCCAGTGGCCGTAGCATAGCGACATGCTAGAAGCCGTGGCATGGTGGCATGCCAGTGGTCGTGGCGTAGCGACATGCTAGTAGCCATGTCATGGCGGCATGCCAGTGGCCGCGGCGTGGCGGCATGCCATTGGCCGTGGCGTAGTGGCATGCCAGTAGATGGTGCATAGCAATATGCTAGTAGCCATGGCATGGTGGCATGCCAGTGGCTGTGACTTAACGACATGCTAGTAGCTGTGGCATTGTGGCATGCCAGTGGCTGTGGCATAGCAATATGTCAGTGGCATGGCCACGTCTGTAGTGTTGTAGCATGTCCAAGGTTAAGATTTGGCTTTGTTGCTAAAGTTAAGGCTTGCCGGCATGGCCAAGGTTAGGGTTTGGTGTCGTGACCAAAGAATTGGCATCGTAGCCAAATTAGGGTTTGGCGACCTGGCCGGCACGGCTCCTGCATGCCAGTGGCGCATTGGTGCAAGTAGCGCCTGGCGTGGCCATGGCCACCGGATTTGGCGGTTGGTCGCCTAAAAGTTTCCACAAGTCTTTTAGTTTGGTGGCGAACTTGGACGGCTGAGATTGCATCTCAGGAGGAAAGGTAGTCGTCGATCATGGCTACCTTTAGTTGGCAGTGGCACCTTTAACGCGTGTTAGCGGCATTGCGGCATGGCTCGTGTATGCCTTTGGCGTGGTTGCGACGTAGCCATGGCCACTGAAATTTTGGCATGTTGGTGTGGAAATCTTGCCTAAATTAGGGTTTGGCTTATCGAAACCCTAATTAGCCTATATGGCATGTCGCATGTGGCGAGTGGCCATGGTTGGCGTTTCTGGCATGTGTGCCTGGCATGTGCGTTTGGTATGTGCGCGTTTGGCGCGTTTTGGTATGTGCGCGTTTGGCGCGTTTTGGTATGCGCGTTTTTGGGAAGCCAATTGGCTTTGCGGCCATCTGGCGCGATTTTCTTCTTTTCAACATTGTGGCGAGTTTCAAGCAACCTGATTGGTTAATGTAAGAGGGCCAGCCAAGCATGGGCGTGGCTACACTTCTGGTGTGAGTGTGGCGACTTTAGAGCGACCTGATTGGTCGATGGGAAGTGGGTCCGGCAAGCTAGGGCGTGGCCACACTTCCAGTGCGTTGTGGCGGATTTAATCGCCTAGTTTGGCTAAGCATAGTTTTCGACCAACGGGGTCTAGTGTTAAGGAGACTCTGAGACTAAATTTCTCAGCAGAAGAAATTTCAACAAACCTAACACTCATGAATGTGTGTGAAATCTCCCTGGGTACAAATGGTTTGTGATTGATAGAAATTGTTACCAGAGAAGAAAGGCCATTAAAAAATTTCGAAGGAGTTGAACTGAACTTATTACTACCTATAAGTAATCTCTCCAAAGAACTCATCCCAATTAAAATGGAAATAGGACCCGGAGATTTAAATACCTAGAAGGAACACGTCTTTAAGCTTAGATAGCTCATTGAGATTTGGTGGATGATACATATGATCTCTATACCTTGGTAACTATTATTATAGAGGTATTATTATAGAGGCAGAATTCTGAATAATAATAGACAAAAACTTAGAAAACAGAAAACAAAGTAATGATTCGAAGAAATATATCTTCCTAGATTAAGAACTAGAAAACGATTTACAATTCTCTCTTTGTTATGCTCACAATCTCTTTAAACAATTGTTAACCCCTAAACTGTTTGCTAATAAGCTTAACACAAGTATTTGTATATAAGATTTCTCTCTATGTCTGTGTCTAGTTAATAACCAAACCTCCTTATTTATAGACTTTCATCGTACTCAGCCGACAAGGTCTTCTATCAGGAATCTATTTCCTAACTAAGAGTGTTGCCTAAAACAAAACTCTTTCCTAACTAGGAATTCTGCCCAAATAAGGTTTCCTTCCTAATATAGGATTCTTACCTCAACTTAGCTTGACGTTTACTAAGTTCCTAAGAGGAGTAGGGATACACCTGTATCATTGGTCCCCCATTTAAGAATTTAAACTCCTGTGAAAGTTAAAAATGAAGGTTAGGGAACTCAAAAGTCCCTTTTTCCTTTTTAAACCACTTGTCCTTGCTGGGAACTTGATGGTAGGCTTGGTAATGTGGTTGTTTTTGCCTACATGTTAAACCGCAAGTGCACGGTATCTACAATATAGAACATGGAAAATACGGGTCGAACCCACAGAGACTTGTGGAGCTGTGGAGTTTGATCTAAGGCTTACTAAACTGACTTCAAAGAAATGTAACACAAATATGGGGCTTTTGGTGTCGATACACGACTGAGTTGGAGTTGTGACTCTAAACTAAGGCAGTGACAATATGGAAAGCACCAGGGTGGTGAATCCACCTCTATTCTCATGTGCAGGCAATCTAACTTAAGCCATATTCTTGAGCTTTCCCATGAAAGTCTAAACTAGATGTTTAACTAACCCCTAGTATGAGCTGTCTTCTTACAGTACAGCTCATCACATGCTCATAAGCTTCATTGGTTAACTACTAATCATACACAATATCACATAGCAAGAATAAAACCTAATGTAAATATGCTTGACATGAAAATCAGGGGTTTCATCAACACCCTGGTAAACTAAATTAGAACATTAAAGCAATTCAAACACAAATAAACTAAGCTTGTGCTCTGGCTAGCCCAGGCATAAAGTTTTTCACACACACATCAAACCTATTTATACATGCAAAGAACTAAAAACCCTAATTTACTTCAAAAACAGAAATTAAGAAATACCCTCTCACCCATACTCTCTGAATCAGTGGTCTCTTCTGTGAATTCGGCTCTGGCTTCATTACTCTGATTTTCCCCTCACTGTGCTCACCTAACCCTAACCTATTTCTTTCTATCTCTCACTTAGATCCTAGGGAAGAAGCTAAGAAAGAGCTAGAGAGCAATAGGAGGCGGAGAGACAATTATTTATTCTGCGGCTGTTGTTGTCGCTGCTGGTGGCTGAGGAAGGAGAAGATGATGGCTGCTCTGCCATGGTCGGGAGGAGGAGGTATGGAGGTCTCTGGGTTTGTCGGGTGAAGGGAAGAGAAATGAAATTAGGTTTTGGTGATGGGGGAATATATAGGTAGCTGTGGTGTTGAGTGGGAGCATCAAGAGTTGATGAGGAGGACGGAGCGAGCGTTGGATGTGGTGATAGCAATCTCAACGGCTCAGGGTGAATGGGCTCGGATCTGGGTCGTGGGTCGGGTCTTGGATAGCTTGGGCCCATGTCTTGTAGATGGGTTGCTCCTTGTTGGGTTGCAACTGTTGCGCGCGCGGGCTTTGGCTTTCTGCTCCATAGACGCTTGTCTCCAATTCTTTGCTCTTTTGGCTCCTCAGTTTCTCCGAACTTTATTTATTACCTAAAAACACAAAATTAATTAGTACAAATATTTATTCCTTGAAAACAAGGAAAATACAGAATATGGGATAATATCTGATTTCTGAGCACAAAAGAAGAGTTAATTGCCAATAAATAGATGTAGAAATATGCAATTTTTGACACTCATCAAATACCCCCAAACCTGAATTTTACTTGTCCTCAAGTGAAACAGAAATTAAGAAATTCTAACTATACCACTGTCGCTGGTCTCTCGAATGCATTTAGCGTATGCACTAAGCCTTTAAACCCCTAGGTGTCCCTAGTGGACGAGTTGTAGTCTCGTGAGGGTTTACCAGAGGTGTACCCACAAAACCTTCTCCAACTTCAGAGTGTAAAAGAGTCTCAAGCATCCAAGGAGCTATGAGGACATAGAGTTTCTGCATGCTAGTAACACGAAGTTAGAACTACCAAAGAATGCATTCTCATCCTTAAGTGCTGAGCGAGAAATAACCATACCATATGAAAGAATTCGAGTTCGATTGTGATCATAAGCCTCGACTTCTGCCTCACTAATAGGGTTTTATGATAATTGCACTCAAAAAGATCGTTTTTTTTTAGACTCTCATGTGTGCAGGCAGGAATAAAGAGAGAAATCCTGCACACGTTGTAGGTGAGAAGGATAACCTTCCGAAATAATTTCTGGAGACTCCACAGAAGTGTGGACAAAAAGAATGTTTTTCTGATGATCTCTAAGAAAGGAAATCAACCATTAGTAAGGATGGGAGTACTCACTTACCTTCTCACCCGATCGGCAATTAATATCACTCTCTCTCAGCATTCATAGAAACGTCTTCAATCTTCGGTCTTCGGTCTTCAAATGTTGATGACGAACTTCTGAACTTCACAAAAATCTGACATTTTTTTTTTTAGTACAAGAAATGAAAATAACAATAAAACACAATTTTTCACAAACTTCATTAATTCTCATCCTATTTTCTTTTCTTTCCTTTGTTGCACGTAAACCTTGGACTATATCAACTTTTTCCTTCAAATATTCTGATGTTGCTCCGCTTGCTGACGATGATGTGTTTCTATGAATCTGTTGATTGAGAGGGAGAGAGTGATGCTAACTGAAAATCGGTATTTAGAAGGAGTTTTCATCTTTAAACGTCACCCTCATGATTGACAAAATTAGCACTCAAAAGATCAAAAATAGTGCTGAAAGTGGTGCGAAGTTGGGTAGCTCACCATTCCTACCCGGAATTGACGTACGGTGACACACACTCTAACATCTTTTCTAGAAAGTTGCAAAAAATTGAAGGTTGGTGCCTCACTTGATGTAAAATGGGTAGTCTCCACTATGGGTGATCACAATTCTACTACCGAATATCTAAACAACACCTAATTCGCCCTCCTCCTATGGTTAAATCCAACTTTAACGCTTTAATCAACTAAGAAACCCGATTGTGTTCTCCAAGTACTTCCAAGTTCTGTTATTTCGGTCAGACTCTCTATGTAAACATAGCTAGAAGCATGCTAGTGACTCTAAAATCTCTAAAAGTTGGAGGTTTTTATTTGCAAAAAGTTTTTTTTTTTTTTTTTGAAAATAAAAGACTAAAAACTCTATATGCAAATGCACCCCCAAACCTAAATCAAACATTGTCCTCAATGTGTCAACAGATAATAAGAATTCAAAAAATCACATACCATGAGAACTATGCTGATAAGAGAAAAGGGAAGAGATTACCGGTATGTCGGCGGGAGCAAGGTTAGAACTTCATTTGTCAAGGCTAGAATCCAACATTCTCAGTGGAGATCATATCGGATTAGCACAATATATGCACAAGAAGACTCAACCGATTCAAGAAAGAAAAATTTAACAAGTCCTACTGGATTATATACAATGAAAATTCACCATATACCAACAATCTAAAGAGTTGAGGATCAACCCAAAAGACGATATGTACAAACATCAACAGCCTTACACAAATATAACATGAGAGTGCAGGAAAGATTGCATATGTGAACAAGTTACCCCCAAACCTAAACTTGTCAACAGATGTGTTCTTGAGCACAAAATCTTGCAATTTTAAAGGTACATCATGCAAAAGGTCTAACTCAAAATGAGTTTTGCTAATAATAGGCAGACATACACATTCCAACTGTGGTTCCTTAAAAGTGTTATACTTTGATGCAAAATAGTCCAAGAGGACTTGGGAAGCACAAAGCTCTAAGCCTAAATTAGGCATTTTCAGAAAAGTTGGTTTTGCAATTTTGTTACAAACTACACCTAGGTTTGGTGGAGGAGTTTCGATCTGTGCCTTAGGAGAGAGATTAGGTACATCTAAGTTGTTTTCATGTATAAGATCATTTGCACCATCACACACTTGCCTAAGGTCATAAGAAGGTAAATCATGTTCACCTGCATAGAACAATTCATCAATCTCCATGTCATACTCATCATTATCCAAAATTTCAATCTCATGCACAAGGTGACAAGGAGAGATATCATGCTGTAACCTAGGCATGGAATCAGACACACGCATTGAATCATCTGTGTCAACAGATAATTCAGCTATTCATAGGTCACAAACTGGTGGTAAAACATGCTCATTTTCACAGGACAATTGCACAGGTTCCATATTAGCAGCACAAGTATGAATATTAGAAGAAGCATCATTCATAGGGTTCACAGAAGAGAAGCTTAATGTCTCTGAACCTAAAGATTCCACTACATTTTCAAAATACACATGCTCTTCATATTCTTCATCATCATCATCATCATCATAACAAAAATTCATCTCCCCATTCAAAATTTGAGCATTTCCAGTGTACTCATCTACCTCTAGATTAGGTTCATATTCAGTGTTAGGTGCATGAGTAGGCATAGAAGGGGAGTCTTCACTAGTGGGTATGCATGTTTGATATGAATGATCATTACATGGGTGTGCACATGGTTCACTAGAGAAGGGATGATCATGCATTTTCCATCCAATTATATCATTGTTTTGCTCTATGAGCTTTTCCATTAGTGATTTGCATACAAGGGGTTGGGGAGTATAACATTGTTCATCCTCCCATGGTGGTCGATGATGCATGTGTGCATGGTTATATGGGCTCTTAGAATACTGATCGCAACCTTTGAAAGGCTGATTATGGTCCCAATGATTACCAGTATAGTCACTTCCAGACAATTCGTACATTGGATTATCATGGCTTTCCCTAGACTGCCTAAAATCATGCAAAATATAGCAGTTCTCAGCAGGGTGGCCTAAGCTACCACATAAGGTACAAGCATACATTTCATATTGCCTAGGGGAATTAGATTCGACAGATTTCTCATGTAATTGCCTTTCTAAAGCAGATACTTGAGCTTCTAATTGATCTAAAAGTGATGACTGGGTATGAGAAAAGTGTTCATTTTCAACCTGTGGTGGATGATACATGTGCTCATAATGATTAGGGTATGGATATTCAAGGTCAGGGCCCTGAGAAGGTTCATAATATTCCCTAAAATCATCATGGACTGTGGGGAGTTCATATTGTGAGGCATGCCCGTAAGCAAGCTCTCTAATGGATTTGTTTGTATCCCCAGTTGCAGACCAAAATCCTGACATGATCTAGCAATTCAAATAGCCTAGAACACATCAAGCATGTATAACCAATAATGTCTCAAAATAGGGAAGCTAAGCCCAAGTGATGCAAAGCCTAGTTGTTTTCACAGCCCAGTTCAAATGAGTGTCAGTTTGTACACGGTCCAGTTATATGCAGCCCAGTTATGTGGGTTCAACTTGCAATGGTTATGCAAAGCCTAGTTGTTGTGGGCTCAGTTTGGTTTTTGTGGGCTGGTTTGGTTTTGTGGGCTTCTGTTTGGTTTATGGTGGGCTTTGGTTATGTGGGTTATGGTTTGATGTTTGGTTTAGGTGGGCTTCAGGTGATACAGCACAGGCTAAGGTAAGCCCAGTGGTTGCATAGCCCAGAAGTTATGGAAAGCCCAGCTGTTGTGGGCTCAGTTTATGTGGCAGGAGCAGAGCCCAGTGATTGGGCTTCAGGGTATGTGCAGGGTTTATGCACAGCCCAGGTCATGTGCAAATGCAAAGGTAATGGCATCCAATTTCTAGCACACAGGAGTGCTCCTAAGGCAAACACATCACAAGTTTTGTGCTCAGAACAAAACAGAGCAACACATACTTAGAATCATAAAGAAACAACCATTATCAGCACATGTCAAGTACCCAATGCTTTTAACAACTCAGGGAGCTAAGCTCAAAGGGATGACAGTCAAGTCAGAGCATCAATCAATTTGAGCTATCAAGTTACCATGCACTATGCAACTCAGGGGATTTTCATGATACAGATTTTACCCATCTTAAGCAAGCTCAGCACACAGTGGGAGTTGGCAGGTCAAGTACCAATTGGCGAGTTTACACAGCACAGGTTATGTGCAGCTAAGCTTAGCTTATGCACAGCCCAATGAGACACAATTTACAACAAAATCATACATAATTTCTAGCACACAGGGGTGCTTTAGAGAGTGCAGAGCATAGGAAAAACAACAATTGTGTAAAAATGCACAGGGTACCTCATGCAACAACACAGCTCATGCAAGTCACAGCACAGCTCAGTTTATGTGTTGGTTGTGTGCACAGAGTAATCTGACACGAGGCTGTTTAGCAGTGCGCAAGAAAATCTCAAAAAAATTGTATGAGGTGCTCAAGGTGCAGCATATGCAGGTTTTGTGCGTGGCATACAAATGAAATGCTAATGCAAATTCAACAATCACTCAAATAGTTCAGGGTCATGCACAGATCACAGATGTTGGTTCATAGAAGCACAGATGAGCAATTTTCAGCACTTCCTAACAGATTTTCATGCCACAGAGTGTTAACATATTTGACTTCAAATTTCAGAGATCATGTACAAGTTCCAGTTATTCACAGGGTTTTGCACAGATGCACAGTTTGATATTTGCAGGGCCAGTTGACAGGGTTTCAATAGGCTTGCAGGCTTAACAGATCAAGATATGCAAAGGCACAGGGCAGATGATTATGCTCACTCAAGTTACACACTACTCATTCAGATGCTATAAGATTACACACAATGCTAAAACCAATTTACAAATGCAACAGGGTTGACAGGATTGAAAGCTAAGTGGTTCACAGATAAAAGACAAATGGTTCAGCCAATTTCCATTAACACACAGGTAATCACACAATTTGCAGCATACATGGGAGCTTGTTGTTGCTTTTGCAAAGTACACAGCACAGAACAATGCAATGTGTGCACAGCATAGGTTGGCAGGTGCTCAGTTTATGCAAATAAGCGCAGGGGCTCTGGTGGTCACAGGCTAAGCTCAGGGTCGACAGAATAAGGCTTGATGAAGTACAAACTACCAGCTAACCAATCTTAACCAGGGTGCTACTCAAGCTCAACAGCTGCAGGGGCTGGAGCTGAGCATAGGGCAATGCAAGGTAATGCACAGAATAACAATGCACATCACAGGCTGGCAGGTTTGGTTGATGTCAACTATCTCAGTTGACTTCAGCTGGGCTTGTAGCTAAGTTGGTTATCCAAGCTGCACTCAAGCTCAACAGCTACAGGGGTTGGAGCTGAGCGTAGGCTTTGTTGAAGCCTAGTGGTCACAGTGAAAAGATAAAATAATTTACCCAAGTTTCCATGCACAGAACACAAAAGCAATTGAGACTTCAGATGTTGAGCAATACACAACAAGTTAGCTAGTTATCATGCATTCATGCCAATAAGTTTAAGGTTCACAAGGTCATGGCATGGTGAAGCAATCATTCAGCTAACAACTAATTCACTTAATCAGTTCACATTTATGCACAACTCAGCTATATGTTGCAGGTTGTTATGCACAGCAACTAGTTCAGTACATGGAAGTATTCTACTTGAATTTCACAGATTAAGCCACGGTACCACAGGTGCACAAATTCAATGGATGCAACAGTTGATGTCAACAGGGTACTTGGTCTTCACAGGTTATGCTCAGGTTTTGCTCAAACTCACAGCTTCATGGGCTGGAGTTGAACTCAGGGCTCAAAGATGCACAGACAAAGATGCTCAGCAACTTTCAGTTATGCACAGCTTAGCAGAATCGCAGTGAGGTAAGGTTCATGAAAGATGTGATAAGTTCATACATGCATACATGTATGAAACTCAACTATCATGGATTCATTCATGCAGATATAAAGTGTGAAAGGATTTGAGGATGACCAACCGGTTTAAGCCACAACGGCTACTGGATTATGCTCCTTTTCTCTCTTTCCTTTGGTTTGCACAGCAGTATGGCAGGTACCACCTGTTTACTCAGCAAACAATCTCAGTTCCCAAAAATACAAGTTAAAGCAAGGGATCAATATTGATGCTAGTGTAAACAACTACAAGTAATCAATGAGTTATGCTGCTATGGATATGAGATGATTATACTAAGTTACTCTACATGGCAGAGGTGCAGGGCTTAACAAAAAGAGATGAAGGGATGCAGTTCAGGTAGCATCTTTTACACAGGATTCAGCTAGCACATATGAGTGTTAATCACAGGGATTTTGCAAAGTGGCTGAGTAGTGACAGCTTAAGCCAGGTCAGATGCTAAATGTGATAGTGAGTGCAATGCACTACTATCTTACAGCTTCTTTCACTTCAATGAATGTGCACAGATGACAAGAACATACAATTGATGCTTCAAATGTAGAGTGCTATGAGATGCAGGCTAATATTATGAGAATGCAGATGGAGTTAAGATAAACTAAAATGCAATGATATAATAAACAATATGCAAATGCAGAAAAAGAAACTAGCAACTAAGTTACATTAAAACAGGACTAAAAGCAATGATTCAAAGTGAATATGTACAGGGGTGAGTGGAAAAACAGTGAAGAAAGCGATTAATCGACACAGCACACGCCAAGTCCCCGGCAACGGCGCCAAAAACTTGGTAGGCTTGGTAATGTGGTTGTTTTTGCCTACATGTTAAACCGCAAGTGCATGGTATCTACAATATAGAACAGGGCAAATACGGGTCGAACCCACAGAGACTTGTGGAGTTGTGGAGTTTGATCTAAGGCTTACTAAACTGACTTCAAAGAAATGTAACACAAATATGGGGCTTTTGGTGTCGATACACGACTGAGTTGGAGTTGTGACTCTAAACTAAGGCAGTGACAATATGGAAAGCACCAGGGTGGTGAATCCACCTCTATTCTCATGTGCAGGCAATCTAACTTAAGCCATATTCTTGAGCTTTCCCATGAAAGTCTAAACTAGATGTTTATTAACTAATTTTGCTAACTAACCCCTAGTATGAGCTGTCTTCTTACAGTACAGCTCATCACAGGCTCATAATCTTCATTGGTTAACTACTAATCATACACAATATCACATAGCAAGAATAAAACCTTATGTAAATATGCTTGACATGAAAATCAGGGGTTTCATCAATACCCTGGTAAACTAAATTAGAACATTAAAGCAATTCAAACACAAATAAACTAAGCTTGTGCTCTGGCTAGCCCAGGCATAAAGTTTTTCACACACACATCAAACCTATTTATACATGCAAAGAACTAAAAACCCTAATTTACTTCAAAAACAGAAATTAAGAAATACCCTCTCACCCATACTCTCTGAATCAGTGGTCTCTTCTGTGAATTCGGCTCTGGCTTCATTACTCTGATTTTCCCCTCACTGTGCTCACCTAACCCTAACCTATTTATTTCTATCTCTCACTTAGCTCCTAGGGAAGAAGCTAAGAAAGAGCTAGAGAGCAATAGGAGGCGGAGACGGTGCTGTTGCGGCTGTTGTTGTCGCTGCTGGTGGCTGAGGAAGGAGAAGATGATGGCTGCTATTCCATGGTCGGGGGGAGGAGGTATGGAGGTCTCTGGGTTTGTCGGGTGAAGGGAAGAGAAATGAAATTAGGTTTTGGTGATGGTGGAATATATAGGTAGCTGTGGTGTTGAGTGGGAGCATCAAGAGTTGATGAGGAGGACGGAGCGAGCGTTGGATGTGGTGATAGCAATCTCAACGGCTCAGGGTGAACGGGCTCGGATCTGGGTCGTGGGTCGGGTCTTGGATAGCTTGGGCCCATGTCTTGTAGATGGGTTGCTCCTTGTTGGGTTGCAACTGTTTCGCGCGCGGGCTTTGGCTTTCTGCTCCATAGACGCTTGTCTCCAATTCTTTGCTCTTTTGGCTCCTCAGTTTCTCCGAACTTTATTTATTACCTAAAAATACAAAATTAATTAGTACAAATATTTATTCCTTGAAAACAAGGAAAATACAGAATATGGGATAATATCTGATTTCTGAGCACAAAAGAAGAGTTAAATGCCAATAAATAGATGTAGAAATATGCAATATTTGGCACTCATCACTTGACCTTTACATCCAATTAAAAAAGCTTCTTTCTCTCCTTGTCGTGTTTTAGTCACTCTTCGCTCCAATATGCAGTGGTAAGATCATAGTGTCGTCGCCGTCATCATCTAGTAATGGTGTTTCAAACAACTTCAAGTATTCAGCATTTATAACCGAGTACATTCCTAGATAAGGTGGTAAATCCAGACGAAAGGCAGTATCACCAACCTGATCGAGAATACGAAACAGTTCATATCTCAATGGCTTCAACTTCTTACCTTCCCCCTTTAGTTGTTCCTTACCTAATTTTAACCATACCAAGTCACTAATATCGAAATTAAAATGCACAAGATGCTTGTTATGTTTTTCTTTGTATTTGTCTTGTGACTTCTTTAATTGTGCTTCAACAGTCGCGTGAATCTGAGATATCTTCTCCAAGAACTTATGTTCCTTTTGTCGTTCACTTCCTCCCCCCCCCCCCTCCCCAATTGAGGTGTCACTAGAAAATACTAGATCGAAAGGGCTAGGTGGGAGATTTTCCTGAAGAACTGTGAACTGCTCTATTGAAAGCAAACTTTAGATATGGTAAATTATCATCCCAAGTTTTACGATGCTTGGAATTATATCCCCTTAACATGTGAACCATAGTCATGTTGACCACTTCTGTCTGTCTGCGGATGAAAAGTTGTACTCTTCTTCAACCTAGTGTCTATCATCTTCCATAAATAATCCAAAAAATGACTAAGGAATCGACTATACCTATAAGAAATAATCGAAGTAGGTAAACCAAAATGCACCCACACATGCTCAAAGAAAACCTTTGCTTCACCGGCTCCTGTTACTGTCTTTGTACATGGAATTAATGCAACCATGTTGCTGAATCGGTCGACCACAACGAACAACTAATCGTAACCAGAATTGGTCTTTGGTAACCCACCAAGAAAATCCATAGAAATACTCTCCCAAGGCCTTGATAGTACTGGTAATGGTAGATATAACCCATGTTTCCTATTGAAAGGTTTAGATGTGTTGCACAATTTACAACCTCTAACCAACTTAGCCACACCATCTTGCATCTTTGGCCAAAATACATAACGACGAAGGTTAAGAAGATTTTTATTCATCCCAAAGTGTCTAGCAACTCGGGATGTGTGTGCCTCTCTCAACCATTGTAAACGATCTCCATATTTTGGAATGCAAAGTAACTGACCCTTGTATAACAATCCATCGCGGAGTTCAAACTCTCCTTTCAAACCACTCTTTACACCTTCTAACACCTTATTTAAGTCTTTTCTAAATGTGTATGACTCTGCATACTCTTGAGGAACAATCGGATGAATTCACATGGCAACCATTAATGCTCGGACTGGTGGACGAGACAACATATCTGCCAACTTGTTTATTACTCCCTTCTTGTACTTAATGAGAATGTTCAAAGTCATCAAGTAAGACATCCACTTCATGTGTCGGGCATGTTGTAGTTTCATCTGTGCGTACAGATACTCCAATGGTTTGTGATTTGAATATACCACTACTTCTTTACCTAAGAGATACACTCGCCAATGTTTGATACATTGATATAAAGCATAACATTCTTTGTCATAAGGTGCGTAGTTCTTAATAGCACCTGAGAACAATTTCGAATGGTACTCCATTGGTTTACCATCCTGTAACAACACTCCTCCCATTGCACAGTTAGAAGGGTCGGTCTCAACTTCAAAAGTACGTTGTAAGTTAGGCAACGCCAACACCGGTGCTTCTGAAATCTTCTTTTTTAGTAACTGAAAAGCGTCTTCATGGGTTTGCTTCCATTCAAACTTTTCCTTAGCTCCCGTTAAACCATGTAACGGTCCTGCAATAGTCGAAAAATGCCGGATAAAACTTATGCAAGTATGTGCAAGCCCCTAAGAAACTACTGGTTTCAGTTACAGTGCTAGGTCTAGGCCACTTTGTTAGAGCATAGCTCGGTTGAACTCACCAAGCGTTGGTATGTCAAGTTTGGTTGTCATATTTTAGTATGTCAAAACTCATCTAAATTCGCTTGATTAAATACTAGAGTCAAATTCGTTTAGGTTAGACTAGAAAGTCTAGGAATGTTGATACATACAAGTATTACTCGAAGACCTGAAGAATGTGAAGAATTAGCGAACTACAACGATGACATCATCCTTCCACTTGAGGTTAATAATACTGACTTGAACTTGTTTCATTCCTAACGTATCTTTCAAGTCGTGATATTGTTGATGGTGGATTTTCGTTTAAGGTTAAATTTGTAAAAAACCAGAAAAATCATGCGCTGACATCTTGTAAAAGATAAAGCCATTTATAAGTGTTGGATATTCCCTCACTTAATTCACCAAGAATGGAGCATGTGGCAACAATCCCATTCAGTGAATACATGAAATTCCTCCAGGTTGGAGCATGTAGCAACAAT
This sequence comes from Papaver armeniacum, assembly GCA_023531295.1. Classification (NCBI taxonomy): domain Eukaryota; kingdom Viridiplantae; phylum Streptophyta; class Magnoliopsida; order Ranunculales; family Papaveraceae; genus Papaver; species Papaver armeniacum. The sequence goes on along the minus strand of JAJJWW010006238.1, from coordinate 84,163 downwards.
CCCTTCCTGTGAATTTCATATCAGCCTTATATTTCCAGTACTCATTATCAGTGTGGCATGACGACTGAGTGTTACTCTTATAGAGTAACACGAACCTCCAAGCATTATAATGAATCATTATCAGTGTGGCATGACGACTGAGTGTTACTCTTATAGAGTAACACGAACCTCCAAGCACTATAATGAAACCATGTACGAAATACCCGTCATCTGACTCTCGGTGTGTTATACTAGCCCGAGCCCTCTCGGTGTGTTATACTAGCCCGATTGAGCCCCTCTCGGTGTGTTATATTAGCCCGATTGAGCATCCGGACTTGACTGTATCAGTCCGGATATGATCTGATCGCAGTCATCCAACTCCATAAGCATGATTGGATGACCCCAGATCAATTCCATCACCCCAAGCATGGTATGGAATACCCACGGCCTTAGCTTGCCAAAAGAAAACCGTTCATACCAAGCATTATGACGGAAAACCCTAAATTATGGTTTGCGGCATATTACATGTGTCGCAAAACAGTCTCATCCATCCATCTTCGCAGGTGCAGACGAAGGGTGTAGATGTAGACTCAAAGGGCCCAGAGCATGTCAACACGATCACCGTGGGCCCTTCTACACACTTGACCAATCGGTCAAGACCAACAATGTTTGGTCGTGACAAAATCGTCACCCAAACAAGAAGAGGCGCACGGCTTTGAAAACCAAAATTAGGGTTTCAAGCCATCACGCGCGTCCATCTTCTCCGACATGAATGGAGGGTCCCAGATTAGATTAAGCAGGTCCGGTCATACCAGCATGACCACCGTGGGCCCATCTACCTCCTCATGTGATCGGCCAAGGCATATCATGCCCGGCTAATCCAAAACGCCCGCCCAAACATGCGTGGTTACACTTCCCAAATTGCAAACTAATCTCGACCGCTCAACTTCACCGGATGATTTGAGTGGCTTAGATCACGTTTTCATGGGATAGTCGGAGTATAGGCGTGAACACCAGCCTACCACCTACATGCTTTGAGTGATCGACCAAGACCGACCAAGATTGGTCGTATCGAAACGCGTGCGGGAATGTCATGCGGTTTCCAACTCCTTTGCGGCAAGGATTTCGCCGCAAACCGATCTCAACCACTCCTCTTTGCCGGTCAAATTGAGTGGCCTAGATCGCACCTTCATGAGACGGTGAGACATGGACGTGTACGCCAAAGATGCTATCTACATACACGTCCTGGTCGGTCCTCTCCAAAATCCTTCTTATGCTTGGTTTCGACCAAGTGAAGAGTCATGCTTGCGCTCCTCTTCAAAAACCCTAATATTTATTAACGGTCGCAGATGAGTGTCTCAAAGATCATCTCATCCGTCCAACTTCACCAGCTTGGTTATACAACCCTGGTCAAGAGTTATTTGGTTAGTGAGGCGTCATTACCCATCACTTTGCCGCACTATAATGCAGTACCTGCATAAAATACACACGATACTTCACAAGTATCGACTTCTGAATAACACAGTTATTCAATTCAGCATTACATGCTATCTTTCGTGGATCCACGATCCACACATTCCAGACATCAATCATGTCACAAACTGGGGGATACATACTGGGGTATTGGTCTGGCGGTTTACAGCGTGCAACGTGCAACGCGCCATCACAAGAACGTGTCGGGGAAGTCATGGACGGTTAGAGATGAACAGGAGAAGTGGGCAAGACTGGTCGACGCACAACTCCACTACTCCATCACTCCACTTCCTCCACTTCCCACGAGAGACGTGAATGAGGCTCAATGACTTGTATAAATAGGTTCTCCGCCCTATTTCAAACAACAACACAAGTTCAGACGAGACAGAAAACCAAGTGTTAATACAAATCGTATTCAAACACCCAGAGCCTGCTTGCATCAACCGCAAGCCTGCTCACCTTTCTGTTACAAGTCATAAGCAAGCCAACACCTTCACAATCTCAACACCTTCTTCGCTTCCCTCCCTAAGATCAACCCCATCTCCTTCACTTTGTGACCGAAACAAGTCTGGAACGGCCATTTCTTGGTTTAGGCCGGACTTGCACAGATTGATCTCTCGAATCTACAAGCACTCACCGTGCAGTGCATTTGTTTAAAGGTTTAAATTCATTCCTCATCCACACCCCAAATTACCAAATTCTGCAGGAGTAGTTTTCACCCATAAACAATTGGCGACCACAGTGGGAGGTTGATCTCTCGGTTGCAAAAAAAAATTGAATTCTCAATTTTTCAATTTTCATCCCACGATGTACCTTCACTCGGAGTCCGCAGGTGGTTCAGATATCATGGGGAGTATAACTAGAATGTTGGAGGATGTCTTGGCAAATCAGGTCGGTATCACCAGAAGGCAGAGCGAGACATTTCGCCTTTTGAATGATATGGCAGCACAATTACAAGAAGGATGCATCCACTCAGGCAGCGCAAGAAATGTTGAAACTTTAACCAGGAATCACACCTTTACCGGTGGAGAAGCAAAAAGGGCGTGTAACCGCAGGAGACTCAGAGAAGATGAACAACATGGTCCGGTCAACAATGGAGACCCGATGCAACTCCACAGGAGAAGAGACTTATCCGGACTACTACAATGTCTCGCGGATAAAGAAGGGGAACCTGCAGCCTATGGAGCCTTGCTAGAGGATTTATACCTCAAAACTCTTGTCGAAGCCCGGAAGACTGTCCAATCCGAGTCGGCCTTCCAACCAACTGAAGGAATGCTTGAGGAAGGAGAAATCAACCAGGGGATGTCTGAATACAGAGAATGGGAGCTATCAATTCGGTTACTCAGCAGTGACATTACGGCACCTTCCACATCCCTCTACCTAGGCAAGCGATCCGCAGATATGATGACACTCGCAAGTCTTCCAACTTCATCTCCTGTTCCACATCAAAGCCACGGAGAGACATCGCAACGCCCGCTAACGCAGGAAAATATAGACACAAGGTACTTACATTTCCCCTTCCCAATGAAGAAAATTCTGGAGCTACTGGAGACGTGGGCACGAAGTGGAGAAGTGGAGCTACCCCCGGTATGGCGCCCACCTACTGATCAAGAAGTAATGGACCCGAGGTACTGTCATTACCACCGGTTCCTTCATCACCCCACCAGTGAATGCAACGCTTTGAAGCGCATTGTTCAGGAGAAGCTTGGTTCAGAGGGATAGTTCTGAGAAGATTAGTACGGAGGATTTTCTTGGAGAAGCTACTCCGGTTTGATACAAGGGAGGTTTCAAGAAACAAGTAAGTTTTACTCAACAATTTTACAAGAAAGATAGTTTAGAATTCACTGGGGACTTAGCATCCCGCACGTGGAAAAAGAGGCTCAATGATCAAATGCCATGTTTGTTTCCGTTCGTGCCTCTCTTTTACATAACATTTGCAATTTCATGCGATATGTGCAATCATTCATGACCAAGATGCAAATCCCATTTAAAATAACCCATTTCAGAAAAGTTATCCACAAAACTATCTCAAAATAAACCAGTTCAATTACCTACTCAAAACCGTAGTCAAATTACGAAAGAAAATCCTCACTATCACTCAAAAAGAGAAACATCTAAAAGAAGAGGCAAGTATATGGCACGAATCAAGGAAAGTCCTTCAAAACAACTCGTCCTTCCGGGCAAGAGCGACTTTCATCCTTTGGAGCACGGCCGCTTCGACTTCAACTCTCGACAGACTTTTCGACCTCTTCTTCCCCGCGAGCAACACAAATCGCGAAGGGACTTCATCCCTCGTAATTTCGAAGCTCCACGAATCTTGGAGAACCCTTCGAAGAACCAAGGGGCATTAAAACCGTATTGCGCAAACACGTCTCGATGGCACTTCCAGTATTCAACCATCTCCTCAGAAACTGTTCGACCGGTCGTGACGCTCATCCCTTGGATAGTAGATAAAGCTTCTTGGACGCGGTTGACCAATGCAAGGTGACTTTTGAGCTTCGTGGTGGTAGCAATATGGCCGTGTTTCTCCCAGATTGTCGTGTACAATTTTTCGAACTGAACCGGCACACTGAATCCGCCAACCAATACATGACCTGGGTGAGGGGTAGTAAAAGGAGGATCGAACAAATCCCCAGGCTGCATCACCGGTAATTCACCAACCACAGGAGCCTTGTCAGTTGCAGGAGGCCTTTCGGAGGGAGTCACCACAATAGCCATGTTGTCCGGAACCTGTTCAGGATGGATTTCAATGGGAGCCGTCTCAACTACAGCAGGCACTGTCTCTCTTACATTCCTTCCGGCATCTATTTCGCTCTGGGTGCTGATTTCCATCACGACCCCGTCAACAAGATCACTAAGGGAAGCGCCTTGTTCAACCGAGCTTGTATCATCTCTGTCATGGTCAGAAAAAGGAGCGGTTTCTCCAGACTTCTCCGCATGAAGGTCAGTACCGCCAGACTTCTCAACATGAAGGTCAGTACCGCCAGAATTATCAGCACGAAAGCCAACATTACCAGCCTTCTCATTTTGAATGCGCGCCAACCTTGTGAAGACATTCTCTTTCGGAATTCCCTGATTTCAAGTAAAGACCGCTTTTTAGAAGAATTTACACTGGAGAATGAAGAAATCAACAGAAAGAGATTTAAATACCTGCATATTGGAAGAATTAAGGATCACCGAACCGCACGCTTGCCTCTTAGATCTCTCTCCTACTTGGGGACTGCAATCCTCAGCTCTGGACCGTTTGGCTGGAAGTGGCTTCAACCGGAAATACTTCGTCAAGACGTCAGAAGATGGCTCACTACGGGAATTCGTCACAACACTCTCAGAAAATTTCTGGAAAACCAACAGTTGTCTCTTCCAAAATTCCTTATACTTATCGGTTACCACTGGGTTTCTCCCAATAGGCCAGAAGGGAAGGCACACCCGTTCTAAAAACATACCAGCATTAAGAATATTCGGAAGAGATTCTTTCGGAACCCTTAGTGAACGGATGAATGGGATGCCCTGATCAAACTCCATTTGGCGAGCAGCCCTGTCAATATTGTACGGAGTCACGGAAAATTCTCCGTTAAATAGAGACGGGACGTGTCCTGGAATGCAGCTGCGCAGGTAAACAAGTTCTCCAGATTTCATAGTTTCGACATCGGTACACAACACAGCATCAGGACCGTCAGAAGTGATAGAAAAAGTCTTTGGCTGGACAATGGAATGGTGGACCGGCCCCCATGGACGGAAATCCACAGAAGACACGTTGTCAAATACGTTCACAAGCTTCGCACCGCCTCTGGGACGCTTTTTATTCCAACGGAGTATTCTCGAGCCACCATACAAGTTATTGAGCGAATTTCCAGGAGTAGGAGCGTAACTTTTGAAGTGTTCCCATAAGAACGCCTGCAGAAAAGCGAAGTGAATGTGCGACTCCACCTTCTTATACCCGTTAGAAGCATGCATGTCCATTGCTAAAGCGTCCAGATGGGAATACAGTGATCCAAGGAACAATGAGCCCAGAGGAAGAACTTCACCCTTCGCCAGCCTTATAGCAATCTTGACAAGGTCACTTCTAATGGTCTTCTTTCTGGAACCGTCATCAAATATATCTCTGGACAGCCATAAAGACAGGAACGCGATCAAGCTGAGCTCATTTTCCAATTCTTGACCCGGCTCTGGGTCTACAGGAGACCACTCCGACACCCACCCAGTGTAAAAGCATCTCGCATCTTTTTATCCTCTTTCTCCGGATCGTCAATTCCGCAACCTTATGAAGTATAGCAAGATAGTTACTCTTTTCCGTATCGGAGAGTTCGTAAGAAAGACTTCCAAAGAACAGCGGAGGTTCATTAATGCAGCCACACTCTCCAAAGTAATAGTCATCTCTCCCCATCTAGATACGGCTGTGTGAGTAGAAATGCGCCACCGAGAAATGAAGAACCCAGTGGAGTATGGAAAGTCTTGAAATCAATAGGAGAAGGCGGATATTCGTTTCTTTGGAGACAAAATCTCATCACAAGTGCTGAAGAAGAGAATGGATCAGCATCCATATTTTCTGAATCGGAAAGCAAGACTATCTTATGAGAAGGATGTTTCCTAATGTTAGGAAAAGGCGAGGTGAACAACTCATCATCGATGTTCGGCATATCTTTGAAGTCATCAACACTTCCCGACTTGGCACCAAAGATTATCTCCGTAAGACATATCGACAGGGAGTTCTTTTCTTTCTACCGCAATAAAATAAAACACAGGAGTTAGAACTCGTATGAAAGCGCATGAGAAATGTAGTCACACACAAAGAAAGACACAACTCGCACGGAGCATACAATGGCCGGTCCAAACATCATTCAAGTCCGGTATTGATCAAGCTTCGGTATAACTCAAATTTTCAAGTCCGGGATAAATGTCAAGTCCTAGACAAGTTTCAAGTCCGGTACAAATTTCAGTCAAGCATATGTGAATAAGACCCACGTTCCGGCATACACGGCGGGCCCACATTCATTCATCCGCATGCATCATAACACGATATTCTTTATTCATGGGAATCTTGTCCACGGGATTCAAGCCAAATGGTGGAAAAAGCTAAGCATGCACATGTCTTACAAAAGGTGTTTACCTAACAAACTAGGGTTTGACCGTTGAAAAAAAAAAAAAAAAAAAAAGGAGCGAAACCTACCTTGGACGGCCGGACGGGAGCAACTCCGGCAATGAACGGCGGCGGGTTCCGGCAACAATTCCGGCAGCGGAAACAATGGTCGACGGTGGCAGCAAGGTTGCGGACAAGAGCAGCAAACAAAAAAAAAAAATCGTGAGGAGAAGAAAGGAGTCTTGGTCTCTTTATAGACAAAAATTAGGAGAATCCCAATAGAAGAAGGATTCCTCTTTTATTTGGTTTCCTCTTTTGATTCAAATACCCAAAGAAAGAAACCGGCCCCACCAAAGGATTCCATACAAGCATGACGGCGTGGACAACTAGCAGTCGGCCAGCACTCTTCCGGGTAAACTCCTTTTATCCTGTCTTTCTCACATATGTATGTCACCATCTCATGCCTACCACACAATAGTGTAACCATTGTGTGCTAGGCAGGGGACTTAATGTTGATGGTGGATTTTCGTTTAAGGTTAAATTTGTAAAAACCGTAAAAATCATGCCCGACATCTTGTAAAAGATAAAGCCATTTATAAGTGTTGGATATTCCCTCACTTAATTCACCAAGAATGGAGCATGTGGCAACAATCCCATTCTGTGAATACATGAAATTCCTCCAGGTTGGAGCATGTAGCAACAATCCCTTCCTGTGAATTTCATATCAGCCTTGTATTTCCAATTACTCATTATCGGTGTGGCATGACGACCGAGTGTTACTCTTATAGAGTAACACGAACCTCCAAGCATTATAATGAATCATTATCAATGTGGCATGACGACTGAGTGTTACTCTTATAGAGTAACACGAACCTCCAAGCACTATAATGAAACCATGTACGAAATACCCGTACAGTGCTCTCTCGGTGTGTTATACTAGCCCGAGCCCTCTCGGTGTGTTATACTAGCCCGATTGAGCCCCTCTCGGTGTGTTATATTAGCCCGATTGAGCATCCTGACTTGATCAGTATCGGTCCCGATATGATCGATGATCGAGCCATCCAACTCCATAAGCATGATTGGATGACCCCAGATCAATTCCATCACCCCAAGCATGGTATGGAATACCCACGGCCTTAGCTTGCCAAAAGAAAACCGTTCATACCAAGCATTATGACGGAAAACCCTAAATTAGGGTTTGCGGCATATTACATGTGTCGCAAAACAGTCTCATCCATCCATCTTCGCAGGTGCAGACGAAGGGTGTAGATGTAGACTCAAAGGGCCCAGAGCATGTCAACACGATCACTGTGGGCCCGCCTACACACTTGACCAATCGGTCAAGACCAACAATGTTTGGCCGTGACAAAATCGTCACCCAAACAAGAAGAGGCGCACGGCTTTGAAAACCAAAATTAGGGTTTCAAGCCATCACGCGCGTCCATCTTCTCCGGCACGAATGGAGGGTCCCAGATTAGATTAAGCAGGTCCGGTCATACCAGCATGACCACCGTGGGCCCATCTACCTCCTCATGTGATCGGCCAAGGCATATCATGCCCGGCTAATCCAAAACGCCCGCCCAAACATGCGTGGTTACACTTCCCAAATTGCAAACTAATCTCGACCGCTCAACTTCACCGGATGATTTGAGTGGCTTAGATCACGTTTTCATGGGATAGTCAGGTATAGGCGTGAACACCAGCCTACCACCTACATGCTGGAGTGATCGACCAAGACCGAACAAGATTGGTCGTCTCGAAACGCGTGCAGGAATGTCATGCGGTTTCCAACTCCTTTGCGGCAAGGATTTCTGCCGCAAACCGATCTCAACCACTCCTCTTTGCCGGTCAAATTGAGTGGCCTAGATCGCACCTTCATGAGACGGTGAGACATGGACGTGTACGCCAAAGATGCCATCTACATACACGTCCGATCGGTCCTCTCCAAAATCCTTCTTATGCTTGGTTTCGACCAAGCTGAAGAGTCATGCTTGCGCTCCTCTTCAAAAACCCTAATATTTATTAACGGTCGCAGATGAGTGTCTCAAAGATCATCTCATCCGTCCAACTTCACCAGCTTGGTTATACAACCCTGGTCAAGAGTTATTTGGTTAGTGAGGCGTCATTACCCATCACTTTACCGCACTATAATGCAGTACCTGCATAAAATACACACGATACTTCACAAGTATCGACTTCCTGAATAACACAGTTATTCAATTCAGCATTACATGCTATCTTTCGTGGATCCACGATCCACACATTCCAGACATCAATCATGTTACAAACTGGGGGATACATACTGGTGTATTGGTCTGGCGGTTTACAGCGTGCAGCGTGCAACGCGCCATCACAAGAACGTGTCAGGAAGTCATGGACGGTTAGAGATGAACAGGAGAAGTGGGCAAGACTGGTCGACGCACAACTCCACTACTCCATCACTCCACTTCCTCCACTTCCCACGAGAGACGTGAATGAGGCTCAATGACTTGTATAAATAGGTTCTCCGCCCTATTTCAAACAACAACACAAGTTCGGGCGAGACAAAAACCAAGTGTTAATACAAATCGTATTCAAACACCCGAGCCTCGCTTGCATCAACCGCAAGCCTGCTCACCTTTCATTACAAGTCATAAGCAAGCCAACACCTTCACAATCTCAACACCTTCTTCGCTTCCCTCCCTAAGATCAACCCCATCTCCTTCACTTTGTGACCGAAACAAGTCCGGAACGGCCATTTCTTGGTTTAGGCTGGACTTGCACAGATTGATCTCTCGAATCTACAAGCACTCACCGTGCAGTGCATTTGTTTAAAGGTTTAAATTCATTCCTCATCCACACCCCAAATTACCAAATTCTGCAGGAGTAGTTTTCACCCATAAACAGATATATTGAAAACATAACTACAAAGCTGTATATACTGTACATATTGTATAATACTCTAGTGATGTGACATGGTCATAATAGTATGATCATAATAGTATTAGAGAATTAGACTACGAAGTATAACGCGTATCTTTTGAACTTCGCAGATATGACATCAACATAATCTTGTATATACTGTTATGATTATGTGAATGAGTTATGGTGAAGATTTCATCCTAAGAAACAATCTTTTACATTCGTTTAAAGGAAGTACACTCATGAACTTGCTTCGTGAATTGAAAGGGAAATCATTAGGCTTATTGGTCCGGCTATTCATTGCATATCTTTGGATGTCCAATATGTGTGAGATAGTAGAACCGATCTTAACTATCTTATGTATCTTGGTATAACTAATCACAATGCCTGACTTATGATTTGGTATGACTAGTTTTTATTAATTGGTGTAACCGATCCTAAGTAATCACCATATGTGGTATGATCGATCTTTGTACTTGGTGTGACCGATCCTAGTAATTGGTGTAACCGATCCTAGTAATTGGTGTGACCGATCACAAGTGTTGTGTAATCTATCCTTGTAATTGGTAACCGGTCCGGGTAATTGGTGTAACCGATCTTGGTAACTGGTGTGATCGATCACAAGCAATACCATGTGTATATGGAACCGATCACAAGTATTTCCATATTGAGGTATAATCGATCCTAGTGATTGGTAGAATCGATTGAACCCATGTATGTGATTTGATAGTTGGTCAATCACATAGTTATCTTGGAATACATGTCAACCAATCCTAAACTTTTTTGGAAGTGTGGTATAACCGATTCCAAGAATGTAAATCCATGTAAATATGAATAAGGATTAATAGTGAAAAGATGTCAACATACTTTGAACACATACAATAACTCTTATCATTTATTGTTCAAAGATATTCCTTAGTACTCAAGGAGATCATGTACCGAAATAAATTGAGAATCTTTTAATTAAGGTTTTTGGTTTTATATGCTTTAATTACCAGCAATTAAATGCATATCTCTAGAGAATAAAATTAGCAATGCGCATTTACTAATTGGAGATTTTCTATTGAGAGATTTCGGGAATATTGGACAAGCATTTATTGGAATTAGTAAAACCGAATTTTGCCATTCATTGCAAATCTTGAGAATATTTTCGGTTTTGGAAATTCTTTGGTGTCCAAACATCCTTGTCTATAAATACCTAAGTTTGCATTTCTAGAAAACTATCCTAAGAGCCAGGAAAACTTCATTATTTGTTGTTTCTGGTGGAGCCGTCTATTCAGATAGAAAAGTATCCTAATTAGGTGAAATCTCTTACGACCGCTCGTTTAAAGACTTTTGCGGGATCAAGAAGCTCTACGAGTACCGTTGGTGGGAAACTAGATAATTGCAGTGTTATTAGTTTTCGATGGATATTATTGACTAATGGTTGTTGAAACTTTGATTGCACCTAGTTTATTTATTCTTGATAATTTTCTCTTATAATATAAGATTCACTCAAACTAGATCGAAGTATCGACGGGATCATTAGAACTGTTTGTAGATCTAAATACATATTATGATAATCCATTTTCAACATACTTCATTCTGTGTGTGATTGATCACAAGAGATTCAAGTGGTGTTGTGCAGGTTATTATTGAATATTAAAGAAGATTTGAAGACGAAGAAGATTTCTTATTAGTTCTCATATCTTTGTGTGTGCACAAACCTTGATCGGCTGGGATCCAACTAGAATCAGATTTATTTGATTGATTAGTTGTGTGAGATCGACATTCCTAATATATCTCTTTGAGATTTCTTTTGATTGAGAGAGAATCTAAACTTAACTACTTTGGTAGTTATTAGATAGATTAATCTATCCAGGCAAAGGAGTTTATTAGATTAAACGGAAGAGCCTTCGTGTATGACTTGAGATATCTTTATCTTAAAGAATCAATAGAGTTGTTACCAAACAGATTCGTTGGTCCTTTGCTGTTTGGAATACGATCCAAAGGAATTGTACCAGTGCGTGACCTTCGAAGTCGGAAGCGCAGGGATATTGAGGAAACTAAGTGAACTAGGGGTAGTTGCTTGGTCTCAACTATATGAAGTTGGTGTAGATTTTGTATAGTGGATTAATTCTTAGAGTATTCAATTCTGGACTAGGTCCCGGGGGTTTTCTGCACTTGCAGTTTTCCTTGTTAACAAAATCTTGCTGTGTGATTTACTTTTTTTTTCCCGAAATTATATTTGTTTATATAATTTAAAGTAAATTGCACTTTACGTTAACTTCGATATACTTGATAGTGATTCTATAGAGTTCAGTTAAGTCTGAACCTATTATCAAGTATCACACTTTGGTAGTCGTATTATCTCGATCTCGTATCCATAGACAATCACACAAAGTGTGAATACCAAAGTTGTTTGACTTTTTCCATAGACGATCACACTCAGTAAGAGGACTTATAGGTTGAAACAAAAAGATTGTGGTGTATTTGGGTACCCTCGTCTTTTCACACTTAGTGATCACTTCAACCTTCCTTGGAATCTTCCGTTGTCCATCACCAACAATGAAACCGAGATACACCAACTCCTCATTTCCAAACTCATACTTCTTTCCGTTCAACTTTAGTTGGCCTTCATATAACACTTTAAACACTTTCACAACGTGAACGAGATGCTCTTCCCAAGTTTTGATGCATACTAAGATATCATCCAAGTAAACAATCACAAAATCTTATATAAGAGGTCGTAACAAATTATTCATCAAACGCATAAACATCACTGGAGCGTTACACAAACCAAAAGGCATCACCAACCATTCAAACAAGCCTTGTTTGGATTTGAAAGCATTCTTCCATGTATCATCTTCTCAGACTCTCACTTGGTGGTATCCGTATTTGAAATCTAACTTTGTAAAGACTCGAGCTTTTTCCAACTGATCCATCATGTCGTCTATCCTAGGTATAGGGTAACGATTCTTGATGGTGATGTTGTTCAATGCTCTATAATCAATACACATATGCCAACCTCTATCTTTCTTTGGTACCAACAATACCGTTGATCCACAAGGTGAAGCACTTGGCACTGTCATTCATAATTCTAGAAGTTCCTGGACTTGTTTCTTGATCTCATCATAATCCTCCACGGACGTGCGATAAAGACCTACATTAGGAAGAGAACTCACTCCGGTCAACATCATTTCATGATCCACACTCCTCTTTGGCGGTAACCCCGTGACATCAGAAAATAAATCCTTGTATTTCAACTTCAACCTTTTTTCTAGGTCGCCTTGTTTTTGTGCATTCAAGGCTGCTAAACAAAGTCTACTCGGCTTCTCTTCAAGAGAACATATCACAAGTAGAATGAACTTTGTGCTAGCATTCACCAACCGCTTAGCATGAGTGGCTGTGATCAGGCTTACTCCCTCAAGAGGATAATCTATAGCCCGAATCACAAAAATTTCCCCATATTTGGTAAAGGTATACTTTTGTTCCATCCTGCGTAGAGTTGCATCTCTATCCCATAGGTGAGGACTACCTAGTACTACCTCACAGACATCCAAAGGAACCACGTCGCACGTAACTTCGTTAATGTATGACTCGTCTAGAGAAAATTTGAACGTGCAATGTTGTATAACTTGTAAGCCCCATTATTTTTGAAGCCATCCTAAATGGTATGGTTTTGGATGTTTGAAAGTCTTCAATCCTAACTTCTGTACCAAAAAATTTGAGAGTAAATTGTTCTGACTTCCCGGGTCAATAACATCATCAAAGTGATGTTTTGACTTGCATCTTCACTGTGAAGAGTCGCTCCATAAAATCATATTTTGAAGGATGAGCTTTTTATAGAAAAAAATGGGCTGAATTTGGTCCATATAGTAGGTAAGTGACGTCAGGTGGTCCAGCTAGTAGATCGAATTCAGGCCTTTGGGATCTGGCTCTGAAAGTAGAGGATCCTAGTTAACTTAGCCGGGAAATGCTGGACTTTATCTGAATCTTGAAACTCTTTATTTTGCTTTAACACATGTCATAAGAGAGAGCTTTGAATTGGGTTCAGTTAGTCTGTGGACTTCTTTTGGAGCTTGAGCGACTAGTACTTCCTTCTTGGCTTCTTTCCTCTACAACCCTTTGGGCTTTAGATGAGGGTTATTTACCCAACACTTATCGATAATGTGACATGTTTGCTTGCAATTGGTGCAAGTCAAACCTTCCTTGTCACTAGACTTCCCTTCTTCTTTGCTCCTTTCACCTCCTTTCACAGTGGTACCTCCAGATTTTCCCTTAGTATTTCCCTTTGAATCAGATTTCTTAAGCCTGCCTTCAATTTAATTAGCTTTTATACTTGCTTCAACAATATTATCAACTGAAAACATCTTCAACTCCTTCCGTATATACTCACGGAACCCGGAGATATATTCCATATAGATAACATAATCTCCTAATTCCAAATCCAAAACCATAGCTTGATTCCGAAATTTCGAAGTATATTCTTGCACGGTTTTGTTGTAGGACAGCTTCAAGTTATACCACTTGAACCATCTCTCCTCAAGGTAGCCAACCAGATAAAACTGTTTCCTTACAACTGCCTTGAATCTTTTCCATGATAATACTCCCTTACCTAGGTTTTGTCTTTCATAAGCTTTCCACTAGGTTAAAGCATGCTTTTGTAGCTCCAATACCGCGAAAGCAATCTTTTCCTTTGAACCATATTCAAAGAAAGAAAAATACATCTCTAGACGTTGAATCCAATCATCCGATTTTTCTACATCGACACTCCCATCGTAAAGTGGAATATCAACACGAAAATCAATTTTCAGATTCTTACCAGGAAGTTTAGTTGATGTATGACTTTTAAGAAACTCGTTTTTTTTTTCTTTTCTTCTTCTTTTTTTCTTCTTCTTCTTCTTCTTCTTCTTCTTCTTCTTCTTCTTCTTCTTCTTCTTAAGGTGTAATCTTTTTCTTCGTCTTCGGCTTGGGTGTATGAGAACGAAAATATTCATTCAATTCTTTAAGGGTGGTTTGAATCGACTTCATGTCTGTTTGTAGCGTAACCACCTTTTCTTACATAGTTTGTGGTTCGCGTTGCTTAGGATCATCATCCGACCTCGTCATCTTTGATCCCCTTGTTCTCCTAACATCTTCTAGATTTTCGAGTACCTCACCAAGCTTTATGTAGAGAGATCTAGTATAAACCATAAACCACAGGGATCTACCCTAGAAACTAACCTTGCTCTCGATGCCAACTTGATATGTATGATCTCTATACCTTGGTAACTATTATTATAGAGACGGAATAATAATAGACAGAAACTTAGAAAACAGAACACAAAGTAGTGACTCGAAGAAATATATCTTCTCTAGATTATGAACAAGAAATTTTTTTATAATTCTCTCTTTGTTACGCTCACAATCTCAAAACAGTAGTTAACCCCTAAACTGTTTGCTAAGCTTAACCCAAGTATTTGTATATAAGCTTTCTCTCCAGGTCTGTGTCTAGTTAATAACTAAATCTCCCTATTTATATACTTTCATCGTACTTAGCTAACAAGGTCTTCTATTAGGAATCTATTTCCTAACTCAGAGTGTTGCCTAAAATAAAACTCTTTCCTAACTAGGAATTCTGCCCAAATAAAGTTTCCTTCCTAATATAGGATTCTTCCCTCAACTTAACTTGAGGTTTACTAGGTTCCTAAGTAAAGTAGGGATACACCTGTATCAGTGGAAGACTCCCCTTAAGCTTGAAATCAGTTAATTGGATACCGGACACCCTCATTCCAGTATAATATACACCTTGCTAATTGAGTGGATCTTGATGAGACCAATTTAGATCTTTAGACAAAACTCTTCTTTAAGTCTAGTGTAACTCTCACACGATTGTGGGAGATGATGGGAACTGTGTCCTCGGAGTTACATGATCAGTAATTAATACGAGACTGTAGATAGTTAAAACCTTCATTGAGTAGTTTTTCATGATAAAATGAGGAAAGTTGCAAAAGAAGAGAAAAAAAGAAGAAAGAGGGAGAAAAGAGAAAAGAAAAAAAAAATTAGAATATTGCTCGATTGAACCCACCAGGCATTGGTATGTCAAGTTTGGTTGTCATATTTTAACTACAAAACTCGGGGATGCTTGATTAGGTTACTAGAGTCTATTTTGTTAGGTTAGAATAGGAATATTTGAAATGTTGAGACTTTATCGTGTTACTATGAAGAACATGAAGACGTATCGGCATCAATGAACACATCATACTTCCATTGGAGGTTAGTAATATAACCTTGACTTATTTCAAGTATATATACGTTTCTTTCAATTCTCTTAGAGGTTAGGAATGTTATTCACAGTGTTCTGACGGCAGCAGCACTACTGCCTCAGCACTCATTTTAGTATTCTGATGGAAACAACACCACTGCCTCAACAATCACCTTAGTATTCTGACAGCACCAACACCACTTCATCAACATTCCTCTACAACATTGAATCTATACTGATTAGAATAACTCCTAGATGAATTGACCACCAGTATAAATTAATATTGTCCTCAGAATGTAACTGGTGATGGTTTTAATTCCTTTCGATATGTTCTCCGACAATACAGATTGTACATCCAGAACATATTCTTGTTCCTGAATGGATGCCAAAGCTCCTGAATAGATTTCCACCAGTGTATAACAACACTGAACCCGTTCGTAATCTCAATAATTCCACGGTTGAATTCCTTGAACTTGTTCCATATATTAATATTTAGACTCTTATTAAGTAATATTGGACTTGTCTCAAGTCGCAGAATTTCCACGGCTGAATTCCTTGAACTTGTTATGTATATATCAATGCTCGGATTATAATCTTGTTATGTAGTCATGGTATCAACATAAACTTTTAAATACATGGAGTTTATTCATCAATTACATATCCATTAACTCGACAACTGAACTAATTCATGGTTATTCTCACTTTAGTGCTCTAACGCCATCAACACCATGGCCTCAACAGTCATATCAGTGTTCTAACGACGACATTTCCTCAACACTCACTTTACTGCTCTGACGGCAATAGTATAACACTCATTTTAGTATTCTGACTACAACATCATCAGTCCAGCAACACTCACTTTAGTGCTCTGATGGTAGCAGTACCACTACCACTACCTCAACACTCAACTTAGTGTTTTGACGACAATATTTCCTCCATACTTATCTTAGTATTCTGGCGGCAATATTGCCTCCACATTTATCTTAGTATTCTGACGGCAACATTGTATCAACACTCATCTTAGTGTTCAGGTGACACCACTGCCTCGATACTCATCTTATTGTTCCGACGGTACTGGTGCCTCAGCACTCATCTTAGTGTTCTGAAGCATCGCTACCTCAACAAATTTTTTATTTCACCAAACACCTCGGTCAAATCTACTAATTGTTTAGGGAGTGAGTTGAACGTCCCTACGGGGCACTCAAAATTTATTCAACATCTCCAGAGATATTATGACGGATGATGTCGCTATGCAAAATATGTCCATGTTAATATTTTTACATCATAAACTCCCAAGTCTCCACAAGAAGATGTTTCCTACTACTGGTAACTCTCTATAACCAACTGATGCTCCAAAGAGCTTACCGTTGCTATTAAGGTAGAAGAAGAAGGATGCTTAGAGTATATAAGAAGATAATGGCAACAAGAGAAAAATTTTCTCAAATCAAGAAGAAAATAAATAAATTACCGAGATAAAAATCGATCGTCGAGATCGGATGGCAGTTGTGATTACGGTCGGTAGTAGTCTCAATAGTAGCGTGAAGAAGAGAAAGGGAAGATGTTTTTCAATGATTAAAAAAAATATATGAAAGGAAAACTCCCTTTTATACCAGTTGATTTTTTGTTTTAAGAGGATAAGGTTTCATGTTATGGGGAATCGGGCTCAAGCTAGCAAACAGGTCCTCGCCAAGAAAATTTGGTCCTCATACCATGCTAGTCCGAGGCACTATTATATGTATCGCATACTGAATATTGTTGACTATTCATGTTACTGTAGGGACCGCATTTTTTTTTTTGAAGTTAAAGTTGTTGAAATCGTATCTGAGATCTATATCACTAGAAATACTAAATGATATTGTTATCATTGTATCGATCTTAACAAGATAACTAATTATTTCGCAACCAAAATCACGAGGAAAGTAATGTATATAGAACGATATTATCGGTTGTGACTACTATTTTTCCCATAATCTACGTAATGTTAACAGCTCAGAGAATCCGATACTAATTTGTAAAGATATCTCAGCTGAACTGACGCGGTTAGGTGATAAAAGGTACTCTAGATAACGAACAATACTGAGATAATGTAAATGGTACTAAGTTATCAAGAGACACAAGAGATTACGTGGTTCGACTTTCGTCTACGTCCACGGGGTAATGAGTGATTGTTTGTATTAAGTAGTTAAGGTTACAAAGATCTTAAATGCTTCCCAAAGTAATAAAGAGAACTCAAGCTATAATAAATACTTAAGTTCTAAACATTAAAGAGGTATAAGATTAAGACCAGATCTTCTCTCCTTCGGGTATTGAATGCCTTTCTTTGTTGGTGAAGCTTGGTATTTATAGCCCCTTCTGCTCCAGATATATCTTTGCTGTCTCTGGGTCCATCGTATCCTGATATATCTTCCGTACAAATGGTACCTTCGTTCACCGCATGTTTTATCCAGTCGGATTCTGCCACCTCAACTGACCTACGTTCCTTCGGGAACTACCCAGCCTCGGTACAGATTGTACCTTCGTTCACCGCGAGCCTTCGCCAGTCAGACTATGCCATCTCATCTCTCTCCACATGCTTTGGCTAAGCGTATAGATAACGACTTGCTGCATTAAATGCTGATTGTATATGTCAGCTACCTCTGTCCCTTCACCAGCTGTCATCTTCCTAGACTAGGGTTACTACACCATCTAAGCCGTCGAGGTATGCTTCCTCGAGATAGGATAAAGTAGATTAGGAAGGGATCTGCTGCTCCTCAGACTCCTGTGTATCGCCAGGGCTACTTTATTAACTTACACTCGACCGCCAGATACGTGGCACGTGCCCGCGAGAATATTGGTATTCACAGTTTGGCCTTTTTTTCATATTCCATCAATCGGTGGGATTGGAAGAAAAACCTTTCATAACGTCGTCATTTTCGCACGCACGTATTGGGTGGTGCCCATGTGTCCTTTCATGCAATAACTGCCCCTTGGATTTCGGGACAACTAAATCCTTGGATTATCCATCCGCCCATAAGAAGAAATTTAAGGAAGGATATTCATTATCTTTCCCCTTTCTTCTCGCACTGTCGCTCTCTGTCTCTTTCACAGAGATTTTTTCTTCCTTTTTGCTTTCAACTTTTGGTCTTCTTTTCGACTCCCAAAAGCTCTCGTTCGTTCTTCATCAATAGGTTAGTAAACATCTGTTTTTGGTTTACTGTAGCTTTGTGTATTCCTCATTCTTGGTTCGATTTTTCTCGTTTTGATTGTAGATGTTGTTGTGGTGCCTGGATGAAGTGATTTTGATCTTCGCATGCTTTTTCATGTTGTTTGAGAACATGGGTTATCCCCATATCGCGTTTTTACCATGATTATTCTTCGCCTGCAAACTTGACCATGAGGGTCAATTGTTCTTCATTGCGTCTTAAGGACCGATTATACCATGATTATGCCATGATTATTCTTCGCCTGCAAACTTGACCATGAGGGTCAATCGTTCTTCATTGCCATGATTTTCCTCTTGTTTCTTTTGGTTGGTTTAGTTAAACCCATGCCCAAAGTACGTTTGTTTTTTCCCCAATTGAGTTTTTGAGTTGACTACAAATTTTCTCCGCCATTGTTGATGGACTGCTCTTCCTGCGGGTATTAGGAATTATGAGGCTTCCGAAGAAACCTGCGTGTATCAATCCGAGGCATAGATCTTCTACTGAGCCTCCTCCGCGTGTGGATTATTCCGATTCTACACCTTATCCTCCTCCTGGGGGTGGTGAGGATATTGAGGTACCTTAGGTTGCTTAGGAATCTGTGAAAAAGGCTCAGGTACGAAGGGTGATACAGTATACTGGTAATTTCTGGCATGCTCTCCGGACCAAACACGACACTTTGGATATGGATCTTAATGCTGTTGAGGAAGAACTTGCCGAAGCTGAGCATAGTTTAGAAGATTCCCTTAAGCACGCTGGAGGTATCTAAGGGTCTTCTCGTTTATGAAGCCTCCTTATGCTTTTTTTTTTGTATCCTTCTGGTTCCTTGACTCCTTCTTTGTACATTTGCAGGTTTCAGGAGTAACTTGTAGGTATGAGCGCTAAGGTTACTCATCTAGAGGTCCATGCTTCTTCCTTGGGGAGAGCGCTAAGGTTAATTTGATGTTGCTTAGAAGTTAAAGCGAAGGTGCTTCAGCAGGCCAATGATCAGCTAAACGCTCAGATGATGGAGCTTCATTGTAAGTCAGTCCAGGATCTTTGACGAATCCGAGCGTCAGGTTGAGGGTGTTGTCTTCGATCGTTTTCCTTTACCCTTGAATTCTGTAAACTGTTTGAACTTCTCTTTTGTCGTTTGTACCCTTTGCTAAGGTGTCATCCTTAGCCGAGATATTTCCCTTTCGATGCTTTGAAATAATATTTGGTGCTTTGCGAACTCGTTTGATATCTGCATGTAACTTTTTACGAAGACAGAAATGTTATGCGTGTTTTGGTAAAAATATCAGTTCTCTTTACTTTGCATAAGTTTTATATTTAGACGTAGTATGTCTAATTGGTCGCACAGTCTAGTATTCATTAGGTGCTAAGGCATGTTTGACCTTGGTGGAACATTTAACGTCCTACCAGGGTATCCTTTGGCCAGAAGGTACCGTGGTGGCGAGGGTCCCTACGTGGGTAATAATTTTCCTGTAACCCTACGCGTTCAGCGCGAAGGATGCTTTACTTCGACGGGGTATCTCTATTTGTGGGATATATTGCTTATTATTTGTCTCTTAGAGGGATTCATTTGCCCTGAGGATCCGAGATTGACATATGCGCAGTTCTGTCGTGCCCTGCCTCATCGTCAATTCTGACGGTGGGTGTCATTTCTAACCCTTTGTTTTTGCATATTTGTTTCATTTCACACGCATTTAAAAGCTATATTCGAAATCCAAGCTTTATATTGGTTGCTGAGGCTTATAATACCTCTTTCCCGGTGAAAAAGCGGGGTCTAACAACCTCACCCAATATTTAGATTAGCAATCTGTATGAACTAACTCCAATATACTTTCTAGAGAATCAACTAGACAGTCAGACTCAATCTAGATAAAAGTATATCAAAGAGTTAATATCTCAATCTCTCGATTTGATCTTTACTCAAGCAAATGGAAATCTGCGAGTCTTTATCAAATACTAGAGAGATAAACTTGGATGGTACCAAAGACCAATATCCAAGTGTCAGTCAATTTAAATCAACAACCAAAGGTTGGATATTCTAATTGATTGATCTTAATGCACAACCTGTGATATTTCAATTATATAAAAAAATATAATGCGGAATAGAAATAACACAGACACCAGAAATTTTGTTAACGAGGAAACCGCAAATGCAAAAAAACCCCGGGACCTAGTCCAGATTGAACACCACATTGTATTAAGCCGCTACAGACACTAGCCTACTACAAACTAACTTCGGTCTGGACTTTAGTTGAACACTAATCAATCTCACACTGATTCAAGGTAAAGTTGCGCTCCTTACGTCTCTGATCCCAGCAGGATACTAGGCACTTGATTCCCTTAGCTGATCCCACCCACAACTAAGAGTTGCTACGACCCAAAGTCGAAGACTTGATAGATAGATCTGTCTCACACAGAAAAGTCTATAAAATTGAATAAATCTGTTTCCCACAGAAATACCCAAGAGTTTTTGTTCCGTCTTTTAATAAATCAAGGTGAACAGGAACTAATTGATAACCCGGACTTATATTCCCGAAGAACAACCTAGTATTATCAATCACCTCACAAATCTAAATCGTATGGTAGCGAAACTAGATATTGTGGAATCACAAACGATGAGACGAAGATGTTTGTGATTTCTTTTTATCTTGCCCTATCGGAGATATAATCTCAAGCCAATTATTAATTGAACTCGTACGATAGAAAATGACAAGATCAGATCGCTCAACTACAAGAAAAGTAGTTTAGTCTGGCTTCACAATCCCAATGAAGTCTTTCAGTCGTTAACCTACAGGGTCTCGAGAAGAAACCTAAGGTTAAAGGAGAATCTACTCTAGCAAACCAACTAGTATCACACAGGAGGTGTGGGGATTAGTTTTCTCCAGATGCTAGATGTCTCCTTTATATAGTTTTCAAATCAGGGTTTGCAATCTAAGTTACCTTGGCAACAAAGCATTCAATATTCACCGTTAGATGAAAAACCTGATTCAACCAAGCTAATATCTTTCAATCGTTAGATCGAAACTTATCTTGTCACACACACAAATGAAATGCATTCATTTAGGTTTGAGTAACTGTACCTAAACGTGTACACTTAGTTGGTTCACAAATAGTTAACCAATGGTTAGCCATATGAGCACTTTCATATTAACCGTATTCATATTTCTCATAACTAGTTCAAACGACTCATAAGAAATAGTTGATAGAGTTGTTCAATTACTTAGGTCTTTATTCATAGACACAATACAAAATCGGTTTGATCCACTTGAATCAATTCATGAACAATATAGCCACGGTTTGCAAAGATTGCATTCCTTATAATTTATTGTTTTAAGTTCATGAACTACCGATTTGAGATATCACCAGCTTGAGTACGCGAACGGGTATGCGTACCTTAGCTACCGGATTTTAGTTTACAAACTCAGCAGAAATTTTTGGTTCGAAAACTCCCGTGGGTACCAGTGTAGTTAAAATCGCTCTCCAAGGCCGAGTACTCTCCGAGTAATCGCTACAAGCTATATGACCGAGGCGATTTCTGATTCCAATTTATTTCCGATTTTTAGAAATTAAATCGGCCGATATGCCGATTTGTACCGATTTTCAGCAAAAGGAGTTGGCAATTTTTCCGAGTTGGACTTTCATGCACCAAAATTATAAAACAAAAAATTTGTAACCCCTCGAATGAGAGTTATTAAACGGAAAAACCTCTAAAAACGTTATAAATAGGTTCAGTAATACAATATTACACTTGATTATATGACTCATGAACAGCAATACATAAGTCTCTAATAAAAAGGTTCCGAGTATTAGGCCGAGTTTTAGCGATTTCCAAGTCCGAAGTTATTGCTCCTCGCTCCAAGCTCCCCAACCAAGTAGGACCGAGGAACGATTTCAATTACTTTGGTGGGTACACGTACGGGTACGCGTACCTAAGGTGACTGGTTTACAAGTTTGCAAACTACAAACTCAGCAGAAATTTTCGGTGAAAACTTCCGCCAGTACGCGTACCCAACCTGTCTCCTTCACCAATACCGCATGCACACATATGCACGCACTTTGCTTCCGGTACATGGATTTATACACTTGTTGATGGTGGTTTTTAGCTTAGGGTCAAAATCGTAAAACCTTGCATCTGACGTCACTCTGCAAGGAACCGGTGCCGTGAGTGCTAACCTCTCCACCAGCATATTTATTGAGCCATTCAATATATATACATGAAATTTATCCAGACTGGCGAATGTAGCAACCATCCCAAACACTCTGTAAATTTCGGCACCTCGCCAATACAAGACTCACTGAGTACTTTCCTGTGCTATGTTCCCCGACGGAACCCTTAATATCGGTATGGCATGACGGATTTGTGTTCACTCGCAGCGGAGTAGCATGAACCTCCAAGTACCAAAGTTAAGGCCATCGCACGAAATACTCAGACGGAAAGCACACTGCATTCTGTAGATAAGGATTTCTATGGCAGCATACAAAATCTAGCCAATTATTGTGATAACTCACAAAAAACTCATAAACCCGACTAATTTGCGAAATTAGGGTTTCGCTATATATATATATATATATATATATTAATATAAAGAAAAGAGGAATAATTTATCTCGAGCCTAATTTATTAATTTTTTTTGGATACATGGATGATAAGGAAAAATTCAATCTATCTAACATATAGATGCCACATATGATCAGCTGTTAACTAGCTGGTCAAGTAGATTAGTTGGTTTTTTTCTTTATTTTTATAAATAGAGAGAAAATAAGAGAGACAATGATAGTTCTGAAAATATATTGGGACCAAACTAAAGATATATTTAAAAAAAAAAGAACCTTAAAGCAATTGAACTAAGTCAACAAGACCAAACTGACACTATATTTTATACTATAACTAATTGACAATTTTTCAGTCTCTTTCCTTCACCATCAACCGGTCTTATAAATTTGGCAGACGTTAACTTAATAAATATCATTTTTAATGTCCCATTCCTCTTTCATTCATCATCAACCGGTCTTATAAATTTGGGAGACGTAAACTTGAGTAGTAACTATTTTCAAGGTCTCATTCCACTTTCAAGAGATATGTGGATTTTGATGTTGGAAAGGAGAACAACAGCTTCTTAGCTCCCGGAGATTGTGACCTGCATGTTAATGTGCTCCTTTCCATTGTGAAGTCTGTGAATTACCCACTCAAGTTGGCATAGAATTGGAAAGGAAATTGTCCTCGTGCGTTGTTGGTATCATTATTGAACATGGCTTCTCTTAAATGTAGCTCACACATTTATTAACCATAACCCATTTAAAATAAGTGCTTAAGCTAACCAAACAGACCTTTATAATCATTCGATATAGCCCACGAAATTATGATAATTATTATATATAGCCCATAGTGATAAGATAATCATTAAATCCTTAAATCAGCATCAACAAAATCAAAAAGAAATTAAAAAGTTAATTATCTAATCAAATTTATGTAAGATATTTGACATAATTAATATTTTTTTAAGAATAATTAACTATCTAATCAATTTTAGTATAATCATGATTGAGAAGAGGAAAAAACATCATCTTATAGATTTTTCTTTTTATAGATTTATGTTTATGGAGTTCGAGGAGAATGGTCTTAAGAAAAGAATTAAAACCTTAATTCCATTTCGATTGACGTTGTTGTGGAATTTTTTTTAAGGGAACAATTAGAATATACACACCGATCAATTTTGATGTAATCATGATTAAGAAAAATTTATTCTGGAGAAAATAAGAATTAGAGTTTATTTTGTTTTGTTTTGGGGAAAAAGTAAGAATTAGGGTTTATATATAATTGCTCAAATTGTGAGAATACTAAAAGAGCAATAATAATTAATTTGAAGTATGATTAAGAAAAAAAAGTTAGGATTTATTTTGATTTTGAGTAAGAAGATCTAAGTTTAATTATTAGCAAAAAAAAAAAATAAGACTTGTTTGGTTTTTCATTTTAACTTAAACTTTTTGGGCTGTGGTTAACAAAAGTGTGGGCTATATTTAAGAGAAGTCATTGAACATATGAAGCTTCCTGGTAATATTTATCCTGCAATATTTTGTTGAATACGAAGAGAACAATAATTCTTTCCAACAACAACTTAACGGTTATAATCCCTACAACGCTCGTAACTCTGACTTAATTATCTGGAAAAAGTTGACTTTTCAAATAATAAGCTTATTAGAACCCTTTCTAATTTTGGAAAAAATGTCGGAGTCCACATATCATCTTCAGGATCTAGCGGTCCACCTGGTTCCTCATATTAGTTATCAATCTCATTAGCAATTTGGCTAGTTTATTGGGGGAAGTTTTCATACTGTGTTACTCGGAATAATTTTTTTCCGTCTCTTCAAGAAAAAACCAAACTCAGAATCTGATGATACACATGTTGTTGAAGCAGGTACACATTCGATTCAAGAGTTGAGGACAACGAAAACAACTTTATCCCACAAAAAAGTTTACGTGAAGAGTTCAATAGTCTATAAAGGCCAATTAGATAACAAAACTATGATTGTTGCAAAAAATATGAAGAGGGAACTTGTGACTAAGAAAGGATTGAAAGAGTTCGAGAATGAAATTTAACTACATACCAAGTTAAATCTTGTTGAAGTAATTATTTAGATTATTTTGGTAGAAAATTTACCTAGAGCCTTGAAAATCTATAAATAAAAAGACATTTGCAACATGATTTTTAGTCCCTGGCACTTTTGTGACCTTGTTGCTAAGCTAAAGTCGTCCTCTATAACCTAAGTTCTTCGAGAACTGTATTCTAGGTTACGACTTGAGGACTTGACTTAGGGATTCGTGAAGCTAGGTCCGACTATCTTTTACATGATAATTCATGTATCCAAATCTTGTCCTTATTGACCTTCGAGGTTCTAGTCATCTCGGATCAGGAACAACATAATATAGAAATCACAAAGTTTTGTTCGTCTCAGACTTTGTGATTCTTCAAGATAAATATCTAAACTCTTTTTTGATTTAATTGGATTGTTCTTGAGAGGTGGTTAGTAATCCAGGCTTCTTAGCTAGCTGAGTGTAAGTATTCCAGATTCGTGAGGTTTGACGGAGTTTGTGTATTACAGATAGACTTCCAACCTAGATTAATAATCAAAAGGTAAATCTAATATATAAGCTTATCTATTAGAGGAAGAATTGTATCAAAAATCTTCACTTGGGTTGTAAAGGACGCCATCTAAGAGAATCAATTGCGTGGAACCTTACGAAGTTCAAGATACGTAAGGAGCACACTACAGCTGAATTGCTTGGAGGGTTAATTCGGTCTCATTTACATTCCATGCCAAATTATGATAGTAGGTTGATGTCTGTAACTACTTAATACAGTTTGGTGTTCAAATATGGATGGGATCCAAGGGATTTTATGTGGGTACAGTTTTTCTCCTTAACAAAATTTCTGGTGTCTTGTGTTTTTGTTTTTCTGCGTTATATTATTTATCTTTATAATAGGAATTGCACAAGTAGTACGTAATCAACCTACATAGTTTAAGTCCTTATAAATTGAGATAGAAAACAAAACTCGCTTCTGTTGAATTCATATCTTAAAAGATAGATTACAAGTTTCATACTTGTTAGAATTTGGATACGATTAGATTGATATAAGATATTCATTTGTGAGATCGTATAAGAACTATTCTAAACAATCAGGTTGACAAAATTTTAAGGCTAGACATATTGATTGTAAAAAATTGGAATAGAAAAACTCTACAAACATATTGTTCAAGAATCTTTGTTTAGATATAATTGTAATTGTATTGGATTTTTTTCCATAAAGGTTTCCGAACGAAAAAGTTGGCGGTGTACTTGGTACCCTCTCCTTTTCAATAACTAATTTTGAACTAAACTTTCAATATCTATTTATTAGACATGTCGTGCCACTTCTATACTTGGGGACTCGATCTTACTGAAAGATCAATTCCACTATTGGCTAGACATTATGAATGGACAACCAATCCCGTTGATACTTCGGCAAATGGTTAAAGGTCATCTGTTTGGGGATGATGTTCTGGATGGTTAATTAAGATTCCTCCCACTTTCAACTGTGAATAACAGAATCTCTATTGTTCTCGAGAATGTCAATATCATATACTTCGTCCCGTAATAGGTGATCGAGTTCAAGTTTGCGAAATTCTTAAGACAAGAAGAAGAAGAAAGGAGTATTTTCAAATATTTTTTTTTACAATTATACCCTTTTTGATATGATAATAATTAGTAAAGCCCAATTAAGAAATACTTTATTTTTCAAACTAGACCATGGATATTCGTAAAACACCTAAATAACGAATATAAACATGGCTATCAAATTATACATATTTCTTATAGTAACAATAATCAGTTAAAAAGGTAGCTTTAGAAATATCCCCTTGTTTAATAATGTATTCCACAGATAAAATTTAAAAATGAATAGGTGAGTATTAATTTTGAAGATTATCTTATTCTTTTTTTTTTAAAGATTGCACGCCATATTAAAACAGGAAATAAGGAAAATAAAAAGATACAAGAGAATATCTAATTGTTAGTTGCCCTTATCTGCGAGACATCACCAGAGATATGAGAAACCCTCAACAACATTCTATCCTCTACAACTGATAAAACAAAGTCAGAATTAACTAAATTTCGTCTATCCAAATCTAAAGCAGGCAACAAAAAATTCGGTAGTTGATTCCATTGTTGTTTCAGATATCCCTCATTCCTTGACTTCTTAGCTAGAACATCCGCTACTTTATTACTATTCCTATGCTTGAAAGTGAAACCCAAAAAGTTGCTTCCACAGGACTCTAACAGTTTCTTTGCTTCAAAGATTATTGCTTGGTTTCTCCAATGTATTGACGATGGATTACTATTTGCAAAATCCATGATTCTCTGACAGTCTCCTTCAATCCAAAAGGCTTGAAAGTCCATCTCCTTTGCCCATGAAGCTGCTTCCATCAGAGTTAGTGCTTCTGCTTCTTCAGGACAGGTTGCCTTGACTTTCCCAGCTCTAGTTGTAATAGCTTCACCTGAATCAGATCTCAAAATCATACCATAACCAGAGATTGAAGTAGCATTTAGCCAAGAATCATCTATATTCAATTTAAGCTGATGTAAAACAGGTGCTTCCCATTTCTGTAAATTAGATGTCATGATCTTTAAGTTGCATACAAAATTCATTTGTAAAGCAGTGGAAACATTCATTATGTCTAAGTGGGGTGACCAAAATTTTAATTGTCTTTGAATTGCATGCTGGTGTTTGATTGATCCTGAAAGACTCTCCTACATCTTTCTTTCCAGATCCAACATTTGGTTGCTACAATCTCAATAATCTCTACATTAATTATTTCTGCAATCCAATTGGTATACATTTCTATAAATGGGCAAACATCTGATATGTTTAAGATCAAACCTGCTAGAGGCGGTAGCATCCAAATTGACCTCGCATAAGAACATTCAAAGAATAGATGTTTAACTGACTCACATGGATAATTGCAGAAAATGCATTTCATATCAAAGTTTTGTCTGCCCTGTCCTAGTTTTTTCCTAACTGGTAGCGCATTGTGAATACGTTTCCATATGAAATTCTTGATCCTTTGCGGGACTTTAACTTTGAGAAAGATTTCCAAAAGTTGGCAGTTTCAGCATTATAGTTCAGTTTATTATTGGTTATATTTTGCAGTTTATTATAATTGATTTTACTGAAAATTCCCCACTATTAGTTAGTAACCATCTTAGTTTGTCCTTGTTCAAGTTTCCTAACTTATTTGTATATATTCTAATTTCTAATATTGAATCAACAATCTCTCTAGTAAAGTTATTTCTAACTTTTTCACAAATCCACTTATGTGTGTCTGAGTTTATAAGCTGATGTACAAGTGTTAAAGTATTGGTTTTGTTTCCACAAGCAGATATTAGGTTTACCTTCATACCTGGAATCTATATGTCGTACCAAATATCAATCAAATTATCGTCACCTACCTATTTGTAGATGATAGCTATACCTTACAAGATGCAATTCCATACCCAAAAGGCATTGTAATGTTTTTTAACATGAAAAGCCGTTGTTGTATTGGGAAAATAGTTTTCTTTTAGCAATGAAGACATTAAAATATTAGGTTTATTTACAATTCTCCAAGCCAACTTTGCTATCATCGCTTTATTCATTTTTGCTGCTACCACCCATTGGTATTGGTTTACAAAGGAAGCCCCATTTTATCGGATTACTCCCTTTGGAATTATTTTCCTTCCCCACCAAAAGTTTCTTCGAATTGCATTAATTATGAGAGTAATCTTTTTTGGAAGAATGAAACAACCAATCTGATAGATGGGCAGGCAAGAGAGTACTGATTTGTTTAGTACTAACTTGCTAGCTTGCCAAAGAAGTATACCATTCCAGACTTGCGAAAGAAGTATTAGATTATCTTATTCAATATCGTTGATACTTTTATTTTTGTAGTAAATGTTTTATAATGTTATTATAGAAACATAAAGAAAACAAGAAAGGTAGCACCACAACCACCAACAACAGGAAAGTACAAAAGCCAAACCGCCCTGCAACAACAAAGCAAATCCTACAACCAAGACCCCCCTAACCTGAGGAAAAACTAAGACCCTTCTTACAACAAAAACAGTTATCCGTATCAAATAATATAATGCTTCTATGCTATTACAACTTTGCTCTGTCCTTGCAATAAGTTAACAGAATACTAGTAACCCCTTCCTCTATATCTACTAATCTGAAGATTGAACTGTTTCTGGAAATCCAAGTTATTGCAACTGATAAGAAGAAAAGCTGAAGCCGGATCTTCCTTCGTTGGTTGACTTCAGCTCAAGCTTTTGAAAAGGGCTGCAGTTTAGCAGAGTATGTATCAGTTGCTTCATATATTGCTACAACTACTGTCAAGCAAGAGACAAAAATACATACTAACTTGACAAGAGCACTCATTATTGGTCGTATGGAAGAGGGGAAACATATATGATGTGGTGAAACTAGTGACTCAGACAGTAAATCCAATTTTAACATAATTAGTGAGGATAAACCTGATGCTTAGTTTCTCTACTGACATTTATCCAACTAACTGTAGAGAAGTATCGTGACTACCTGCTATTAGGATCATAATAAAAACCATTGATAGATCCATCGCTACAAGAGAAGCAAACATAGTAAAAACCAGCAATGGTTAAGCCGCAGTCTATACCAACATTCACAAAATACTGCTCTTTCCATCTCTGCATACAAATAGAATGACAAGATTATTTAACATAGTACCATGATTCTGTATCACAGTTGAGAAAAACGATAGAGAGTATACCATGAATATGTAAGGATAGTTACTAAGGTCCAACGATTTTCCGCCATCGGCCTCCACTTGACTCTAAAAGAGGAGAAGATTTACTCAGTGAGTAATTGAGCAAAAGAACGTATTCTTGTTCCTTAAATGGTGGAAGATAGAACTTACTAACAAAGGATTAAAAGATGGAAACTTGGACCAGTGCCTTATATCATCCTCTGGCCTGTTAACAATGAACAACTAATCTGAGATGAAAGCAAGTTCTAGTTTTTTGAGAATTTTGAAGGCTTCCATGGCCAGGGAAAAAGTGAACCTACGTTGCTTCCCACTTGCCAGTGAAAAATGTATAATTCTTCGTGTCAACAATCTCCCCCTCCCAAAATGTCACTACCTGCAAATGCACCATCAAACAAGCACACAAGTTTTCAAGAGCTCAACTGAATTGTGGTACATCAATTAGTTATCTTGATTCCACCCCAGATATTGAGCCATTCAATCTGGGACAAGAGTCTTTCATGGTGCAGTTCCTTAGTTGCAATTAATACAGAAGACGGAACTGGAAAGTAAAAGATTAGTAACCTACAAATCTAATTTGCTTCTTGGTGAGAAAAAAGATACTTACTGGTGTGTCTGCCAATGGTACATTAAGAGCTTCCATAGTGCCGCATAAATAACCATGATCAAGGTCACATCCTTGAATTCGAACATTAACTCTCCAGGCTTCATCCTTTTGTAAGCTTGAAACGTTTTGAGTTCCAGCAAAAGCCTGTGCTCTGAAAATCAATCAAAACAGGCAAAGAAAGAAAAAAACGAAACTAACGACCCGATTGACACTTACAGATTCAATACAAACTTCACATACTGAAAATCAAGATTCAACGCACCTGCCCAACACTCAAAAGTGTACAAGCTGGAGGAAGAGAATGTTCACCATTCCCACCTGCAAAAACAACGGAAAGTAGATTTCAGAACCAATAAAGGAGATAAATTTGATGAAATTGGAAAGTACAAATAAGTCACATAAGATCGACGAATTCGGACAGGCCAACAATTATTAGTGGAAACGTTGAAGAGTTTTTCTTATTTCTAAACGAACCCTAACCCTAATAATACACAAAGGAACTCTGCAAGTAGAACCAAAATATTAAACCTCGTGAATTAAAATTTGTAATTACCTGTAATTTGCGATGGGGCTGAACTTTCAACAACTCTAACAGGCATTCTTCGAATCAAGTTAGGGATTTTCTCTTGTGAAAATTTTCAGAAAAATCTATCAGGAAAACTATTAAAGAACCTGGCGAGATTGGGGGCATACCCAAACTAATTGGGTCAACCCAATAAGACAAAATCTGGTCATTATGAAGTAAAACTAAGCCACCCCTTAACCTTGTATTTTCTAAATGGCTTAATATGCCCTTGTTTAATTAACACTAAAAATTCTAATTAGGTTAATTAATTGAGTTTAGATTAAAATTTTGAAAATGAGAATTCAGTGCATTAAACCTTTTATATGTCTTATGAGTTCGATTTCGATCAAAAAAAATTTAGTTTTGAAAATATGAAAGGTCGGCAAGGTCCAGGTTTGAATAAGGTGCCGACTAAGATCCGCCGACTTGGTCTGCGTTTGAATAGGATGCCGACAAAGTCTAGCCGGCATGGTCCGCGGATGAATAACACGCCGACAATTTTCAAGCCGGAAGGGTCTTTGAATGAATAATATGACGCAAATTCGAACTCTCCACCGCAGGCCACAACCCGGAGTTCTTGAAAATCACTTGCACCTCCTCACATTCATCCTTAAGATCCCAAGTCTTAGTCACTGAACATGAAGCTTGGCGCCTCATGAGATGGACGGCATGCTTGTGATCCTAAATACCAAAAAAACAAAATGAAAAGAAATACAAACACTTGACGCAAATTTAAGATAGATACACACTTGAATAAAAAACAAAGACGGATTGGGATTACTTACGATAGTATTATGGATCGTACATGCCCATGAGTGTTTGTATCCAAAAAGAACATTTCCACCATCTCTTGGGGTCCCCCTTGGAGACTCATTATTTTTCAGTGTAACCATCAAGTGAGGGGCAGGCATGTGGGAATTAGATGGTTTAGTGATCACCCTCTTCTTCTTTCCGGTTTCAGTTGAAGTTGAAGCTTCGGTTTGTTGAACAATAGCTAGAGTTTGTTTTCCATCTCCTTCTTCTTCTTCTTCTTCTTCTTCTTCCACTGCCTCTTCAACAATTTCATCTTCGATATCCTTATCTTTATCTCCATCACCATCATCATCATCATTACCTCCTCCAACATTAGGCATGTCCTGATCACCATCATCATCATTGTTACCTCCTCCAGCAGCCGGAGTTCTTTCATCAACATCATCATCATCACCTCTTCTACCAGATGGAATTGATTGGTCTTCATCTGGAGTGTCGTCAATCACCGGTTCGATGGTGGTTCAGAATCATTCGGTAAACGGATCTTGAGCGTTCCTGGCACAACGTATGCCCCTCGATGTGTTGAAGTCAAGAGTTTTTCACCAACACTAGGAGGTCTTGAAGGAGGACTAAGAGATTTCATAGCTGCTTTCTTCTTTGTCTTTTGCAACCTGAACAAGAACGAATAAGAAAAAAAAATATAAGTCGGCAGGGTCGTCAAATACAACCAATCCTATTGGAACAACGGCTCTAAGGTTCGACTAAAACATATATATATATGCCGGTTAAACAATAGCCAGCGGGGTATCATTCAAATAACCTGCCGGCTTATAACAAATATGACACAAGGATTTTCCACATTACAGGTCGGCAAGGTCTATTACCCATACATTGCCGGCTAACATACAAATAGGAATGGTTTTGACAAAATACCATTCCGACTTTCATACTTAAAGGCATCAGGAGACGCAAAAAAAAAGTTGAACACAACCGGCAAGGTAAAAGTTCACAACCGACCCGGCTAACAAAAAATAACAGACGCCGGCAAGTGCTTCAACCTAATACCTTGCCGGCCCTGCAAGTAGCAGTTATAGAGATACTAAGCAGCCGACAAGTTCTTCAACCTAATAGCTTGCCGGCCAACCCTAAATATGAAATGTCGGCATGATCGATAGCATTATACCATGCCGGCCAAATAACTGCAAATTCAAACATTCGATTTTTCTAACCTAATTTGACATGCAAACATGAAATTGAAGTACTGGAGCGAGTTTAAGTAGGCCCTTACTTTCTTAATCGCACCATTTCTCGTGTTTCAGCGACTGCAAATTCTCATTCTTCAACCGTTTTTTTCTTCACTTTCTTTTGAACCAAACTTGCAATTCCAGGGTTATACTCATTGGGTTTTCGATTAGCGTCTTTCATACGACTTGCTCTAGGTCGTGGCGGATCCATTTTTGAAGATTAATCGGAACTTTTGAATCGACGATTACGACGAATTAATCGACGAGTTTCGGTGGTGGGGGATGGAGGAACCGGTAATGTGTTTGAGGAGGAGAAAAAGAAGAGAAGAAAATGAAATGAAGAGAATGAAAACTGATTTAGGGTAGTAATTATAATTATAATGGGAATGGGTAGTTTTGTAACTTTACCCATTAGGCCTCCCCCTTTGCCCTTAAAAAAGAGTTCACTTAAAATTGGGTATACCCCAATTAATCTGGGTATACCCCAATCTTGCCAGATTAAAGAAGTGATATGAATGATTATTTATCAACGGGCATTTTGAAATGAAAACTTAGCCAACGATTATTAACATGGGGATGTAATAATGATGTACTTACGCATAGTACATCTTTGAAATGGTTACAGCTATATGATCCGGTAAAATAAAATGAAACCGTTTTCTGGAATTACAGGTAAGTTGAGTGGAAAATTGAAGGCATATCCGGTAAATCAACCGTTATAAACCAAGCGAACAAAGAGAAAAAAAAGGAAAATCTCCCCTCCTTTAAAATGCTAAGTCATATAAGCTCCCACGTCGCACGGTGAATGTAACACCCTCCTCAAATTAAATTAGATAAAAGCTTTGAGGAAGAGCAATCCTGGTGATGACAAGTGGCGAGACTCTATTGATCGGGACATTAAAAATTC
Source organism: Papaver armeniacum (assembly GCA_023531295.1). Classification (NCBI taxonomy): domain Eukaryota; kingdom Viridiplantae; phylum Streptophyta; class Magnoliopsida; order Ranunculales; family Papaveraceae; genus Papaver; species Papaver armeniacum. The sequence continues at coordinate 49,945 of JAJJWW010006238.1, read as the reverse complement.
GGTAACACCCTATTTACACCAAATATTTAACTGGCTGTTAATAACACCATTAACATAAATGTGGGTAGACAATACTTTTATCAAAGTTTACGCCTAAATAATTTATTACACTTCGTATACACCAAATACTTAACTGGACGTTAAGTTATGTCGTTGGTGTGAACAATACTTTCGTCAAACTCTATACCTAACTAATAAAACCTAAAGCTAAAAGGAACTTCTTTTGTCCCATTTACATCTTATGTTGCTTGCTTCTGTGCCTTCAAACCCCCTTTTCAACTCCGATCAATCTTCAATTCTTAACTCGAACTCTTCTTGATGTAATCTTAAATCCATCACAATCCCTTTAAATAACCATCGATTCCAATCACCAGAGCCTATCATTCATCACTGGACTTCCATTTATCAACAACGAACCCTAGAATTTCCTTCTTCCCTGTTCATCAATTACATCTCCAATTACTTCTCAAACCCTAACTGCAATCTCGAATTCAAACTAAACCCATGTATTACAGCCACATGAACTTTTAGATTCATTCCCAATCTTCTCTGATTCCGCTCAATAATCCATGGCAGTGACATCTTCTTCATAGAATTTCTTATCTTTGCTCAAATCCATCTAAAACCATCTACGATTCATCAGTAAATACTGTGAGATATCGAAGAAGAAGAAGGTAACCCTAGATTTTTTTTTTTATTCTTTGTTTGTATCGATGTTTTTAGATTTCTGAAATATTTTGTAAGTTTTAATCACTGTTTAGATCAATGCAATATCTTCATTAGTGCCGAAATACTGAGGACATAATCTTAATTTTGATAAGAATTGAGCATATTTTTTTATCATGTTTCTATTGATATCTGATTTATCCAAGTTAATTGGTATTTGAATCATGCTAATATATATGGTACTGAGAACTAGGTTAAAAGATTGCAATCTTCATGTCAACAATTTGATTTATTATCTCTAATGGAATTGTTGATTGTCCTTAAAAGAGATAGGCTATAGCTAATTAAAGTAACAGTTGATTTTTTTTTGCTAAGAAACACACCAATGCATTACGAAAGAAAGGAATTACAAACAGCAGGCAAGTTCACCTTCCTAGCAATATTGTCCAAAAAAGAAGGAAGGGAATGCCAGAGACCTTTAAGAAGATTTTTTCTAGCCCGACGTGCAAGTCGTTCAGCTAGAGAATTATTACACCGCTTTACATACAAAAGCTTAAAAGTTACATTACTAGCAAAGGAAATCCTACACCGATTCAGGAGGTCTATACTTCTCCAGCAAGTGTCTGAAGTAGCACCGTTTACAAAATTGACCAGCTGTAGACAGTCACTAAGAAAGATAACTTTAGGAAGATTCATCTCTTCTGCCCAAGAGATCGCCAAAAGAAGAGCAGTAATACAACTAGCAAAGTAACAGTTGATTTAGTGATCAGGATTCATGAGCAGTTTATAGACAGTGCACCAATAAATGGTTAAAATCTATTTTGAATATGTAGATACAACTAGAACAATTAGAACTATACGTTTAGTCTTATTTTCCACTTTGTCTTCCTCAATGCATTTACGAAACAACAATTTACAAGGCTAATCCTGCATTATACTGTTTAAATCATACTTCAATTTTAAGAAGTGGCTTAATGAAATTACAAAAATAAAGCATTTGACTTATTCGTTCATATAAAAGCAATGTCCAGTTCAGGAGGAATATACGACCAAACATTTGCAAAAATGGTTAAATCTTTATAACTACTAAACTGCAATGTAAAAAATTAAGTTTCTTAAGTTTCAAATATAAAAGATGTGCTTATTGGTAATTTTACAGTGGGATATCCTTTATAATGACGGGATTTGGAAGAAATTGCTCACATCGCAAATGGGCGTGATTCCGGCAATCGTGTCTCTCTTCTGTGTGTAATGTAAGTATATAAAACTGCGTTTCTAATGTAAGCATTAGTTTTTAAAGGAATACAGTCAATTACTAATTAACAAATCTAGAACATGAGCTTGCGGATATTCCTTTAGGAGAGTTCATCAAGCACGCGCTAATGCGTTGTGGATATATCATTATCATTATAAATTGCTACGCACAATATATTAACCTTTTTGGAAGCTCATTATCATTTGCAATCAGGATTGTAATTTATTTATTTTTGACACCTTCTTAGTGATGTATAGGCGTTAAGACTGATTAGCATTACACCTATGGACGAACAAATACATAGGTTTGCTGTCCGTTTGATGAAATTCTTTCCTCACTCTCTCGCTCATTAGGAAAAAGATGTGATGCTATTCTACTTTAGTGAGAACAAAGATTTTGTGGTGCATCCAAATTCTCCCCAGGCTTCTTTATGGGAAAAGCAATTAAGGTATGTAATATGCTTTTTGTTTAGTCCATTCTCAACTTTCCATATTGGTTTCTCATTTGGCTATTTGTCTGAATGGACAAGTGCAGATACACGTTGAAATGTCTGAGACTAAACCTTAGTCTATAGATATGGTGGTTATATGTAGTTGTTGATGGTGGTTTTTAAACAAGGAGTAAAATCGTAAAACCCCATGACCTAGTGTTACCCGCAACACATTAACTAAGAGCATTTAACTCAGGTGTAAATAATTAATAGGGGTATTTTTTATAAAATACCAGATTAGGGTTTTCGACACGTAACCCTAATTCCAAAACCAAGCCGCACACTGCGCACCATGGCAACAATGCCAAACCAAGCCGCACACCGCGCACCATGGCAACAATGCCAAACCAAGCCGCACACTGCGCACCATGGCAACAATGCCAAACCAAGCCGCACACTGCGCACCATGGCAACAACGCCAAAACCAAGCCGCACACTGCGCACCATGGCAGCGACGCCAAAACCAAACTACATATCGCACTCATTGGAAACCATGCCAAACTAAGCCGCTATGCCATTGGCACATGCCAAATATAGCGCCCTAGGCTTGCAAAACGTGCAACTAGGTCAACATGGCCGTACGTGCTATTGGCACATGCCAACACGTACCACAAGCCATATTTCCAAGCCGCTATGCCATTGGCACATGCCAAATATAGCGCCCTAGGCTTGCAAAACGTGCAACTAGGTCAACATGGCCGTACGTGCCATTGGCACATGCCAACACGCACCACAAGCCATATTTCCAAGCCGCTATGCCATTGGCACATGCCAAATATAGCGCCCTAGGCTTGCAAACCATGCAACCTAGGCCAAATCGGCCACGCATGCCATTGGAACATGCCAACATGCTCGCTGGTAGCTTTTCCTACCAAGGCCACGGCCCTAATGGCCACGCATGCCATTGGCACATGCCAACATGCTCGCTAGTAGATTTTCCTACCAAGGCCACGGCCCTAACGGCCACGCATGCCATTGGCACATGCCAACATGCTCGCTGGTAGCTTTTCCTACCAAAGCCACGGCCCCAACGGCCACGCATGCCATTGGCACATGCCAACATGCTCGCTGGTAGCTTTTCCTACCAAGGCCACGGCCCTAATGGCCACGCATGCCATTGGCACATGCCAACATGCTCGCTGGTAGCTTTTCCTACCAAGGCCACGGCCCTAACGGCCACGCATGCCATTGGCACATGCCAACATGCTCGCTGGTAGCTTTTCCTACCAAAGCCACGGCCCCAACGGCCACACATGCCATTGGCACATGCCAACATGCTCGATGGTAGCTTTTCCTACCAAAGCCACGGCCCTAAAGGCCACGCATGCTATTGGCACATGCCAACATGCTCGCAGGTAGCTTTTCCTACCAAGGCCACGGCCCTAACGGCCACGCATGCCGTTGGCACATGCCAACATGCTCGTTGGTAGCTTTTCCTACCAAGGCCACGGCCCTAACGGCCACGCATGCCATTGGCACATGCCAAACACACATGCTGGTAGCCTAACTTGCAAACCGTGCAACCTACCACCAAGGCATTCCGCACATGCCATTGGCACATGCCAAACACACATGCTGGTAGCCTAACTTGCAAACCGTGCAACCTACCACCAAGGCATTCCGCACATGCCAAACACACATGCTGGTAGCCTAACTTGCAAACCGTGCAACCTACCACCAAGGCATTCCGCACATGCCATTGGCACATGCCAAACACACATGCCGGTAGCCTAACTTGCAAACCGTGCAACCTACCACCAAGGCATTCCGCACATGCCATTGGCACATGCCAAACACACACGCTGGTAGCCTAACTTGCAAACCGTGCAACCTACCACCAAGGCATTCCGCATATGCCATTGGCACATGCCACGCACGCCACTAGCAGCTCTGGCATTGCCACTTACACTCAACGTACAACCTACCACCAAGGCATTCCGCACATGCCATTGGCACATGCCACGCACGCCACTAGCAGCTCTGGCATTGCCACTTGCACTCAAGGTGCAACCAACGAGATATCAACACAAACTGGGGGATGCTTTCCAGGGTTTTGGTTTGGCGGTCACACATACCAGCGTACACTACGCTCACATTAAGAAAGCGTGAAAAGGAATAAAGCGGTCAAATAAATGAGGAAATAATGGTGAAAACGTTTTCACCCATTAACACCATGCGGTTACCACCTCCTCCCATTATTTCACCCTTTACTCTCTTCCTTCATGAGACCAGGTACGTTTCAATCTCGACTTGTATAAATAGGTCTTACCTATTTCCACCAGACAACAAGTCTCGGTCAGGAGAAAAATACTACACTCTCAGAAAAGGCAACTTTGCAAGCTCTCCAGAAAAGCTTTCATCTCTTGCAAGCTTCCGAAGCTTCCACTTTTTGATACAAGTCGAGACACTACTCTCCCAGAACTATTCTGGTCTCAACACCTTTCTTGGCTTCCCTCCCCAAATCAACCCTTCTCCTCCACTTTGTGACCGAAGCAAGTCTGGAACGGCCATTTCTTGGTTTAGGCCGGACTTGTACAGATTGATCTCTCGAATCTATAAAGTGCTCACGTGCAGCACATTTGTTTAGGGTTTGAATCGGTTTCTCACTCACCTACCGAATTTACCAAAATCGGCGAAACGATTTTTACCCATAAACAATTGGCGACCACAAATGGGAGGATTGATCTATCGGCTACAATGTCGATCTGTCGATCTCGTTCTTCGACCCAGATGTCAAGATGGTAGGGGAAGGCGACTCGATCCGACTCAACTACCAGACGACCCGGTTACCAGTTGCAAAAACTACACGAGAAAACTGGGGACTCGTTGAAGATGCCACCAGCGATTGGGGACTTGCGACTCAGTCCGACTCAACTACCAGACGACCCGGTTACCAGTTGCAAAAACTACACGAGAAAACTGGGGACTCGCGGAAGATGCTATCAACGATTGGGGACTTGCTGACGATGCTACCAGCAAAGCCGCCTTTTGCATGGAGAGGGGCGTGTTCACAAAAACCTATGAAGTGAGTAAATTTAGATCACAAGAAGACATACGATCTGTTTTTAGGCTCTTAGTAAAACCGTCATACTACTGAGTATTGTGCCTATTGCTAGCACACACTTTCATAAAAGCAATATTCCTTTCCCAAAACATAATCAGAGTCATTTTATCAAAACCATTCATCCCAGAAATAATCCAATATCCTCAAAAGCTAACATTTATCTATCAACCCAAGAAATCCAGTAAGACAAAAACCATAAACCAGGCGCTTTGTTTGCCTTTCAAAAAAAAAAAAAAAAATTCACCTACCCGTACATACCTACTTTGCACAATAACAATTACCTATCACTATTAGCAGACGTTACTACAGTGACATTTGAAGAATTATTTATGATGAAGTATTTCCACAAGTTTATGAAAGGCATACCTATGGCTACGGTTTACACCAGCACAAGAAAACAATAAAACAAATTGAAAGAGAAACGCTGGAGTACATAGCTGGGATATGCTTGCCCACTTTGTCACTACCGCGCTACCGCTAACACCATGACGTGATAACAAAGATACGAGGTAAAAAGGGGGAGCCAACCCATTTCATAAGCATAACACTTTTGAATTTGAATAAGGAAAGGATTTCCTGTTTGAGCTACGTATGGGAAGAGGCAATCGGGCCGCGCAGAACAAGTCCAAGCCACGCCAAGCCAGACCGTGCCAAGCCAATGGTCCACACCATACCGAAATCCAAGCCAGCGTCCACACCAAGTCGCGCCCATTCCAAGACGATCCAGCGCCTACCAGACGCGTTTCCCGGATGAGCTTACCTGACGCGCTTGCCCGACGCGCACGCCAGCGTTTGCCAGAAGCGCTTGCCAGACGCGCTTGCCAGGCACACATGCCGCACGCGCATGCCAGCCGCAGTACCACACTCTGTGCTAACAGTTCGCATCCTTCCAGCGCTAACATCTTGCGCCCTTCCAGCACCATCCTCGCCCTTCGAAACAACGCCATGGCTCCAAAGACTTCGTGATCAAACCGTGTCATCTCTGCACGATACACTTACGATCACCGGAACTGTAGCCACTTCCGCCACCCCAACGGTTCTTCAAGCATGGCAGCTCCAACCGTCACCAGAGACGCTACTCCACTATCGGGGCAAGATACTTGGAAGATCCTAAGAAGCCGACCTCCTTGTTGCGCTTGTTGATTTGATGAAAAGACAAAAGATACTTGACAGGACGCGCGTTTATAGATGAAGAGGCTCGCGTTGCTCTTGAGCGACCAGGAGAAGGGGATAAGCAATCCAATTTCGTCACACGTGAAGATCAGCAAAGACTTCTCCAAAATTGAAAGCAAGGGAAATCAACAACTCTCCTGAGTTCACGGAGACCCTTCCCTCGTCAAGACCCGCACAATGGGAACTTCGCCCACAAAGTCGTACAGTCTATGATGAAACAGTTGTGTGAGATTCTATGTTTCTCCAAGGCGTAGCGTCAAGACATATTTGCACCCCTCAACCGCACTACATCAGAAAGCGGGCGTTTCCATCCAGGGGAAGCCGTTCCCAAACCCCAACCTCTCATAGGAAGCACGATCGATAGATGGAACCGGGACTCCTAACCTCTGCTCTCTTGAGGGATGTCGAGTTTGACAGAACGTGACGCGGTCTCCGACTTCAAAATGGTAACCGTCAAGGCTCTGAGAGTTGCAAGACGTTGTTTCAACGTTCTCTCCAGAAGTAGCTCCGCATCAACGTTCTCTCCAGAAGTAGCTACACATCAACGTTCTCTCCAGAAGTATCTACACATAAACGTTCTCCAGCAGCGGCTTCGCATCAACGTTCGCTTCAACGCCACTCCTTCCTGCAAAGGGTCATGCCGCCACACTCCCCATCCAGAGCTCCACCGCAGTAATAATTACTACAAGGATGGAAACACGTAAACCATACTTGAGGACGGAAGATATACATGGGATCCCTTCACTGTCAAAGCTACGAAGAACAGTCCACCAAAAATCCGTACCCACAACAAGGTCCTCTACTCTTCAAGGGTGCAGCACAAGAACATCATCACCTCTCTGTATAGAAGACGCCTTCAACACTTTACGAGGCCGCGGAGGATCCCGAGCCTACACTATCCAGAATATGTCATCATGTAATTTCTGAACATCCCAGTGTCACATCCAGAAGAGTACGATAGGCTTATATCAAATCCCGTGGAGGGGGATTCAAGGCGATATAATGAAAGTAGGTCATGCATGGAGACTACCAAACGTAAGATGCTTTCACTCCCCTCAACCAAAGTTATTACCGATTTCAACATCATCACTATCGAGGTTTTACGAGCCACGGGAATTTCTCAACATGAATCCGTACATGTGCACCTAAAACTCCAAAAGCACGCCGAGAAGGTTACATTCACGTGTTCATACATTCCATCATATCAAACCGAAGTATGACCGGGACTTCTCGCCGCATCCCATTTCGTAAGATAGATCCCTAAATCAGCGTCCTCCAAGTCTGCAAAGCAGAGTCAACAAGGACGGATTCGAAGGAAGGGGAACGACTAGGTCATCCTCGTCGATAACACCGACGCATGCTCCAACAGATATCTCTCGCACAAAAGGGAAATTTTCCATTTATACAACAAGCGGCGGTAAAGTGTACGACAGTCCGCAAAAGAAGAAGAAAACATACCGGTATGATTTTCTTAACCCGAATAACCTTTGTTGGGATGCTCATGCAAGAGTCAGACCTCGCGCCTTCATCCGGAGAACTCCGACCGGTTAGAAGATGATTCGAATCTGCGTGACATGACAAAGAGAGAAATTCAACAAGAAGAACCTTTCTCAAACGAGGGAGATGATGCGATTGCGTTGGGTTTGAATACGAGAACCTTTAAAAAGGAAAGGAAGCAATGAGGGACATAACGCTTCCATTTTTTTGGCATGAACGATGCCCTAATCGAAGCCGCGCGTGAAGGAAAGGCAAAATAAGGAAACTTTTCTATCTCGTAGAAACACCTACTCCCTCCTTGTTCACACCGATCCCATCAAGTCACGTCGTCAGGCACGCACAAACTTCCCTACCTTGCGCCTGGTCCCACCAGCCTAGCACAATCGCCTTCCCAACTCACGCCAATTTCCCAACGTCGCCCAAGTCACGCCTGCAAGCACGCACAGCTTCCACACCTTCCGCCGATCCCACCAGCTAGCACAATCAGCTTCCCAACTCACGCCAATTTCCCAACGTCGCCCAAGCTGCACCGACCCCACCAATTGTGCCAGCCTCCCGATTTGTGCAAAACTACCAGAGGCAAGGATTCCAAATCCTATTTATAAAAGGTCAGACAAGCCTCCTCAATTCTCTTTACGGTTTGCTATTGATAGTTTGTCACCATCTTATGCTTACCTCGCAACAAAGCCCCTGTTCCGAGCTAAGCAGGGGACTTAATGTTGATGGTGGTTTTTAAACAAGGGGTAAAATCGTAAAACCCCATGACCTAGTGTTACCCGCAACACATTAACTAAGAGCATTTAACTCAGGTGTAAATAATTAATAGGGGTATTTTTTCAAAATACCAGATTAGGGTTTTCGACACAGAACCCTAATTCCAAAACCAAGCCGCACACTGCGCACCATGGCAACAATGCCAAACCAAGCCGCACACTGCGCACCATGGCAACAATGCCAAACCAAGCCGCACACTGCGCACCATGGCACCAATGCCAAACCAAGCCGCACACTGCGCACCATGGCAACAATGCCAAACCAAGCCGCACACTGCGCACCATGGCAACAATGCCAAACCAAGCCGCACACTGCGCACCATGGCAACAATGCCAAACCAAGCCGCACACTGCGCACCATGGCAACAATGCCAAACCAAGCCGCACACTCGCGCACCATGGCAACAATGCCAAACCAAGCCGCACACATCGCGCACCATGGCAACAACGCCAAAACCAAGCCGCACACGCACCCATGGCAAAAACGCCAAAACCAAACTAAACTAAGCCGCTATGCCATTGGCACATGCCAAATATAGCGCCCTAGGCTTGCAAAACGTGCAACTAGGTCAACATGGCCGTACGTGCTATTGGCACATGCCAACACGTACCACAAGCCATATTTCCAAGCCGCTATGCCATTGGCACATGCCAAATATAGCGCCCTAGGCTTGCAAAACGTGCAACTAGGTCAACATGGCCGTACGTGCCATTGGCACATGCCAACACGCACCACAAGCCATATTTCCAAGCCGCTATGCCATTGGCACATGCCAAATATAGCGCCCTAGGCTTGCAAACCATGCAACCTAGGCCAAATGGCCACGCATGCCATTGGCACATGCCAACATGCTCGCTGGTAGCTTATCCTACCAAGGCCACGGCCCTAATGGCCACGCATGCCATTGGCACATGCCAACATGCTCGCTGGTAGCTTTTCCTACCAAGGCCACGGCCCTAACGGCCACGCATGCCATTGGCACATGCCAACATGCTCGCTGGTAGATTTTCCTACCAAAGCCACGGCCCCAACGGCCACGCATGCCATTGGCACATGCCAACATGCTCGCTGGTAGCTTTTCCTACCAAGGCCACGGCCCTAACGGCCACGCATGCCATTGGCACATGCCAACATGCTCGCTGGTAGCTTTTCCTACCAAGGCCACGGCCCTAACGGCCACGCATGCCATTGGCACATGCCAACATGCTCGTTGGTAGCTTTTCCTACCAAAGCCACGGCCCTAAAGGCCACGCATGCCATTGGCACATGCCAACATGCTCGCTGGTAGCTTTTCCTACCAAGGCCACGGCCCTAACGGCCACGCATGCCATTGGCACATGCCAACATGCTCGCTGGTAGCTTTTCCTACCAAGGCCACGGCCCTAAAGGCCACGCATGCCATTGGCACATGCCAACATGCTCGCTGGTAGCTTTTCTTACCAAGGCCACGGCCCTAACGGCCACGCATGCCGTTGGCACATGCCAACATGCTCGCTGGTAGCTTTTCCTACCAAGGCCACGGCCCTAACGGCCACGCATGTCATTGGCACATGCCAAACACACATGCTGGTAGCCTAACTTGCAAACCGTGCAACCTACCACCAAGGCATTCCGCACATGCCATTGGCACATGCCAAACACACATGCTGGTAGCCTAACTTGCAAACCGTGCAACCTACCACCAAGGCATTCCGCACATGCCAAACACACATGCTGGTAGCCTAACTTGCAAACCGTGCAACCTACCACCAAGGAATTTCGCACATGCCAAACACACATGCTGGTAGCCTAACTTGCAAACCGTGCAACCTACCACCAAGGCATTCCGCACATGCCATTGGCACATGCCAAACACACATGCTGGTAGCCTAACTTGCAAACCGTGCAACCTACCACCAAGGCATTCCGCACATGCCATTGGCACATGCCAAACACACATGCTGGTAGCCTAACTTGCAAACCGTGCAACCTACCACCAAGGCATTCCGCACATGCCATTGGCACATTCCAAACACACATGCTGGTAGCCTAACTTGCAAACCGTGCAACCTACCACCAAGGCATTCCGCACATGCCATTGGCACATGCCAAACACACACGCTGGTAGCCTAACTTGCAAACCGTGCAACCTACCACCAAGGCATTCCGCACATGCCACGCACGCCACTAGCAGCTCTGGCATTGCCACTTACACTCAACGTACAACCTACCACCAAGGCATTCCGCACATGCCATTGGCACATGCCACGCACGCCACTAGCAGCTCTGGCATTGCCACTTGCACTCAAGGTGCAACCAACGAGATATCAACACAGACTGGGGGATGCTTTCCAGGGTTTTGGTTTGGCGGTCACAGCTTGCAGCGTACACTACGCTCACATTAAGAAAGCGTGAAAAGGAATAAAGCGGTCAAATAAATGAGGAAATAATGGTGAAAACGTTTTCACCCATTAACACTATGCGGTTACCACCTCCTCCCATTATTTCACCCTTTACTCTCTTCCTTCATGAGACCAGGGTACGTTTCAATCTCGACTTGTATAAATAGGTCTTACCTATTTCCACCAGATAACAAGTCTCGGTCAGGAGAAAAATACTACACTCTCAGAAAAGGCAACTTTGCAAGCTCTCCAAAAAGCTTTCATCTCTTGCAAGCTTCCGAAGCTTCCACTTTCGATACAAGTCGAGACACTACTCTCCTAGAACTATTCTGGTCTCAACACCTTTCTTGGCTTCCCTCCCCAAATCAACCCTTCTCCTCCACTTTGTGACCGAAGCAAGTCTGGAACGGCCATTTCTTGGTTTAGGCCGGACTTGTACAGATTGATCTCTCGAATCTATAAAGTGCTTACGTGCAGCACATTTGTTTAGGGTTTGAATCAGTTTCTCACTCACCTACCGAATTTACCGAAATCGGCAGAAACGATTTTTACCCATAAACAGTAGTTTAAATTTACTGTATGGAGATGATTAGGAAAGACGGTAAGATGGCTAAATAATTGAGTTTAATAGTTTAATTAAGTAATGAGTGTCAAAATATTAACTTTATTTTACTCATTTCCAACTTAGTAAGTCAACTTCCATGTTTGCATACAAATCGTTATCAGTTACCAATGGTTTGTTGTAGCCACCTTTCTTATAACTCTATATCCAATTAATTTTTTCTGTGGTGCAGCGTTAAATCTGAACTTCAATTACTATACAAACCTTTAGTGTCTTCATAGCTAATGCATTTTATGCAACTTTTTCTCATACTTTATTTCTCCTTTTCAATCTTAGGTCATAATGAACAAGATACACAACAAAAACACTAGAAGATTTTTCAGGAGAGTTAACCCAGTTGAATACTCCAAGTTCTTTCTCACTTAATGATATATAGTGGATTTTGCGGGGTATCAACGCCGGTCCACTTCTACTATCAATGTGGCTTTCGTTGATTAATCCATTTTCCTTGAAAGTTTCACACTGTTGGCCGGAAAACCACGTTTTCATCCTGCAAAGAATGCCCACCGTGTGCTTTTCAAGTGGAACACCATGTGCAAGTTTGAGCAATAAACTGTAAGTATTATCCCCATCGTTTTGCTCTTTTATATTTACTCTTCCTGCATTTTGTTAGAATTAACTTGGATATAAGATTAAAACTCTTAGCTTATCATGTGGTACTTGAGTTATCACTATATTCATCAAGTGTGATAAGAATGGTGTTTATTGACTACTTCAATTTCCTTTTCCTATCATGTAGCAATGCTTATACTTTTGTTAAGAATGATTTGAGTTCCATCTTTGTTTATTTGTATGATGTTTAATTACCTCTAACCTTTTTGCAACAGTTGACAATATTGAGCTAATTTTGTTATGTTAAGAGATATTATATGGAATGAAAAAGAAACCATATGAAGTAAGGGTTGATGTGTAATATCCGTCCCAATTACAAGGGTATTTTTGTCTTTTACCAAAAGGGTATTTTGGTAATCTAATTTAAAAGGGTATTTTAATTGATTTGAATTTTCTTTATAATAATAATATTATTATTCATCTTAATACGAATAAAGAGTATTACATTAACTAGTCGGAAGCCTAACAAGCTAGGCTCCAACAACATACTACTACATTAATTGAACAGGTTGTTGTGCTAACCTACCAGCGAGCCTCATGGGTAACTTAGCCAAGGGAGCCGAAGCGGATGGGGGCTGAGATTGTGTCACAATGGGGGCAAACTAACACTACCTTCCATGTTAATTCCTGCAATATTACGCCATTGGGGACTCGAACCTGGAACCTCCTGGAACGCATGAAACTTTGGGGAACGGGGATGACCAGCCGAGCTAGGGCCCGTTCTTAATTGTGGAAATATTTTTCTTTTGACAAACTTTACCGCATACTTGTGGAAATATTTTTCTTGATAAGTAATAAAATTTGACCTAATTAGAGATATAGTAATTATTTATATTTATGGATACTTGGCTTAATTAGGCATGGTGACGATTAATTAGGGAATTGCTTATGTCATTCTTTAGCAAACGCACGAGACTCGAGAGGTGAAGCCGCATGCATATATTAAGTGTCATTTATTTTAGTTATTAATAATATAATTAAAAATCATTATTTTTGGTAATTCATTAAGCTCATTAGGTTGATTAGAGGAATCATCACCGTTGTCACGTGAGGCAAAGAGTAGGGTGGGTAGTGCAAAAATGGAATCAAAATGTATCTTTTGTTATTGAATGTTTACACATGTCTCTTCATTATTGGTTGCTAAGCTTTGAATATTATCAATTGAAAGCAGTAAGAATCAATTGAAAACAGTCCATGAAAACCTCACCTTTTGTATATTATTATGGAATAAGAAGAGAAATAAGAAGAGCAATCCTCGTGGAAATCCGAAGGATTGGGCCTAGCCACATAGAAGGGCAATGTTTAGGTCAACCACAGTTGACGGACAAAATCGTTGTCCGTTCATATTTGTTAAGTTTCATTTTTTTCCTTCCAATTTTGTCCCTCAACTATAGTTAATAAATCAACCTTAGTTATTGTTTAAATCGGTTTGGAATACAGAATGTTCAACCAACCTGGGAATCTTCTCTGAACAGTAGTAACCCCATCATCATTCAAACATCCACAAAATCATTCCAACCATCCAATTCACATCCTCTGTTCTCATACAAAAACAAACAAACCCAAACCTTTCATCATCTTCGATTCATAATAACAACAAATAAACTACTGTATTAAATCCCCAAACCCAAAACCCATCATTTTGACTTCTAAACTTCTAAACTCTCTTCTAAACCTCTCATTTTGGCTAATACACTTACCTAAACCCATCAACAGATATTGCCTTTTTAACATATGGTTTAAAGACATTCATTTGATTGATAGATTGTTTGGAGTGCACGCTTAAATTGATTTGTTAATTCGATCTAAAGAGTGAATGTTGCTATCTTACCTATGGTTGCGAAACCTTTGTACGGATTTTATCTTCTCTTATGTTGTTTACGCTACAGGGAACATATATTGCCTTTTTGGGTGCCTTCATTTCCTTGGATATATTAAGTTATTGATAATTGATCAAACTGCCAATTTTGCATGTTCTCTCTTAGAATTCGCTTGCGTTAATCCCAGTCAAAGGTGATGTACTTCCAATATTGATGGCATGTATGCTGCTTGCTAACCTTGGAACATCTATTACAGAAGTTACCAAAAACGCCCTTGTTGCGGAGTAAGGACAAGAAACAGAAAATTAGAGGCCTCCAGTCTTATGTATTCATGGCTCTCGCTGCAGGGGGATCTTTGGAAACCTATCTGGTGGATACATCTTAAGCAAAACACAATAACTCAAGTTCATGTTCCTATTGTTCACGCTCTTACTTTCTTGTCAGCTAGCACTTTCCTTAACATCAAGAGATGATTCCCTTGGCTTACCAGGACCATCGGCTAACTATATCCTAAAAAAGTCATTCTTTCAAAATCTACGCAAGCAGTTTCAGCATATCATCACGATTATAAGTGATGATTATGGAGTATAGGAGTGTTGGACCTGGTGTAGATGACTGTAGGAAGAACCGTTGGATGATCAAGCTCTTTTGCAGTTCTTGATGTAAAATAGTACTACATATCATTGAAACAAAATGTTTTTCAAATTCCAAAGTTTGGTATACATTGTAGAACTCATTTAATCTAAAACCTGACAAAGTGCCTATTTTATTATTTACGACTGTCTGAACTACTTACCCAGTTGAATTTATACGACCAAAGACCAGAAGACCCAACTAATTTTATACAACTATTCGGCGTCGAACTCAATTTGTTTTATAGGACCGTGTTCATATAATGGCAGGGTCCTGCAGAAGCATTAGAACCAGGAAAGAACGACAATTCATAAATGACAAGCTAGGGTCCTGCAGAAGCATTAGAGATCTGTAAATCAACTGAGAGTACCCCATTTCAAATTTTTAATGCAGCTAATTGTTGTCTGCAATATAACAAAGCATTATTCCAAACAAAATCGGCATTTTCTTTCACATGATACCTAATTTCAGAATAACCCAGACAAGTTTCAACAATTTGAAGTTCAGAACAAAGCATTATTGTAGACAAGTTTCAACAATTTATAGCTAATCATCTGTTTAGTTGCGCAGTTTTTTTTTCTTTTTTCTTTTTTTGACTCAAAATGTTGGATTTTATTAAGAAGAAAAAACGACAACAAAAGGAAAATACACCAAAAGTGCTACAAATTTACAACAGCCAGAACAAAAGGAAAATAAGGAAAAAGGCCAATCCTAAACCTAAGAGTAACGTTTAGTTGCAGAGTTCCCTTGTGCAATCACTTGTCCTTGCGGCAACAAATCAAAACGTGCCATTCATATTTGTTATGGATATGAATTCAAGTTAGAAGACCATCTTCTTCATCGGTCTGCGAAGCATTTGCTTTGATTAGATAAACATACATTAGAAATTCAAATGAATCAGCTGAAACCATTCAGAAGCATATGAAGAATAAGGAAAAGAGTGCGAGGTTTGGTTAAGTTAACTTGAGGGACTACAAAGTCATTCCAACCCGATTTTAAGAGAAACAAGAAAACCCATTTGACTCTGTCCGTCAATAAAGGGTGACTAAAACGTTGCCCTTCTGTGATGCTTGACCCAATCCTTTGGATTTCCACGAGGATTGCTCAAATAAGAAGAGAAGTAAGAATCCTGGTAATGTGTAGCATATTTGTTTTGCCACATGTCACAATTTAATAGGATTGTTAGTTATTATCAATTGAAAACAGTCCATGAAAACCTCACCTTTTGTCATGAATTTTGTTGACCAAAATTCTTAAGCCGTGGACACCAAGTATTAGGGTTTTAATGAATTTATGAGATGTATATTTGGTGGTTTTAGTCGGCTATTTGGAAAGAGAGAACTTATCTTCTGTTCAGTGTATATGAAAAGATTACGGCAGTCATAAAAGAAAAATAAAAATGAAAAGCTGGCAGTTTAGGTTAACCTCTATAATCTCCTGCTAGTAATTAGATACGTAGCATAAGATAGAAGATTAATTGTTGAAGCTTTTGTTCTTGTATCGGTGCTTATCATATTTTTTTTGGATTACGATTTGAGGTAGGCGCAAGCGCAACACAAACTAAATCTAGTTTTGTTTTTTATTTGGATTAAAATTATGTAAATTCATATTTATTGGTTTTAATTATTGTGGTGATGTGACTGATGGTATTGTATTTATTGATTTCATGATGATGTTGAAGTTGTGTGATCTACGTATGTGTTTGATAAATTACAGTCCTTGGGAATTGATGGTTGCTTCCCAAAAGACTATCCTTGGGAGTTGAAGGTTGCCTCCCTAAAAACAACATGGGGCTCATTAGGAGTTGATGGTTGCCTCCTATTTGATTGCTAAACCCATGGGCTCCCTGGGGCGAGCGGATTGATTGATTTGATTGTTTTGTTTATAGATGTGGTGTTTTCATGTGCTTGCGATGTTGCTAATCATGCTAGTTGTTTTTAAAAGGAATTGAAAAATATTTCATAAAATGTTTTGTTGCTTCTTTTCTTACTGGGTGTCACAACTCACGTTGTTTCATGACAAAAAAATTCCAGATTTTATGGCACCACAAGGAGCTAATGGCGGAAAATCATAGAGATCGGTTTTGTTGCTTTAATTAGTAGTTGTCATAGGATTTATGATTGGAAAATTGTAATAAAATATCATCAAACTCTTTTAGATGATTTTTACTGAGTATTTATTAATTATTAATACTTTGGAAATTATTGGGTTAAGGTATAACCAATGAAAAAATGCTTTGTTTAGAAAATTCTATTTGATTGAACAATGAAAATTTCTGAGTCATGTCAGCTTGACTGTTAATGATAATTATTCTGTAATATATTTATGCCTGAATATTTACTGGGTGTCACAACTCACGTTGTTTCATGACAAAAAAATTCCAGATTTTATGGCACCACAAGGAGCTAATGGCGGAAAAGCATAGAGATCGGTTTTGGTGCTTTAATTAGTAGTTGTCATAGGATTTATGATTGGAAAATTGTAATAAAATATCATCAAACTCTTTTAGATGATTTTTACTGAGTATTTATTAATTATTAATACTTTGAAAATTATTGGGTTAAGGTATAACCAATGAAACAATGCTTTGTTTAGAAAATTCTATTTGATTGAACAATGAAAATTTCTGAGTCATGTCAGCTTGACTGTTAATGATAATTATTCTGTAATATATTTATGCCTGAATATTTTACAGGCGTAAAACTCACGATTAATGAAGTGGTTAAAATATTAGAATTTTCTGAGTTCCATGAATATTTCTAAAATAATTGTTTGTCACTGTAAGAAATTCAGACGTTTTCTGACAGATTCAACTATATTGAAGTATTCTTATTTAAAAATTATTCTATGGCATGTTTTAGGCTTTGTTGTCTTCTGTAAACTTGAAGATATTTCTTTTTCCTTTTTAAAATGGTAAACTAAACCTGATTTAGAGTTGTGAATGATTTAATACGATTTTTATAAAATGGACTATCTCTGTTTTTCTTTTCTGCAGTTATGGTCAACTACGCGTTTGACTATGGTCAAAAGGTCTTTAACATAAACTAAAAATTATAGAAAATTTATGAATGGAACTATACTCAGTTAGGATTCATAATGTATAATCATAATAATTTTTGGATTTGAATTGGGTTCGGTAAAATTCTTGGAGTGAACTGATGTATGTTTCTATTTTATGATTCTTCCTTAAACATGTGACTCTTTTGGATTAAATCTGGAATATTTAACGGTGAAATTAATTTTTATGATAAACTAGAGTTTTCTAGGGTTCATGTGGATTAAAAAACATGTCAAAGTAACGGTTAGATCTTTTTAGAAGAATTTTTACGTATCCGCTGCGATAGAATTTCTGGATTGAACATAAATTAATCAAACCCAAATAAATTATTTAATGAGCTTGGGCTTAGTAGCCGGGCTTTGGCTATGGTATCGAAGTAGCACTTGGGGTGAATCTTGCAGATTCCACTTAAATCTTGCTTTTTGAGGAGGGGATGACATTTAGGTCATGCAGGAAATGGTTGCAGGTGCAATGTGTGGCATAACAAATGGTGGGTGTGATTTTAGGTGTTATGTTTTTATTTTTGTCATGTAGTATTCTCGGTCTTGAATCAATATCAAAAACTGAGAATTGTATGCGCTAATGTAAATATATGGTCACATATAAATCTTGGTGTGTTCCCTTTCAAACATTTTAGAAAAGACCGGATGAAGAATGGAAAAATAGTTGATTCCGGAAGAAGGTTCAGAAAACTGTATTTCCCTACATGTAGGTTTAGTGGGATTCTAGTGAGTGTGATTTTTCTTTCTCCATGTTATTACTTTGTATCTCTTTGTCATTAGGTATACTTGGGTTTATCACATCTCCAGATTAATTAAGTTATTATAGGTTCTTTGTCCAACACCTCAAACAGGAAAAAAAAAATTACCAAGTTTTTTTGTTGAACTTCTTGCATATGGGTAATGTTTTGTTTTGGGCCAAAAAAGAATTACCAGTGTGGGTGCAGTTTTCCTCCATCTGGCAATGTTTCCTTTGAGCATCGAATCAAAAATTCTAAGTATGCATTGGGATGGGGGAGGCGAAGCCGAGCCGCACCAAATAAAAATCCTAAACGATGGGACGAGGTGAAGCCGAGTCACACCAAATAAAAATCCTAAATTATGGGGCGAGGCGAAGCTGAGCCAAACCATTGTGATGGGGCGTGGGAAGCCCAGCGACACCAAATAAAAATTGCACGAGGGGCGAGGCAAAGCCAAATCACGGCAAACCGAAAATATGGTTAAAACAAGAAAAATGAATGGTTTTCGAGTCCGCCCGGTGCGTAGCACGGGTACAAAATCTAGTAATTTTAATTAATATACCCGAAAAGAAAAGGGAAAGTAAATTTTAGGGCTGGTCAATGCTACTAAGTGGATCGGATAATGTTGTCCCATATCCAAATCCATTAATTTTATTTGATATCTGTATGATTGTATCCGATAATCCGAGGAACAATAGAGAATCCATTTCCATATCAAAAGCCGCTAAGATTAACGAGTAATTCGATAACTATCCCCAAACCATATATAAAAATGAAAATCTAATTTGGTTTAATTGTGCTTTGATCATTTCTTCTTCTGTGAGTCCAAAACTATAATACCAAATTAATTTTGATAAATTTGTCATTTCTTCATTTTCTTTTTCGAAGAAAATAATTAGTACATGTAACAAAAGAATTAGGTAAACTTAGCTTATAATAGTAGTTTTACATACATATATTTATGTTATCGGATATCGGATAATTATTGATAGACACATTTTTGTGTCTGAATTGTCCTCATTGTCTCTATTGTTAGTCTCGATTTTTGTACTAATTTTGGTATTTTTATGTGTGTGTAGGTGTTTTTGGAGAAATACACTTGTGTGGAAAAAGTTGCTCAAAAAGTGTTATTTGGACCCCCGGGAGAAAAGTGATAAAGGCACCCTCATTTTGGATAAGGGACCTCCAGGGAGCCAGCTGCTATTCGCACCCCCGGATTGGTTAGGGGGACACCACCTTCTTCATTCAAATTTCAAAAATTGGCGGGAAAATTGTGTTCATCAATGGCAGATTCTGGGTTGGATTTTTGGACGTGTTAAAAGGAGATTCAATGGCTGATATTCATTGGGATGACTTGTTAGAGCCTTACAGGGCTGGTATAGGCCTTTTGTTCGACTAGTTTTGGCTGGATAATCCTAGAGAAGAAATCAGGGCACACATACGCCGGAAGAAATATTCACGGGATTACAACATGGTTAAACGTGTGTTGATCGTGTTTGGATTGAGCTAGGTCTCTGCAGAAGCGTGTAGGAGTTAAATAAGGAAGATTCAGTAGCTGTATACGCGTGGAAGAGCTAAAAGTGGAAGAAAATATTCTAGAGAAGATATTATTTACTGTCGAGCAATGGCAAAATTTTGAGGAGTTATGGTCGTGATTTCTTGCCCCTGTCGAGTATAAAAGAAGCTCTTGGAGGTCAGAGAAGAAGGAGGAGAAATTGGGAGAGTTCCAGAGCATCAGAAAGTGAGAAAATCAAGTGGCAGGAAACCTCCATTTCTGCTGCTGTGAAGAACACGAAGAACAAAAGACTACCAGAGGCAGTCGTTCATTGCTGAAGAACATAAGACGCACATAGAATAGTCGTATTCGCTACAGTGACAACGATAGTTACTATTTATCGTTCTCTGTAACAGTTCGGTTTGTAACAAAAATAATTGTTACAAACCCGATTTTTCATTATTTCTCCCTTATTCATCATTTGTAAACCATTTTTGAGCATAAATAAATTCTTTGAGAGGGTTTTCAACATGATGAGCGGCTAAAATACCCAGTGACTGAGGCAACGGAGGAAAATTATTTATTTTATTTAATTCACTAGGATCAACATAAAGATAAAATTGGTTTTCTTAATTAGTTGTGAATCAATTCGATGTGTTATGCTTATAATCAATTCTTTGATAATTCATGCTTAGGGATTACAATTTAATGTTTGGACACCATATAGATTAATAGTGAATTAACGAGAAAAAGAGCTTAACAATAATTCTTGAAATATCATTATAAACCAATCAATTAGGAGGAATAGTGGAATCCGGAGCCTTAGTCTATTTTTAAATCTTGAAATCACTTTTTATATTAAGTTTTGTTTGTTTTTAAGTTTTATAAGTCTAAAATCTTTTGCTTTCACAAGTCTCAACGAACTTATTTACTACAACTAAATTGAAGATAACATCAGTTATCTTATAAGATATTATCCATATCAATATCCGATAAGGAAAAATTGTTCGATAAGGTATCTATATCTAATATCAAATATCCTAAATTTTTAGTACAGATTCGGACAGATCTTGGATAATCGGGTATCCATTGATAGACCTTGTAATGTTAATGGGAGGGAAATAAAGGACATGATAAGGAAACATTCCCGTCCCAACTATGCCAGATGTTGATATGAATGAACTTAAGAGCATGGGTACGTATTAGAAATGGTGAAGGGTGTCCCTAGCGTTAATCATTTCCACATGATTTTAAATGGTGAACCGGGATATTCAAACCCGACTTGGATTTTTATTTGGAACCTTAATTGTCAATCTAAAGGGGTACCAAAATACACCACCAACTTTTACTTAGACAATCTGTACTCCGAGAGTAAAAACTCAATCAAGGAAAATTTCTCTCTCTCTCTCTCTCTTGTTGTTAGAACGTTTACAGAATTGAATCCGTGAACCTAACTACAAAGAGAGTTCTTGGACGATACCAAAGACCAATATCTAAGTCTTATCCAACTAACAAGGTTGGACCTAGATACTGTGATTGATCAACGCAAAACTTGTGATATTTCAACTATAAAGATAAACAATACAATGCGGAAAAAGAAATAACACAGACACCAGAAATTTTGTTAACGAGGAAACCGTAACTGCAGAAAAACCCTGGGACCTAGTCCAGATTGAACACCAAACTATAATAAGCCGCTACAGACACTAGTATACTACCAATTAACTTCAGACTGGAATGTAATTGATCCCGAACTCAGTCTGCCACTGATTCAGGTACAGACGCGCTCCTTACGCCTCTTAAATCCCAGCAGGACTCCGCGCAATTGATTCCCTTAGACGGTCTCACACCAACTAAGAGTTGCTTCAGCTTAATTGAAGACTTTAAACCAAATATTCCTCCCACAGATTAAGCCTATTATTGATTTCCTGATTTACGATCTAAACGGATGATCAGATCAAACGATAGATGCAGGTCATGGAAATCGATAGCAACTTAGAAAAAAGTCTGGCTATCCTCAAAATCCGGACTTATGCAACCCAAAGTGCAGCCTAGATTATTATTCACCTCACAAGTATTAAACTTGCGGAATAAACAAAGTATGAGACGAAGAGACTTTGTTGATTACTATCTATCTTGATTGATGGAGCAAGGCTCTACAAATAATCAAGATCACGATACTGAATTTATCAAGATAAAAGATAACTGGACCTGGCTTCATGAATCCCAATGAAGTCTTTGTAATCGCTAAACCCTAAAAAGTATTTCTGGAGAGGATGACTCTAGATACAACTAGGACACACCAAAAAGTAGTGTCAGGATTCAAAAATCCCAGTTGCCAAGAGGACCCTTATATAGACTTCAAAGCCTAGGTTGATTTAGGCTTAAGCTAAGGTAGCTTTGGAACCAAGCAATCAATATTCATTGTTAGATGAATGCTTTGAATCTTATTCATATATACAAAATATACACTATGGTTAGGTAAACCGTAACCGAACCGTGTATAAAGACTATGTTCAATATGGTTGGCCGAAACTAGCCGATTTGAACTTAAAAGTTTAACACTCATTTTCATGTTCACAAGACATTAATATTGAGTCAAAATTATGTGATCAAATGAGTCTAGTTTTAATTAAAGTATTGATCAAATGCAAATTACTTCAAGGAAATAATTTGATCGCAATTGAATCATAATCGACATAGTTTGTAAACTTATATGCAATAACCGAGTTCCGGAGTCAACGAAACTTCTAAGTTCATAAACCGGTTTGCACACTTATGCAATTACCTAGTTACGAACTCTTATATAACTTTTCAGTTCACGTACCGGTTTGCAAACTTTGAACTAACTCAAAGTTCCGGAGTCTACAGAACTTTTTAGTTCACGTATCGGTTTGCAAACTTTGGACCTTTGTCAGTTCCGGAGTTCACAGAACATTCAGTTTGCATACCGGTTTGCGAACTTTGGACCTTGAGCACGAAAGGTTATCTCCAAACTTGCTATCAAATCGTCTTCTTAATAAAGAAGTCTTCTGGAAAGATGGCAAGATTGATGTTCATGATGCTGAGTTGTTCCTCAAAGTTGCTGGAAAACTGGTTGTGGCAAACATGATGCCAAACACAATTGACAAAATGGTATGGACCAGGTCTCTTACTGAATTGGTCTGTTATATTGTTGAAGGGAGAGACATTGATTTCTGCAGTCTTATCATTCGTCAGATGATAAGTGTGAAGCATACTTCTAAGAAGACTCCAGGCTTTTCTTGTCTTGTTTCAAGGATTTGCAGTCAATTCGACATTGTTGCTTTTGGAACCGATCTTGGTACACCAAAAGTCTTAACCCAGGAAAGCATCGAAAATATGAAGAGAACTTCAGCCGGAACATCAGCAGGAGCTTCAACAGCCTCCAACCCAGAAATGATTCGTCTTCAGCATGAAGTTGAATGCTTAGGAGAGCAATTGGATTATGCCAAAGAAGCTTATCCAGAACTGATTGAGAAGTTCGATGAAATTGCTAGGGATTATTATAAGATGGTAGGTTAAATTTGTTTTGTTGGTTGCTTATGGTATGTTTTTCTTGTCTCATGTTGAACTTCTTATGTCGAATTTACTAAACTGTTATTTTTAATGGTTGTAATGACTTAAATGGTATTTTAGCCTTAAATGATTTTATCTTTCAATTAAAACTGCTAAATGTGTTAAATCCATAAGAAGTTTAGCTACATATAGTTCAAAAGTTAAGTCTATTATGTCATTATGCAAATATTGATGGAAAATAGAATGAACTTTTGAATTATACGTCAAAGATTAAGTTTATGGTATCATTATGCAAATATTGATGAAAAATCGAATGAATCTTTGAATATTCCGCAGTATTGATCTTTCCCTGATCCACTTCTATGTGAAAGTACTGTACGGCTCTGTAATTTTTCTTATATTGAGCATTTCCAATTAAATTAATCATTAAGGTTCCTTTATGGTTAATTTAATTTAGTTTTCTGGATACAAATTCATGTTTCATGTGATTTGTTAATGTCCAAAGAAATCCTTCTTTTCTTGTTGTTCTTTATGGAATGGCATTTTATGGGGGAGAGTTCTTATTTGAACTTGTGCTAAATTGCCAAATCTTTGTGGGGAGTGCAGCTGTGGAATATTGTAAGAGTTATCTTGTATCTTTATAAACTCCTTGATGAATACACTAAGTTTTGGATATGTGAAACTGTATAACAATAATTGAGAACAATTGTTTTCTTATTGTTGTGGCTACGGATCTTCAAAAACTATGATGCTGAGTTGAACACGTTCAGAATCACTGGAGTACTTGGAGTGACGAAGAATTCAAGGAATGTTGAAGAACCAAGGAAATCAAGCATTTGGATGAGAAGCTACAAAGTATATTTATTTTGTAATCCATATGTATTGATAGTTTCGTCACTAAAATTGACAAAGGGGGAGATTGTTAGAGCACTGCTCGGTTGAAATCGCAAGCGTTGCTATTGAAAAAGCGGGGGTCTAACAACCACACCCAATATTTCGTTTGACAATCTGAATAGACAAACTCCAATATACTTTCAAGAGAATCAATTAGACAGTCAGACTCAATTTATAAAAAAGTATATCAAAGAGTTTTATATCTCTATCTCTCAATTCAATCTGCAATCAGCAAATAAGAATTTGCGAGCCCGATTAAATATAAGAGAAGTAACTTGAACGGTACCAAAGACCAATGTTCAAGGATCAATAAATTTCAATCAACAACCAAAGGTTGGATTTCTCAATTGATCGATTCAACGCACAACCTGTGATATTTCAATTATATAACAAAATATAATGCGGAAAAGAAATAACACAGACACCAGAATTTTGTTAACGAGGAAGATCGCAAATGCAGAAAAACCCCGGGACCTAGTCCAGCTTTGAACACCACACTGTATTAAGACGCTACAAACACTAGCCTACTACCAATGAACTTCAGACTGGACTGCAGTTGAACCCTAATTAATCTCACACTGATTCAAGGTACAGTTGCGCACCTTACGTCGCTGATCCCAGCAGGATACTACGCACTTGATTCCCTTAGCTGATCTCACCCACAACCAAGAGTTTCTACAACCCAAAGTCGAAGACTTAATAAACAAATCTGTCTCACACAGAAAAGTCTACAAAATAGATAAATCTGTCTCCCACAGAAATACCTACAAGTTTTGTTCCGTCTTTTGATAAATCAAGGTGAACATGAACAAATTGATATACCATACTTATATTCCTGAAGAACATCTTAGAAATATCAATCACCTCACAATAATATTAATCGACTAGCGAAACAAGATATTGTGGAATCATAAACGATGAGACGAAGATGTTTCTGACTACTTTTTATCTTGCCTATCGGAGAATCAATCTCGAGCAAATCTTAGAGAAGATAATACTCAATACGATAGAACAGGGATAGATCTGAACACGCAACTACAGAGAAAATAGTTGGGTCTGGATTCACAATCCTAATGAAGTCTTTAAGTCGTTAACCTACAGGGTTTCGTGAAAAACCTAAGGCTAAAGGAGAATCGACTCTAGCTTATTCAACTAGTATCACACAGGAGGTATGGGGATGAGGTTTCCCAGTTGCTAGAGTTCTCTTTTATATAGTTTTCAAATCAGGGTTTGCAATCTAAGTTACCTTGGTAACAAAGCATTCAATATTCACCGTTAGATGAAAACCTGATTAGATTCAAGCTAATATCTTTCAACTGTTAGATCGAACTTAGCTTGTTAAACACAAATGAAATGTACCCTCATTTAGGTTTAAGTAACCGTACCTAAACGTGTACACCATGTTGGCTCAACAGTAGTTAACCGAGGTTAGCTATATGAACACTCTCATATCAACCTTATTCATATTAACCATAATTAGTTCAAATGACTCAAATGAAACTAGTTAAAGAGTTGTTCAATTTCTATATTCTCATAGAAGTATACAAGAACACAATTGAAGCAAAATCGGTTTGATTCACTCGAATCAATTCAGGAACATTATAGCCACGGTTAGCAATGAATGAATTCTTTAATATATAAATGTATTAGTTCATGAACAAACTGATTTTAGAACTTTAACCACTCAAGTATGCAAACGGGTACGCATACTTAAGTAGCCGGTCTGAGTTTGGGTTCGCTGGTATGCGAACATGTACGCATACCTTAGTACACTTCCAAAACCTAGCAGAAATTTCCGGACTTATACCTTACGCAAGTATCCGTACCGGTATGTGTACTTGGTACACGGAATTTCACTACTACAAGTACGCATACGGGTATGCATACTTTAGTTCCGGTCATGGATCACATACATGCAAGAATGCACACTATGTTCATAATCCAATGATGATTAAGTATTCTAAACTCCATTTCAATATTTGAAACTTTCTTAGAGGATGACAATAGCCGTTTACACACACTATTAGCATCAAAGAAATTTTCAAGTTATTGAAATAATCATAACGAAACATTCCAAGTCTACACCAAATGATTGTATCACACAAACCATGTTAGATGTTACTCGGAGATTTTCACATGATCATCTTTTGACTTTCGTCAAGAATATAAGATGAACTTGGTCGAAGAGAAAGCTTTCCAACACATATTTCGAGAAATATGTAAGCGAATTAATCTCAACTCAAAATCTCAAATGTGTATAATCGAAAACCATAGTAATACAACTTTTGTCTCAATATAGGAGATAGAGCAGAAATAGACTTTCCAAGTGATAGATGAGTTTTAGTCTCCACATACCTTTTGTTGATGAAGTTCCACAAGCTCGCCTTAGTAGTTATTCGTCTTCAATTGATGAACGTCGTGAAGTCTAATGCTCAACTACACAATCTACCCTAGTCTGAGATATCATTATAAGTATACTAGAAATCAAGACTTATAGTTTTGATCACTGACATTGAAAAACAAGCTTGAGATAGCAACGCTTGCGAGTTCGACAGAGCAGTGCTCTAACAATCTCCACCTTCGTCAATTTTAGTGACAAAACTATCAATACATATGGATTAAAAAAAAAAAAACTTTGTAGCTTCTCATCCAAATGCTTGATATCCTTGGTTCTTCAACATTACTCGAAATCTTCGTCACTTCCAAGTACTCCAATGATTCCAAATGTGTTCAATTCCGCATCATGGTTGTTGAAGATCCGAAGCAATAACAATGAGAAAACAGTTGCTCTCAATCATTGTTATACAGTGTCATAGTATTATTACACATCATCAAAGTTCAATTGTATCATAACTTTGACAACAATGCTATGGTGATATGTATCACTCCCCCTTAGTCAATACTTCATCTCACATGAAACCCCCCCCCCCCCCCCTACATAATGATCCGTAAACCATATGTATTTGTAGTGTGAACTACACATTAATTCTCCCCCTTTTTGTTAATATAAATTGGCAAAGGTACGAAAACTAGTGGGATCCTCATGAAATTTCCATAGAGATACTTCATGACTAAAAGAGAACAACATATCAACTTGTTTAGATGCAATCATATAGCCGAAACTAAATGCATTCATCAAGGAGTTTATAAATGAAAAACTGGGGGTCTAACAACCTCACCCAATATTTCGCTTAGCAATCTGTATGGACTAACTCCAATATACTTTCAAGAGAATCAACTAGACAATCACACTCAATCTTAAGAAAAGTATATCAAGGAGTTATATCTCAATTTCTCGATTCAATACTTACTCAAGCAAATAGCAATCTGCGAGTCTAATTGAATACAAGAGAATTAACTTGAGCGATACCAAAGACCAATGTTCAAGGATCAATCAATTTCAATCAACAACCAAAGGTTGGATTTACCAATTGATCGATTCAACCAGTGATATTTCAATTATATAACAAAATATAATGCGGAAAAGAAATAACACAGACACCAGAAGTTTTGTTAACGAGGAAACCGCAAATGCTGAAAAACCCCGGAACCTAGTCCAGATTGAACACACACTGTATTAAGCCGCTACAGACACTAGCTTACTACAAATTAACTTTGGTCTGGACTGTAGTTGAACCCCAATAAATCTCACACTGATCCAAGGTACAGTTGCGCTCCTTACGTCTTTGATCCCAGCAGGATACTACGCACTTGATTCCCTTAGTTGATCTCACCCACAACTAAGAGTCGCTACGACCCAATGTCGAATACTTTAATAAACAAATCTGTATCATACTGAAAAGTTTACAGGAATAGATAAATCCATCTCCCACTGAAATACCTACGAGTTTTGTTCCGTCTTTTGATAAATCAAGGTGAATAGGAACCAATTGATATACCAGACTTATATTCCCGAAGAACATCCTAGAAATATCAATCACCTCACAATAATCTTAATCGACTAGTGAAACAAGATATTATGGAATCACAAACGATGAGACGAATATGTTTGTGACTACTTTTCTATCTTGCATATCGGATAAATTAATCTCGAGCCAATTTTACAATTGTACTCGATACGTTTGAAACAGCAAGATCAGATCACGCAACCACAGAGAAAATAGTTTGGCCTGGCTTCACAATCCCAATGAAGTCTTTAAGTTGTTAACCTACAGGGTCTCGGTATAAACCTAAGGTTAAAGGAGAACCTACTCTAGCTTATACAACTAGTATCACACATGAGGTGTGGGGATTAGGTTTCCCGGTTGCTAGAGTTCTCCTTTATAGTCTTCAAATCAGGGTTTGCAATCAATGCTACCTTGGTGACAAAGCATTCAATATTCACCGTTAGATGAAAACCTGATTAGATTCAAGCTAATATCTTTCAAACGTTAGATCGAATCTTAGCTTGTTGTACACAAATGAAATGCACGTTTATTTAGATTTGTGTAACCGTACCTAAATGTGTACACCTAGCTGGTTCGACAGTAGTTAACCAATGGTTATCCATATGAGCACTTTCATATCAACCTTATTCATCTTCACCACAACTAGTTCAAATGACTCAAATGAACTAGTTAGAGCGTTGTTCAATTGCTTAGATCTCATACAAGTATATAAGGCACAATCAAAACAAAAACGATTTTGATTGACTAGAATAGATTCATGAACATTATAGCCACGGTTTGCAAATATGCATTCCTTAGTTTATATATGTCTTAGTTCATGAATAAACCGTTTTTAGAAAATAACCCACTCAAGTACGCATACCTGTACGCATACTTAAGTACCCGGATTGAGTTTGTTTTCAGTTCACAAACTCCTGCAGAAATTCACGGGATGTGAACTTCCGGAAGTACGCATAAGGGTACGCGGACTTAGTTTCCGGACATCCTGAACCAGTAAAGTACGCATACTTTAGTTCAAGGATTTTGGACTTATACAAATATGAGTTCACATACAATGTTTATATCCATTCAAGGTTATATATTCTAAACTCTCATTTCAATCATTGAAACATTCTTAGAGGATGTTAAATAGAGGTTATTCACACACTATTTTTCATCAAAGCGATTTTCAAGATATTAAAATAATCAACATGACTTTCGTCACTTGTAAAGATAAACTTGGCCAAAGCGAAAGCTTACCACCACATATTTCGAGAAATAGATAAGCGAGATAAACTCGGCTCGAAATAGCAAATGTGTATAATCGAAGTCAAATGTATAAAGAAGCTACAGGAAAGCAAGAAAGCAAGAAGTTGGCAGAAGTCATGCAAGAGGCAGGACAATCACCCCTGTCTGAAAACCTATTGAAATTGCTATTTCCAAGGAAATGCTCCCTACCGACGTTCACAGCTCCGTTCACCGGAACCGGAGATGCAATTGAACATCTTAGAACTTACCGTATGACACTAACCCAATGGGACCACTACGACGTGGTGTTGTGTAAATTTTTCCCAGCCAGTCTAAGAGATGAGGCCCTAATGTGGTTCAACAATTTGCTTAAAGGCTCAATCAAATCTTTCGCTCACCTATCCGAGCTGTTCTTAGAAACGTACATTCACAATAGCAGAGTCAAGCCTGAAGTAGATGCACTGTTCCAGATAGCCAGAGGACCCAACGAGTCCCTCGCTCCCTGGTAACACGATGGAGAAAACTATGTACCGAGATCGGAAAAGTACCTGATGCCTACGCGATCTTGGGCTTCAAAAATAGTCTAAGGAAGACAGACCCTATATTCGTCCGCATGTATGAAACCATGCCAAAGAATTTTGGAAAATTAAGAGAAATCCAAGAGGATTACGTAAAACTGGAAGAACACCAGGACGGTACTTACGACAAATTGGTGAAAGGAACTAGTAGAGGAGCAAACGTGGTAGAACCACAGAACCCCCAAATACCAGCCCAAGGAGCAAGGCGATCCAACAACGGGTCAACCCAGTTCGACAAACATCGGACTGGAGGATGGAAAGGGCGAGATCAGGCCCACCAAAAGAAGGGAAAGTTCGTAGACCCAGTCTACACGAAGCTGAACACTCCCATATCCGAGATCCTAAAGAAGATCGACGAAAAACATAAAAATCACTTACCCATGGAACAGAGGTCAGCAGCCAGAGCGGGCCAAAAATAGAACTGGCTTCTGCGAGTTCCATCAATTCCATAGCCACACGATAGACTCGTGTAGAGACTTGAAGAAGATGGTGCAAGATATGATCAATGAAGGCAAGCTCCAGGAATACATCGCGCAACCAGCGATCCCACCCGCCACGGGGGCACCCGTACATCGTGTGGAGATCCCTCGTGAGGCGGAATATCTGGGGTGCAATACAATATCGCACTAGGCAATCGTTGACCCCACACCTGAAGGAAATATTACAGGGCGAATTCACAAAAGAAACTTCGAAGGGGATGAAGTTTTCTGTGTAGCTAGAGAGCCCCCGATTAAGGAGTGGATGAAATTACCTATCATCTTTTCAGCCTCGGAGGCACCTGATGGAGGACGAAACCACAACGACCCACTAGTGGTCACGATGGCCATTGCACTTCCCGAACGTGAATGCGAGGAAGAAAAACCTAAGGCATTGCCATGGGCAATACTCAAAATCCTAATCGATTGAGGTAGTTCCGTCGAGATCCTGTTCTATGAAACTTCTATGAAACATTCAAACAGATGGGTCTTAGAGACGATTTCCTGATACCCTCTACTTACAACATATTTGGTTTTAACAGCTCTTCAACCCGCCCGAGGGGCGAGGTAACATTAGAGATCCGGGCGGGGAAAATCCTCACCTTAACCACTTTCTGTGTAGTAGACGTGTTATCACCCTACACAGCCATTGTCGGGCGATCCTGGGTCCATGGGATCAAAGGAGTAGCCTCGACTTACCATCAAAGGCTAAGGTTCCCTACGCCTGATGGAGTTGCGGAAATCATCGGAGACTCTGGTGAGGCAAAATACTGCTACAAGATGGACGTTCAGAACGGCGAAAACAAGGTAAACTCCCAAAAGGCATAGGCAATGAGGGCCAGAAATGCCCACAACTTAGCTAAAGTTCATGAATACATAGCAATAACCAATGAGCCAAAGCGCTCGGACGATGTTCCATCCTCGTGCAACACCATAACCTCGGGGCCGCCTACATGGCCCTTATAGCAATCAAAGGACCTCCCCGATGAGGAAGAGCATAAATCTAACTTCCATTCAGAGGTCGAAGCCATCCTTACCGGAGAGGGAGAGAAAGAAGGCATCATCGAAGAGAATAAAGAAGAATGCCAAGGTCAACTAAGAATTGGTCCAGAGCACAAGGTGACACTAATGCACCAATAGGCGATCCATAAGGAATTAGACCAAACACAACCATGGTGGTTCGTGTCATAACCAGCGATATTTGACATGGCCAGGATATCAAAGAGAAATGAGGGAAGGCGAATCAGCATTGACACCTGCGAACTTGCGAAGACCTGTTCGCGAAACACTTTACAAAAACTTGATGTTAACTGGCTCACAGATGCCGCATCCACAAGCGAACTACTATCCCTGATGGATAGATATTCGGGTTATAACTCTCTTACTAGCAAGGCTAGAATGCATGAACATCATTGGCCTTGCAAAAACAAAGGCTTAGAGCACATAACGATGCTAAGCCTAGAGCAACACGAGGTGGGCAGCCAAAGGCGCACTCTCTCGGAAATTCCAAGCTTTGTACTGAGCCCTTGGCCATTAACCAAGAGGGGAAGAAGCATTGTTGAGACCCTTCAGGTTAGCACAGGACGACGTATCACTGCACATGATCACTTTGCAAAATGGGCTGAAAGCACAACTCATAGACGCACCCAAAACCACGACGTCTCTAACGTTCTTGTGACTCACAGTGGTCAAACAACCACCACACCAGATGGCGGAAACAAAGTTCAAAGGGTCACTAACGAAGCAATCGCTAATAGGATCCTAACGAACATAGAAGCACCTGGAGCCAGCATATGCGATCAGCTATGCACCATGCTATGGGCCAATCGGACTATCAATAGGTCGATGGCGGAAACAATCCTGATCGTTCCCACCTTTAATACAACGGCTATCACAGCAACCGATATGATAACCCAAATGGTTGAGGCCGAGTTATGGGAGGAGGAACTCACTTCAGAGATAACATCCTCGAAGCCAACTAATACTGAGGAAAACCAATCACTGGTCCCTCAAAGGGTTGACAACTGTCACTGGAGACATGCTAGGGGACACGACAAGTATGCCCACTCATACGGAAAAACTTGGCACGAGACCCTACCTTACCACTACGAGTCAGAGGATCCTATCCCCACTCGAAAAGATACCCGCGCGATCATTGCCGAGACAGATGATGAAGCACACAAGTTGCCCAAACTTAAAAGGGAAGCAATAACGCACCCATAAGACATCAAATACCCAGAGCAGTATAAAAGCCCAGGAAGGCTGGCGCTTAGAAGGTCAACGTAAGAGAATAGGGCCTAATCCCTACTTGTAAACAGGTCATGAAACCTCAATTAAATGTACTAAGGGTCGACGAACCCACTTTTGAAAATAATAAAATTACTCCTTTTGTTTATCTGCGCTGATTTTTCGTTTTTTGTTTTTTCTTTCTATTTTCGTCTTCCATTCTTGTTTTTTACTTTATATTCGTATATAGATTAATCACATCATACTTGCATTCCAAAGAAAGCCCATCAAAAAGTATGGCACGGTGCTAGCCACACCTCCCATTCCACAACGAATGATGCGGTTAAAAAACCTAAGCTACCTTACACGGACGACAAACCTAAGGTAATGCCATCACGATCACGATATAGGATGATGTCCTTCCATAACAGGAGATACCCAGATTCAAGGTACTTACTTTCGGCCAAGGAAAGAATCACTAGACCGAGGTATCGCCCTCAAAAAAAAAAAACTTGGTCAAACAAGCAGAAGATGTCACAATCATCTAGCCACCCAATCAAGGGGGAAGTGTAACCTAAATCAGACACTATTAAAAGGCCTACAAAGGCACGAAAACTAAAGGGAAATTTGTTATATTCGAAGCCCAACACTGTAAGAGACGACCTATCCAATCAAGGAATTGATCACTCCTTGGCTATGTCATCCACGGTTGGACCAAAAATATACACCCAAACCCTTCAAAGTCAACAATGCAGGACCATTGCACGATAGAAAGCAAAGAAGTCACTAGCCATACCGATAAACGAGTTAGCAGAAAATATCAAAATAACGCCTCCCACACTTGAGTACTTTCCAATGATAAAAAAGTATTTTCGCCTCGCAAGGAGCACGAGAGCCTACCAAACAATGTTCACTACATACACTCTCGAACGAAGCCCGGAGACCAAAAGAAGAAAATCAAAAAGTCCTTCAAAGGCAACACCTACACGAATAAGGAGACAGATCAGATCAAGTATGCCCACCACCAGGAGCACCTTGTTCAACGTCCATCTGACCCTCAACACCAGGAGCATCTTGCTCAGGATCGGGCTCGACGAATAGTGCTGGGATCGGGACGTTAGGAGCAGCAGCTGCAGCAACTTGTTGACGCTCACGAAGCACAGCGGTTTACAAGCCTTTGTCACCAAAGCCTTACACTCTGCACGAAGTTTGCTAAGTTTCTCATTCTTGTCAGCACGCTCAGCTGCCAACTCCTCCTCATGTTGATTCACCAACTCATTAAGTTCCTCATCAAGGCTTTGCCTAGCAGCTCTCTCTTCCTTCAGTTGCTCCTCCAACTATGTACTTCGCTTATGAGCCTCTGCAAGAAAAACAAACGGAGATAATTAGCCTGAGAAGAATATCCCTCAAAATAAATACGTAAAACATTAATATTGCTAATAAAGCAACCTTCATTCTCAATTAAAATGGCAGCTAAATTCTGTTCTAATTGGATATTTTCCGTATCTAGAGCACTAATACTTGCTTCGGCAGGCGTTATAGCCGCATCACCAGTAGGGCACGATAGCATATGCCTATGATGCTCCCTCTCAAGTGCGACAAACTCTCGCTTGAGTTGCCTCAATGCCTCTCTATCATCCTCGGCCTGTGCCAATTGAGGCAAATGATCGGACTGCCATTCAATAAGCTCGTCTTTCTTAAGTCGAATGAGCTTGATCTCATCCGAGCGATCCACAGCTACCTTCTTAGCCTTATCCAACAGCCCACGAAGCTCCACAATGCGGTCCCGATGTACATCTACATCCTCTTTCAATTTTGCATTATGTTGCTCCAAGGAGTCAATCTTGCATTGGCGCGCACTCACATCGAGCTTAAGACTGCTACGTTCTCTAGCATGCCTATGATTAGCATTATCTATCTGCTCCTCCAACCGTTTGCCCGTAGCTACCAATAGAGGGGCTAATTCAGAAGTCTAAAACCTATTATGGAGACACAAAACTCATACGAATGAACAAATAAATACCTTCTAATTCCTTCTTATCCTGGCGAAAAGATAAGGCCTCTTGCTTAGCCATCTCCATGGAAGAACGAAGATGCTGGATCTCTTGTTCAGCAGCCCTGGCTCGCCTCCTAGCAACACGAGTCTCGGACAACATACCAGTCCTGAAATTGTTACTCTAGTACATCAGACAACAACACCAGTCAAAACTGGGGTACTAAGAAATTTAAAACACTAAAAAAATGGGGGGGGGGTTGTCCAAAACATACCGCATGCACTAGCTGCTTCTGAGCAGACTTAGGCAAAGAAGTTAAGATACGAGCTTGCTCGTCCTCGCTCAGCTGAGCATACTTATCCGAGCATAGCGTCTTCATCGCCTCGGACCCTCCACTAAACAAAAACACGGTGGAAGACGAACTAGACGAAACCGCCGGAGCAGAAGGAAAGCCACTAGCAAAACCACTTGGTACCCAAAGAGTACCAATACTCGGACCCACTGGAAGAACATCACTAACATTATTACCACCACCATCCCGAACGCTTGTCTCGTACATATCACCCTTGTCAGCGGGATCACTCGCCCAGGGCAGACTCACTTCTGATCCAAAAGAACCGTCATCAGGATTGACGGGATCATTCAACAAAGCTTGATCAAGATCATCAAAAAAGGCATCAGTAAGGTCCAACACTTCATTTTCACCAAACAATGCACCGACATCCACTTCCATGGCAGGCTCTATTACATTCCCATGAGCATTAGAAGGTCCAGAACCGTCAGCAACCCCCCTCCTCTGCCAAAAACATGAAACCATTGGATGCTACGACATAAAACAGGGGCAAGGTATATATATATACACGTCAAAATATTAATACAGTATTTTCTACCTTAGCATCCTTGATAGCTCGAGCAGATTGGGAGGAACGCCTATGAGAAATGACCCATTTAAGCTCCCAAGGCCTATAGGAGGGAAGATGGGCATGCATCTCTGGAATACCAGGAAGAACATTGCCCTTGTCATCCCAACCGAAAATATAAGGCCCCACAATCCGAATAGGAGCAACAAGCCACTTGGGATCGTGAGTCTTACGAAGCGACCGCTGAGTAGAAATAGGAGGATCTAAATCAGTCATAAGCGGAGGACCTCGGATAGCTTTCCGAGATCTAGAAATCCCAACCCCAAAACCGTCAAAGGTATCAGACTGTTGACGCCAATAGTTCTCCACAAAAGTATCAGAGTTGTACAAATCCCTCTGAGAAGGAACGAACTGATTCAACTCGTACTCAGTAACCTTACCTTGAATCCGACGAGAACACTCTCGGCGATCCTATAAAAATTACCATTGGGATGAAATATAGCTCGTTAAAGGTTCAAGTTTACATAATACCTCGTACTGGAAAGGATCCAGAGGACAGTACAGAGGAATACGAAGGCCGGCATCGAGTTGGCCCACTGCGACAATAATCTCGTTAGGATCACAAGGATTCTTCTCGAAAAGGTCCTTCGAAAGAACACCGAACTGACCTTCGGGAGTAGCAAAGGAGATCTGAAACCTTTGAAGACGACGTATAGCCCTCACCGATTCCAGGAAAGCATCATCAGAAAAGCCGGAGGAACGGTCGGAGCTCGGATTTCTCATCGGACCTTTCCCGGTATTGCTAAAAAAGCAAACAGGAGGAAGGAGTTAGAACAGTTGCAGATAAAGGAAAGAGAAATCAAAAAAGGAGGACAAAAACAGATAATGACGGTCCTCAGAAACTTCACAGACAAAGAATAATGGAGGAAATCATCAGAATAATCATGATGATCACATAACTCAACAAAAATAAATCAATGACAAGAACCATTGATCGAGACAAGCATAGCGGACACACAGTTCAAAATAACGGTGTAAAACCACCGGAGAAAACAAAAAGATAAGTAAAAGCCAGGGGACCATACCGTCTTGAAGATCGAGATGGAGAGTTTCTCCCAGACATAATAAACTTCTTTATAGGAGACAAGAAGTTAAGAAGGAACAGTAAGAGACAAAGGAGAGATAGAATGAAAAGGCTCTGGATTATGAAAACAGATAATAAAGGCGACATTCTCTCCTCCCAAAAGATCTTATAAGAAACCAAAGGATAACCAACCGGCACCTCAAGTCCAACAGGTAAAAGCGCACTAAAAGTGCAGACGTGGAAGAAATATCGGACGTGGCGAAAAGGACGGGACGGTTACAGAGTTTTCTTCCCATCATTCCCTCGGAAAGTTGCAAAGAAAATGAGAAAAATGTGAGGGTAAAATACCCGATGGCCACGTGTCAACATCCTAAGGGATGAATGTAGGATAAGATAATGAGATAGGAGCATCGAATCATACTCTAAAAAGGCGAGTTTGTCTGAATCGAGACGCCTGCTACAACGTCACATGAATGACGCGTGTAAGGAGTAGTCTAATCCGCTCAGACGGTCAAGTATAGAAAGAAGGACCACATTTAATGAAGGATAAGAACCAGACATGGGCAGATCTAGATCGTGACGGAAGACTCGGACGACCTATACTACGACCCAGAGGTGATAGAGCACGAGGTTGTCCAAAGAAGGGCAACGCGATACGATGAAGAGCGAGACAACTCGGAGGGAGAACCAAACAAGCCATCACGAGGGATAGTATAGAACCAATCCGAAGCAATTGAGACGATGTATGACAGCTCATCCAACTCGGACGAACAAGCCATCACGAGTTTATTTTGCTTATAAATACCAGTCCATGTAGAAGGAGATGGACAACTTATGTAACATTAGATGGTCTTTCTACAGAGAATTCCTGAGAGAGATCTAGATAGAGAGAAAGTTATAAATCTAAGTGATATTTGTACTTCTTTCAAGGGTAAGACCTTATAATCAATAAGAAAACATCTTCTTTCCCGTGGATGTAGGTCTTCATGGCCGAAGCACTTTATATGCTTGTGTCAATCTTTACTTTTCATGCTATTTACATCTTGTTCATCTTGAATCTCGTATGTTTTAGTAGTTTTTAGTCTTTAATCTTACTTGGATGTAGTCATCAGAAAAGATGCAGCTACAATATATCTTATATTTCTTTACCCGTAACTAATGAGGTTCCTTTACCTTCTATTGTGCAGAG
This sequence comes from Papaver armeniacum, assembly GCA_023531295.1. Lineage (NCBI taxonomy): Eukaryota > Viridiplantae > Streptophyta > Magnoliopsida > Ranunculales > Papaveraceae > Papaver > Papaver armeniacum. The sequence goes on along the minus strand of JAJJWW010006238.1, from coordinate 11,693 downwards.
CAATTTAAACTAGAACTTAAGCTGCTTCCGGATCACTTAACGTACGCGTACTTGGGTGATAAATAAGAACTTCCGGTGATTATTGCAAAGAACCTCACCCTAATACAAGAAGAACGTCTACTTAGGGTTCTGAAAGAGCACAAAACGACTATTGGTTGGACAATTGCTTGATATCATAGGCATTAGTACATCCATGTACATGCATAGAATCCTAATGGAAGATGATTTCAAGCCGATGCGTGATTCTCGGCGAGGCTTAACCCCCAATGATAGAGGTCGTGAAGAAAGAGATCCTCAAATTACTAAGTATAGGGGTGATTTACCCAATTTCTGACAGCAAATGGGTAATTAGCCCAATTCAAGTGGTGCCTAAGAAATCAGGTGTTACTGTTGTTAGAAATCAAGATGATGAACTTGTTCCTACAAGAGTTCAAACAGGATGGAGAGTGTGCATAGACTACAGAAAGCTTAATACACCAACCCGGAAGGATCACTTTCCTTTGCCTTTCATTGATCAGATGTTAGAGAGGTTAGCGGGACATTCACATTATTGCTTTTTGGACGGTTATTCGGGGTACAATCAGATTGTTATTGCACCGGAGGATCAAGAGAAGACTATTTTTATTTGTCCTTTTGGTACGTTTGCCTATAGAAGCAGATCCGTTTTGGTCTTTGCAATGCTTTGCCACTTTTCGAGAGGTGTATGGTTAGTATATTTTCGACTATGTGGAACGCATAATTGAGGTATTTATGGATGATTTTAGTGTTTATGGTGATTCATTTGATTTTTGTTTACAAAATCTTGAACTTGTGCTTAAAAGATGCATAGACACTAATCTTGTTCTTAATTGGGAGAAATGCCACTTTATGGTAAACCAGGGTATAGTGCTAGGTCACATTGTGTCCTCTCGAGGGCTCAGAGTTGACAAAGCAAAGATAGATTTAATAATAAACTTATAATATCCCACTTCGGTGAGGGAAATTCGCTCGTTTCTTGGTCATGCAGGTTTTTACAGGCGGTTTATCAAGGATTTCTCCAAAATCTCAATGTCGATGTGCAGATTATTGCAAAAAGAGGTTATTTTTGACTTCAACAAGGAGTGCAAGGATGCCTTTGATAAACTAAAAGAATTGTTGAAAACTGCACCAATTAACAAGTCACTGGATTGGAGTTTACCATTTGAATTAATGTGTGATGCAAGTGACTATGCAGTTGGAGCCGTTTTGGGTCAAAGAGTAGACAAGCTGTCTCATGTGATTTATTATGCATCTAGGACCCTAAACGATGCACAAATCAACTATTCTACTGAGAAAAAGAATTTTTGGATATAGTATTTGTACTACAAAAATTTAGATCATATTTGGTGGGTTCAAAAGTGGTTGTGTATTCTGATCATACAGCACTTAGGTACCTATTAAAGAATAAAGAAGCTAAGCCAAGACTTATACGGTGGATACTATTATTGCAAGAATTTGATTACGAAATTAAGGATAAAAGAGGTGTTGAAAATATTTTGTTGTTGATCACCTTAGTAGACTAGTTGTTTCGAAGAAGAACTCCCTCTACAAGATCGTTTTCCCGGACGAACAACTTTTCTCAATTGAAGATTCAACACCTTGGTACGCGGATATAGTGAACTACTTGGTTACAAGACAAGTACCTAGTACAATGTCTAATTTTCAAAAGCTTAAGCTTAAGAAAATAGCCAAGCAGTATGTGTGGGATGAGCCCTACTTGTGGAAATACGGTTCTGATCAAATCATCCACAGGTGCGTACCTAATTCTGAATTTTAATCTATTCTTACTTTTTGTCATACTTATGCATGTGGTGGTCACTTAGGTTATAAACGTACTGATTTCAAAGTACTTGAAAGTGGATTTTATTGGCCTACCCTATTTGAGGATTGTTAGAGCATTGCTTGGTTGAACTCGTATGCGTTGCTATCTCAAGCATGTTTGTCAATGTTAGTGTTCAAACCTATAAGTCTTGATTTCTAGCCTATATAGCAAAGGTCTCGGACTAGGATAGAAAGTGTAGTTGAGCTCAAGAACTCCATGGAAATCATCATACAAGACTAAGGACTACTCAAGGAACTGGTGGATCTTCATCGACTAAAAGGTATGTGGAGACTTGAACTTATCTCAAATCACTCAAAAGTCTATTTACTCTATCTCCTATTCTTGAGAGAAAAGAAGTCGTTTTGATATAGACTTTCATTATACACATTTGCTATTTGAGTAGAGTTTAACTCGCCTATCTATTTCTCAAAATATGTGATTGTTAAGCTTTCGCTTTAGCCAAATTCATATTTACCTAGTGACGAAAGTCATGTTATGTTTCAATCACTTTGAAAAATTGCTCTAACGAAAAATGGTCTACATGAATAACGGCTATATAACGTCCTCGAGAATGTTTCAATGATTGAAATGAGAGTTTAGATTACATAACCATTGGTAGGATATAAGCATTGTTGTGGAAACACATATATGTATAAATCCTTATTCCTTGAACCAAAGTTTGCGAACTTTGTTGATCAAGAAAGAAACGGAATGTGGCGTGATCCAAGTCCCGAACTTGGCGGAAGTTCTCGACCCGAGAATTTCACGCTGGAGTTTGTGAACTCCTTTCGTGAGCTTAAGTCTGCGAACTTGAGTTGGTTATATCTAAAATCGGTTGTTCTTGAACTAATGTTTATATAAACTAAGGAATGCTTTTTGCAAACCGTGGCTATAAAGTTCATGAACCGATTCGAGTGAATCAAACCATTTTTGCTTTAATTGTGTCTTGTGTAGTTACATAAGATCTAAGCAATTGAATAACTCTCTAACTAGTTCATTTGAGTCATTTGAACTAGTTATGGTGAAGAAGAATATGGTTGATATGAAGTTGCTCATATGGCTAACCATTGGTTAACTATTGTTGAACCAACGAATGTTAATGTTTGGGAACGGTTACTTAAACCCAAAATTGAACATTTCATTTGTGTGTAACAAGCTAAGTTTTCGATTCAATGGTTGAGAAATATTAGCTTGAATCTAATCGAGGTTTTCATCCAACAAGTGAATATTGAATGCTTTGTTACCAAGCTAACATTGATTGCAAACCTTGATTTGAGAGACTATATAAGGGAGAACTTTAGCAAAGCTGGAAACCTAATCCCCACACCTTACGTGTGATACTAGTTGCATAAGCTAGAGTCGATTCTCCTTTAACCTTGGGTTTTCTTCTTCTAAAACCAGGTTAACGACTTAAAGACTTCATTGGGATTGTGAAGCGGATCGATACTACTTTTATCGTAGTTGTGTGATCTGATCTTGTTTATTTTTATCGTCACAGTACAATTGTAATAATTGGCTTGAGATTATATCTCGATAGGCAAGATAGAAAAGAAATCACAAACACTTCGTCTCATCGTTTGTGATTCCATGATATCTTTTTATTTGCGTCGATTAAGATTATTGTGAGGTGATCAATAATACTAGGCTGTTCTTGAATATAAGTCCGGTTATTGATTGGTTCCTGTTCACCTTGATTTATCAAAAGACGGAAAAAACTTCGTAGGGTGTATTAAGTGGGAGACAGTTTATCTATTACCGTAGACTTTCTCGTGTGATACAAATTTGTTTATTAAAGTCTTCGACTTTGGGTCGTAGCAACTCTTAGTTGTGGGTGAGATCAGCTAAGGGAATCAAGTACGTAGCATCATCTTTGGGATCGGAGGCGTAGGAGCACAACTATACCTTGGATCGGTGTGAGATTGATTGGGGGGTTCAACCCACGATGTCTAGGCCCGAAGTTAATTTGGAGTAGGCTAGAGTCTTTTATTAGTGAAACCGATCTTAAGTAATCACCCGAGATGGTATGATCGGGTTTGTGATTTTATGTCGACCAAATATGGGAAAGGGGAACGATCCTAGTAAGAGGTGCGATACATCACAAAGGGGAACCGATCCTTGTATGAGGTGCAACAAGGTTTATAGAAGAAGGGGAACCGATCCTATGGACATGTGCAACACGTTTTTTAGGCAAAGGGGAACCGATCCTATGGACATGTGCAACACATATAAGTTAGATACCATATATATATGGGAAACCGATTCTAGTACCAAGTCAACCGAATTTTGGAAAGCTAGTGTGACTATGCACGGTACTCACATGGAAGGTAGAACCGAAACTTGTTTTGGTAGAACCGTTAAACCCATGATTTGTGATTGAATGTTATTTGATCAATCACATAGTTCTTGAAAGTCAGATGAACCAATTCTAAACTTGTTTGGAAGTGTGGCAAATCGGTTTCAAGGTTGTAAGTGTGAAAGAGAACTTACAAAGTTAAGATGTCGACATACTTTAAACACGTGCTGTGAATGTTTATTATTTAATTGTTCAAAGTAATTCCTTAATAGCTAAGGAAGAGAATCCCCAGGATCGAAACATAAATAAGTTAAGAATCTTTTTATTTAAGGTTATTAACTTCATTTTTAGGAAAAATAAGAATTAGTAATGTGCATTTACTAATTAGACATTTCGATCATTATTTTTGGACATAGCATTTTCTGGAATTATGGAAACCAAATTTGTGCTTTAATGAATATCTTGAGAATATTTTCGGTTTTGGAAATTCCTTGGTGTCCAAACTTCCTTTTCTATAAATACTTGAAGTCCTTTTCTAGCAAACTAATCCTTCGTAACAACAAACTACCTCTTGTTGTGTTGTGGATGTAGCGCCTATTCGGAGGAGAGTAACCTAATTAAAGTAAATTTCTTACGGGCCTTCGTTTAAAGTCTTCTTTGGGATTGGAAGCTATATTAGTACCGTTGGTGGGAAACTAGATAATTGCGGTTTGTCTTTTGTTTTCATTGATTTGATTGACTAACGGTGGTTAAACTTTGATTGCACCTAGTTTGTTTATGCTTGAGAATCTTCTCTTCGATATAATATTCACTCAAACCATTTCGTAGTTTCGACGGGGATCTTTAGACCGTTGTCTTTACCGAGTTCATATCCTCCCGTACATATTCACCTTGATTTTTTTTGCTTTTTTAGCCTTGAAATTTTAGCATCTCTGTCTTTGCTTTTGTACTTTGTGTTTAGCATTTAATTGTAGTTCTCATCCGTTAATTGTCTATCATTGCATTTTATCATTGCATTTAGGCCGTGCATAAGTTCTCTGTTGAAGCATCGTGCATCACCAAGTAATAAGTTGTCACTCACAAATCCCTTTGGGTCCAAATAAATTCTCGGTTGTATAGTGCATTAATACAATTTGTGCAAACCGAAGAAGCCGATCTTTGTGTTGAGTAGGTGCAAGTAGCAAAGCTAAACCAACCCAAGGGAAAGCCCAGTTCTTGACCTATCTGTCTTCTTGTCTTGTGCCTTGCCCGGCCAGTCTTCTTTAAGCAGCTGTTAAAGCCGAGCCAACCAGGGAAAGACAAGGAGCGGCTGTCTGACCATTGTGCCATCTGTGCCGGTTGGTCGTTCTAAACTTTTGTATACTCTATACACCAAATTCTTTGGGAAAAATTTAGGCAAGGACGAGCAATTGTTAAGCTAAGTTGCTTTCTCGTGTCTTGTAGCTTTCCCTTCTCTGTTAAACACCTTTACTTATTGATTGATAAGCATGCTCATTTGAATGATTGAATGAATGAAAGCATGTATGATTGGATGAATGACAACATGATATACGGCGCTCACGACTCCGGCCCACAGAAGGCGTTGAGCCTCATTTGCAAACCTTGTTGAGACTCTGTTGACTTGAGTTGTGTGTAACCACGAGACCTTGAGTGAGGCTAGAGGTTGCAAACCTTAGTGCCATCAACCACGAGTTATTTTTTAACCCATTTGGCATACCCCGAGCTCGACTCTGCACCTTGTGGGAAACCTTGTGAGGTCGCCATCGATTGAGCATAACTCTTTATCGGCCCACAGCCGTATTTCTAAACTTGTGATGACCCTTTGCATGTTTAACACCATCACTTGAGCATACCATGCACACACCCTGAGCATGAGCCATTAGAGCTGCAACTCAGAGCGAAACCTGTAAGCTAACCTGAGTAATCATTCACTGTGCAAACTTGTTAAATCTGTGACCTGTGATTGCTTTCTGTCTTGAGCCGCGCTTAGAGCTGTCTTGTGAGTTGCTCTAAATTGTTGTCTTGTGAATGAGTTTCTTGTCTTTGTGTTCAAGTTTGGGAAATTGGGTCATTTCTTTTATGAGTTTGTGTTTCTCTTGTGCTTGGCCTCACCAACTTTTTGCATAGCTTACCAAAGCGTGTCTCGTACACATAACCAGTGCACACAAACAAGCTCACACAACTGAACAAAAAACCTAAAGCGAGAACCTGGTTTTGCAAAACCAAACATAAACCCACAACCACAGTTTGTACTAATATTTGGCTGTCAATCAAACTGTGATAGGCCGCATAAGCCGAAGCCCGTCACGCACTCACTAGGCATGTGCACAACCGGGCTCAATCCACTGGCTATACATTTTTCAACTTGACATTGGCCGTGCCCTTCTCAGGGCCGTGCACTTTCACACCTACAGGCTCTACACTGCGACAAAGCCCACTTAATCAGGCCGTCCAACAACCGGGCTCTGGCATAACTTGAGGCGTGCATTTGCACTTAGACTAAAATGACCGGGGTTAAACCGAAACCAGCCCACAGTTCATCGGGTCGTATTCTCCCAACAAAACCAAATTCCCACACAAACCAAATCCCAAACAAACCAAATTCCCACATAAACCAAAGCCCATTTTCATGTTGATGTTTTACGTATATTTTCTATTGGGTTGACCCTCAACTCTTTAGATCGTTAGTAAATTTTTGTAGGACTTGTTAATTTTTCTTTCTTGAATCGGTTGAGTCTTCTTGCACATATATTATGCTAATCCGATATGATCTCCCCGCTGAGAATATTGGATTCTAGCCTTGACGAATGAAGCTCAACCTTGCTCCCCGCCGATATCCTAATCTCTTCCCTTTTTATCTTATCGGCATAGTTCTCTCGGTATGTGACTTGTTTAAAATTTTTCTATATGTCGACACATTGAGGACAATGTTTGATTTAGGTTTGGGGGTGCATTTGCATTTAGAGTTTTTTAGTCTTTTATTTTACCTTTTATTTTCAAAAAAAAAAAAAAAAAAAAAAAAAAAAAAAAAAAAATCAAAAAAAAAAAATTAAAAAATTAAAAAATTAAAAAAAATTTTTGCAAATAAAAACCTCCAACTTTTAGAGATTTTAGAGTCACTAGCATGCTTCTAGCTATGTTTACATAGAGAATCGACCGAAATAACGAACTTGGAAGTCTTGGAAAACGCTTGATCGGGTTCCTTAGTTGATTAGAGCGTTAAAGTTGGATTTAACCATCTGGGAGGAAATGAATTAGGTCTTTGTTTAGATATTCGGTAGTAGAATTGTGATCACCCATAGTGGAGACTACCCATTTTACATCAAATGAGGCACCAACCTTCAATTTTTTGCAACTTTCTAGAAAAGTCATTAGGAGTGTGTGTCACCTTACGTAAATTAGGGTAGGAATGGTGAGCTACCCAACTTCGCACCAATTTCAGCACTACTTTTGATCTCTTGAGTGCTAGTTTTTGTCAATCATGAGGGTGACGTCTAAAGATGAAAACTCCTTCTAAATACCGATTTGTAGTTAGCATCATTCTCTCTCAATCGGCAAGACCCATAGAAACACATCATCGTCAAGTCGACAGCTGATGAAAATCGAGAATATTGAAAGAAAAATTGATATAGTCGAAGGTTTATGTACAACAAAGAAAAAGAAAAGAAAATAGGATGAGAATTAATAAAATTTATAAAATCAAGACAATACAAGTTGTGGAAAAAATTGAGTGATAAAGTCCTTTGTCCATGGAGTTAGTTGTTTCACTATTTGTATTTGTATTTTTACTTTCTCTTATTATTAAAAAAAAAAAAAAAAAAAAAAAAAAAAAAAAAGTCAAAAATATTGTAGTTTATTTTTGCTACCACCATGGTAAAGAAGAGTTCAAAAAGAAAAATCCAAACAACGAGGAATTTGAGTAGAAAAAGTTAAAAATTGTAAAGTTTTGTGAAGTTTAGAAGTTCGTCATCAACATTTGAAGACCGAAGACCGAAGATTGAAGACGTTTCTATGGTTTCTTATGAGAGAGTGATATTAATTGCCGATCGGGTTAGAAGTGAGTGAGTACTCCCACCCCTTGCTAATGGTTGATTTCCTTTCTTAGAGATCATTAGAAAAAGATTCTTTGTCCACACTTTTGTGGAGTCTCCAGTTTTATTTGAAGGTTAGCCTTCTTACATTAACGTGTGCGGGATTTCTCTTTATTCCACGCCTCGCACACATGAGAGACTAAAAAGCGATCTTTTTGAGTGCAATTATCATAAAACCCTAATGGTGAGGCGAAGTTGAGACTTATGATCACAATCGAATCCAATTCTTTCATATGGTATGGTTACTTCTCTTTCGACGCTTAAGGATGAGAATGCGTTCTTCGATAGTTCTAACTTCATTGCTAGCATGCGAAACTCTATGTCCTCATAGCTTCTAGGATGCTTGAGACTCTTTACGCTACGAAGTTGGAGAAGGTTTTGTGGGTACACCTCTGGTAAACCCTCACGAGACTACAACTCGTCCACTAGGGACACCTAGGGGTTTAAAGGCTTAGTGCATACGCTAAATTATTGATTCATAAACCGGACAAAATAGCGTTAAACTAGATGTCGGTGTATGCAAACTTGCACTAGTTTCGAAAAGAAGACAGGTTCAGTTTCGCTAACTGTTCTAGACAAAATCGCCTCTGCAATACAATTGTACCTCTAATAACCTCCTTTCTTAGTCGTATCAATATATCCCTCTACGATAATCTTGTTCTCAATTGAGTTATCAAATTCATTCGGCGCCATTGTAAGTATGGCCCTGAAAAGGATTAACGAGGTTTGGGAGAATTTTAGCTTCATCATAACAGAATTTCAAAATCAAGCAATCATTTAGTTAATTAATAACAAAGAAGAACGATTACATTTATTTTTTGAGTTTTTGTTGATTGCATTTTATGATTGTTTTTTAACAGTTGCAGGTCCAACTACTCTTGGGTCTTATACGAAAAATTAACCATGGACGAAGGAGGTCACATATTCTGATGAAGTATTTAAAGAACTAAGAATCAGCGCTACCAGATAACTTAATTCGCATTTTATCTTTCATTGACATGAAATATACCGTTCAAACCAGTGTATTATCAAAGATGAGGTAACACCTGGACATCTCTAACGCTAACTTCAATCAAGAGGGGCAATATAATATTGCAGGTTTGTTAACAAGGGTATAATGTTTCGTGACGGTTCATCATTACAAAGTTTATCTAAACTTATAGTGAGTTATCAATTTAACTCTGTATTCATGGATTGCTGCTGCTGTATGGCAGTAATGTTGAAAGGCTCGGTATTAAGCTATACGTTTATAATAGACGTAATCCCTCGTATTTATATTTCAAATGGTTGAAAAAATTAGTTTAACATGTTGGTGATGAAGATGTCTTGAAGATTACTAGTAAGTTATTAACCGTCAATGAGTCTGGCTTCGAGAATCTATTCTTTGAGGATGAAGTACCACTAATGAGTTTTTCAATTGTCAACTCGAGTCTCACTAGTTCAGAGGTTGTACACTTGGAATGTAGTCCTCAATATTTCTTAACATATGCAAAAACGTTTTAGTTTAAATATCGCAGTGGCAGTGAATCTCGATGCTTCTTCATTCTGTTGAACCCAAACTCCCAGACTCTGTCCACAACTTTAGGATTTTAGATTCACGAACTTAGAACCTCATGAGGAATATTTCCACTTGTCCAGGTGTGTATTATAAGTGAAAGTTAGATGATAGAATATGGAAGCAACATAGAACTTCTTCCAGAAGAAAGAATTATATACAAATATTATTAAATTATTAAACCTTATGCATTAAATCCTAACATTATTAGAGGTATTTTCAAATCATCTACATCTCAAAGTTATATTGTAAATAGTATATTACAAATTCTAACAAGCTGAGGTCCTCATACCTAAAATGATTATTATTCAAGTAATTAACGATAAAATTATATTGGCTATCAACTTTACGCGTTATTTCAAAAGTTTGAAATAATGCAAGCGGATCAACAATTCGAGTGACCCCACAAGCGATGTTTAAACAATACTTCATGTTGTTGGGGCCATGACAACGGAATCACTTAACTCTCATTAGATGCTATTACAGCTGGTTACATCTGTTCTATTAACAGAAGTCAAGCTGGATATACAATAGTTGAAATCTTACGAAGGGCTTTGGTGAAATCTGAATAAACAAAATTACATTATATTATAATAATATTTCATCGTATTATTGTGTTTGTGATTTCCATTCTCACGGAGTTTATTATCTTCTATAATTTAGCTGTTGTCAAGATACATGATTTATCAATTATTTTAGATGTGGTCTTAACTAACTGCTTAGTTTTAAAAGACACGAGGAGTTGTCTAGTTGACAAGTCTATATTTGATTATACCATATGTTGATTACTCACTTACTATGAATTTTCTATTTTTGTCTCTCTCTATTAGGTTTATCAAGCTTCTTAAAATTTTGAATGATCCATCCCAATTTATGAATCTTGAACCACTCCAATGTCTATTCATGGCACCATTCATCCATAATCCATATTTCTTCTCGAATGTCTCTAATATAATCTCTTTTATGAATTAATGATAATGAATCTAATGAACAAACCATTGTCCATTGATTCATTATCTACCAAGGAATCCTGAATTCGATCCATTCTACTGATGTAATTCATTCATTAATCCATCTATTGATCTCCCCATTATCATCATGTGATGATGTCATCAAGGACTCTGTGATGATTCTTCATTCTCTCTTTAATTATGTTTTAACACTATTGATATTCATTATTTTCTTAAACCAATTTGGTTGACTTGATTTGACTGATGATAAATATTAATTTATTTTCTGAGTTTATATTATGAATGATGATTCAAAGGAATGAATTCTTGAATCGGATTATCCACCATATGTTGTATCTCTCAAGTTTGCAATCGAATTCGAGATCGAATAATATTGAAACTTCAGTTATAGAAATTTATGAAATTCCATGATGCGGAAAATGGTTCTATAATATTAAAAACTCCACACCTGAAAATGAATGGTGAAATTTAATAAAGACATTTTTATTTCAAAAACCTCGACATACCATTTCTAGATCCTTAATGAAGTGTTAGTTTTTGCTACTTAAGTACAGATGTCTACTCTTTTTGCTTTCTTCTAATTCTAATATCGGATAGAAAAGGATATTTAAGTGAAATAATATATTTATTACTACATATTATCAACATCCATTAATTATCCATATATTCAATAATAATTTCGATGATGATATTTGTATGATTATTTTTGAGTGATGATCCATATACTAACGAATATTTGTGGCTCAAATGAGTCGTACACTTAAAGAGTGAACTTTAATAAGTTTTTGATTATCATTACCATCATTGTCTTTGTTGTAAGCCAGCCTCTTTCGAAGTCAAAATCTTCAATTTGAATTGTTCTTTGGAATTCAATGAGTGAAATTTCGGATTGATTATACCAAATTATATCGAACATACCATGACTACCAATAAACTTTGATAT